>BGPR01000097.1:704323-1109004 GCA_013235015.1 Araneus ventricosus
ATTATTATTATTATTTAAAGTTATTATCATTACTAAAGATTATTATTATTATTAATCGTTATTATCATTATTAATTATTATTTTTTATTATTAAACGTTATTATCGTTATTAAAGATTATTATTATTCTTATTGTGGAAAAGAAATTCTTTTTTATTATTAAGAAGAACTATAAATAATTAAACAAGTTTTTGAAATCTAGTGGAAGTGAAAAATAATTATCAATGAGTGCAAATTATGAATACAGTCGTTATAGGAAATCCACTTAGCGTCTTGTGAAGTTTCGTGAAGAAAGTGCAGCTCGAAATTTCCAATCAAACTCATATATGCTTTTTAATACACATTTTATTGAAAATATTCTTTGTTAATTACCACAGAGTTTTCCCAAAATTAGAATAAAGATATTAAATTTCAATTTAAATTGGTATATTTTATTTAAAGTGCTTTCGGAATCACCCGTGTGAGTTTGGGCAGACGAGAATAAAAGTAGACCATCACATCATCGAAGCCTGCTTAATGCGAATATTAGATCGCATTGAAATCAGAAACAGCTATTCTACCCTCTTTTATTTAAATTTACCTGTTTCATGTTTGTAAATATCAAATTTTGTAATCAGTTGTACATTCACTTTCTGATGGGCTGAATTGTAAAATTCAGTACAGTTGTGTTCTCGATGACAATATAATATATTCATAATATCAGGACTTAATCATCAACTAATCGATTGATTCTATTTAATTTAGATTCAATGCGAGAGGTGCTATCCTGTAGTGTATTTGAGATAAAATTGATTGCAAGATTCTATAATATTCATATTAGTGAATTGTGAAATATATTAAAGACTAAAACCAGGTAAAAATTAAAAATAAAAAAAGTTTTCAAAACGCACGCTTTTATTAGTGTTTTAAAATGTAGAAATTAAATTTTGTGAGGCAGTCAAAGAAAAAACCGTAAAGGCGTGTGTCGCTGAAAACAGTATGATAAAGAAATTAATCCACAATGAATATCAAAGTAAAGAAAATTCTTCGTTTTATTTAAAGCATTCATCAAAAAATTAAAATATGTTATTGATGTCATGAAAATTACTATCTTCTTAGAGCACTTATAGCAGCGCCCCGCGTTAAAACGATTTTATTTTGAGCTTCATATTTTTGGTATAAAGAACACTGTTTTCTACATTTCGGTACTCTAATAAAAGCATGCATATTAAACGCATTTTTCAGATTTTATCATTTTATCTTTTTTATTCAAAACTAAATTAACTATTCAAAGTGGGTAGATATGAACCATTTTTGATGTTAAGGCCAAGTTTTTTCCTTCAAGTTCAGCTAAATAAAATATTTTTTCTAGAGAATGTTAAATCTATTTTGACTTTTCAAATAGCTTAATGAGTTAACAGATTTAATAGTTCCATTCAGCTATTTAGTAGCTCCAATTTCTGTTTTTAAAGAAGGTTTTTCTTTCATTAGATAGAAAAATATTTCTATAGATAAGCGCGTTAATTAAATGCAAAAAGAAAATTGGACGTTTAATGAATAAAAGTAAGGTGGCAATCTTTATCTCCGTATCCTTATGAAAGGAAATTAAAATTGGATTTGAAGTAAAAAACTAAGTGTGAAATATATTAAAGAATAAAGAATGAAGCTCTTACAAAAATTACTCGTAAAAAATTGATTATTATTAACAATTATAGAAAATGCTGATTATTAATATATTCATTCGTAGCAATTCTTTGTAATACTATTTTCTTTATTATGATATATTTGAAATACATTCATGAAGAATTAATAAGTATAAAGTTTTAAGTTAGTTTTTTTTCCATTTTTTTCATTAATGGCAATTTTAATGAAGATAATTATTTTTTAATTAAAAGTTTGAAGCTTTAAATCATATTTTTTATCAGAAGACTGAAAGCATAATAAAATTAACACAGATTTTAAATTGATGGAATACGTTTTTAGAAATTTATTCTTGGTGTATTAAAAACTAGACGATTTCATAAGTAAAAACTTGTTAGAAACGCAAGTAACAGAAAACACTGTCAGTTTTTAGTTTAGTTTTATCAACGTCCCATTTTGAAGCAACAAGAGGGTTATTTTGGTGACGGACCTGGTAATTTTGAACCACGGTCTGCTGACGAGGACGACACCTGAGCTGACACCCCCTCTGCAAGCTTCCATGCCACACCAGCGGGAGGACAATTGGCCTCTGCGTGCGACAGGCCCTATACACGGCGTATCTTCGGTGGAATCGGGTTTCGGGTCTGGAGCCCTCTGGCCCCAAAGCCGAGACCTTACCACTAGGCCACCGCGGCCCCGAAAACAATGTCAGACGCAAGGTGCTAAATATATTCTGAGCAATAATGTATGTGAATGATTTTTCGAGAGTTGAACGTAAATCAGATAATCAAATAAAAACTGGCAGTAGTTTATAGGTATTTTATTATTATTAATAGTATTATTTACTAGTAAAATTATAATAGCTGAAAATAATAAATCATTTCTATTCGTTCTGGTCAGAATTGATATTGGTGAAGCCCTCGTAGTGTAAAATGAGGTTAAATAACAGGTTTTTTTTCACATTTAAAAATAAACTTAGTAACACACAAGGTTGAGCAAAAAAATACAAAAGAATAAAAGATTCATTTGATTGTCTTCAATTATTTAAATTTTTCTTTTTTATGACATAAATGACACAATGTATTACCTTTTTTCTCTATTAGAACTAATAGTTCAATGCTACTTAAAATTATTTATGGTAAAAGGACTGTTTTACTTTTCTCATTATCTCCTACTCGATAATTCTGCACACTTCTTTTCGTGTCTGAGTTGAATTAAGGTCATTATGCTATTTAATTCATGTGCAAAAATGATTCTTTGGACTAACTGGGCCATTGTTTCCGTATCGCCGACAGATTCTTCTATCTTTATTCAAAAGAGCGCTTTCATCACCGAAAAAAAGTCCCGGATGTATTTAGTTAAGTACCATTCAACTTCACGTCTTTTCTGATGCGCTAAATGTCATTACAAACAAATTCTTTAACCATACTTCACTTGATTAGGAAATGAAGTATGACAAACACATGAAAAGCATTAAATTCAGAAAATCCACTTAATATTTTGACATTTAAATGCCAGCGAATCGTATCAAGTGGTGGAAAACAATTAGGATTTTTGAAGTTCTGTATCAACATTTACAGTCTTATTTATTAATTATCCTTGATTGCTTCTACCTTTTGATGATTCATTTTGCCACTTATTTTAAAGAATTAATTCGAAAGGATAACTTTGCATATTGTTTATGATAGTGATGATTTTCTTAACGGATTCTTCACAGAAAGGATAGCAAAATCGATTGAATTTTTCAATGATAGCAATTGGATGACTGTCATTATAATGGTTGGACAATATTTTTCTAAAATCATAAGTCATTCATTTTCTTCGGCTATATAAACATTATACGAAGAGTTAAAAATCCCTTCTCGTTGTTATAACGATGGCACTGTGAATGATAACGATATAAAGGAAAATTATAATTATTTTCTACATCAAAATGTACATGTTTATTTAGTAATTATCCGTCATTCATTGCACCTTTTAATGATTCAAGTGTTCATTAACGTGATATATTTTCAAAGATGACATGAAAATCCCTAACAAACGGCAGAGTGATAAATATACTTCAGGCTATAAAGTATACGGGTGAAAATTTAGTAATTATTAGTTATAATTAGAAGCGTTCGGAAAATCAAGTATGTAACTAACAACTCGCGAAATTTTGAGGATATTTTAATATTTATTTGTAATATTAGCTGCGACTATAATTAAAACAGCAGAAAGGAGTGAATTATTTATGTTCCATTTTGTTGGAAGCAATATTCACTAATGCTGATCTGCTACAATGAGTGATAAAACTATAATAGCGTAGGTTTGTAATATATTAACTGTAATAGGAGGAAGCAGTTGATGTAATTGAAACAGCATATCTGCTGCTCATTTATAGCATTCTGGATTTTACTATGAGCACATGTCAAAGGATTATCGCAAAATAGATCAAGATAAGCAACTACAGCAAAAAGGCGACTGGTATTACAGTAATTTAGTAAATTGTTCCTGGAAAATTTATTGAATATTTAACTTTTGAAATACATTTATTTAGCTTAATTTGTTTTATATTTATAAAGATGGAATTTTGTAACCGATTCTCCACTTCCTGATGTGCTAGAATTTTCAAATTTAGTGCACTTGCATGTTCTGGATGAAAATAAGCTATTTTAATATTTTCAGAACTTAATTTTCAGTTTAGATATAATTTAAAATAAATTTTGATTCCCAATAGCGACGCCACCTGCTAGAGAATTTGTGAAAAAATCGAAACCAAGATTCCGTAATATTTAATATGAATCAAAAACTAATAAGCAGGAAACAATTAAAATAAAATATATATATACATTTTAGTACATTAACTTTTAGTTTTTATAAATTTATTGTTTTTACAAAAATTTATTGCGCTAAAAAATTCAGCTTCTGATTGATGAGGCGGATGGCACACTAATTTGAAAAATAATCACAAGATATTTTAATGCCAGTATTGCAATCAATACAAAAGTGAATAAGACAACTGAAAAATAGCATATGTGAGTCTGATGACATCTTTTCTTATGAAAAGTAATTGCAAAATAAATTGTTCCGTATCTCTATGATTATCTGGCTCTCATGATATTGAGCAGAAGAAATGCAGGTCTTCAATTCTGAAATCTACGACATCGTTTTGTGGACTTTGTGAGAGCGTGGAAAGCGTTCCGACAGAAGGAAAACGTTACATCCATCATAATCCATTTTTCCCCTAGCAATAACCCGTCCACCAAATCTAACCTTTATTACCTTGTACTCACTGGTTATCAGATTTCTTCACCTTAAAAAAGTCTTGGGAGAATTCGAGGAAAAAAATCATCTCTGAATCTGTCAGTCAGAATTTTATTTTTGGTGATATATCATTCACAAAACTTTCTTCTTTCGAAAAAATTCAGCAAATTTCTCGGACATTTTTATGGATTGAAAATAATCGTACAAAAATTATTCCAAAAAACTTTTCCATCAGAAAATCATATATGCGTTATGTCTAGGTAAAAAAAAGTGGAATTTTAAATTAAGGAACGAATTTTATGCGTTTCCATGGTAGAATTTTTATTTTAGACCCGTGAAGCACAAAAATACGAACGAGATTGATAAATATCTTTCGTAAGATTTTTTATCTGAACGATTATAAACAGTGTATCAACTATTCTAAAGAAAGAAATAGGAGAAATAGGAACATTTTTCATTAAATATACTTATAAAAAATGAGATTAAGGAAAGCATTTAACAAATTATTTTTTCTAAAAAGAGATTATTTCATGACACAAAGACAAAATATTTTTAAATCGGACATTTAACGAAGCTTTTTGTAAATTCCCTAGATCTTTTAAAGGCGTATTAATTGAAAATATTGTTACGATTGATTAAAAAGAAGAGCGTTTTAAATTATTATAATACATTTAATGAGTAATTTTAAAGTTATACTCCGATTATTGATTTTATTTGAATGCGTTTTTTATATATTTATTATATATTATTTGCGTTTTTTATATATTTTGCAATACATATGAACTGACGAGGTATTATTTTGAGGTAGTTTCGGAGAATTTGGAAGAATTCAGTATATAAAGATTGTTTTCAGAAATATAGAGATTGTTTTAATAAATTATTCGGTTTGGTAGAATTTGTTTTAAGGAAGCATTTTTAACTTATCTGGTTTTACGCAAATCGGTTTCGAGTCGAGATATTCGTATGTTTGGTCTAGCATATGGCCAAAAGTCTATGGCCCATCAAAACTGGTTTTGGGCCAGCAAGTTCCATCAAATCAAATCAAAAGGATATATTCTGTTTCGGTAGGTTTATTGCTTTAAATGTTCAGACAATACAATTATTTTGTAGAAAGGTATATGCTTAAACTTTAATCGCAACTGATAAATAGATCTTTTTCTTATTCCTGTTCGAATTTCCGAGTGAAGTTTGAAAGATTTATTGTTTTCTCTTAAAGACACGTAAATTATGATAAATATTTTTCTAATATTTTCATAACAATATGTGTTTATCATCCAGATAGCACCAGTGACAAATTGTTACATATATAATTAATCATGCCATTCATGATTTGATCTTATTAATCAAAATTATTTCTTATATTGACAATATTATCTGAAAGCTATTGCATCTTAGATTTTTGAATTGATTTCACTCTTCATTTGGTTACTGAATTCATGAGTCATTTGAATAAAGAAATTAGTTTTTGCTATTATTTTAACTTTCGTTTCATGTAAGGACAATCAGGTTCTCTAATAGCAGTTTTATTTTATTATTATAAAGACGAACGCTACCGTTACAAGCACAAATTTGATGCTTCGTACACATGAAGCTTTTTTCTGTTTCAATAATCGTGTTTCTTGTTCATAATTGTAATTTGTATCTTCAAAATCTATTCATTTAATGTGAGTTTCATCGGAATTCATTGAAATAATCTCAATGTAAGACATAGTGGAAAGAACTGCGCTGGCCTTAAGGCTTCACTTCTACATCCTGCTTTCTCAAACCTTCAAATCCGATTCTTAGCCTACGGGAAAACACAATTTTTCATGTAGCTTTGAAGGTTTTGGAGATTTACTGTCTCATTTTCAGTTGCTCTAAAAAAAGGCACAGTGAAGATTTACGGTTATTTATTTTATTTTTTGGTGAAAATGTTATTCAATGATAAATTTCGGCGAAACAGAGAAGAGAAATTACGAGTGGAATTCTAAAGAAAAGTTTTATTTTTTAGAAGTTTTGAAACTGAAAAAAATTGCAAGGAAAGGCCATTCTGTTTAAAACATGAGATTTACTTGCTTCTTCCAGGTCGTTAATGAGATGAATGATTTTTCTTTAAAAACTGCTAAAGCTTTCAAAGAAATAGATCACATGTACCCTTGTTTCACAAACCTTAAATTAATAATTCAATAAGTATACCTTATAATTTCCCAAAGTTTGTCGGAAAAAAACTTGTTTTTCATCCCCTTATAACTTAATGAGAAACGAACACAAATTTTCGTTATTGCTAAACTGCAAGATTTTATTGTACTCAGAAAAGAAACTCTTACATTCCTGTTTCGCTATTTAATTAAAAACAGATTTTAAAAACCCATTTTATTAATGTAATAAACAGCAGATTTTTTTATTTGAATTATTTGCTGCTTTTTAATCTTGAGATCCAAACCTCACAACCAGGTGGGGGCACTGGAACGGAATAAAAATTTAATTTAATTGATGATTAGCTGATAATAAGTTTAAAAATATTAAAATAGTGTATAGTAGTGAATAAAACGCACGCGTTCAAAATTTCAAACCTCTAGCTTACCAAGAAATGTATGAAAAATTGATTACAAAATATCGGCTTTGCAAACATAAAACAAGTCAACTTAAATAAAAGTGTTTAATTAAAACGACTGCCTCTTGGAAACTGTAGAAAGTCATGAGGCTGTATTCTCTCTCAAAACTTTAGTAGCTATGTTCAAAAGGACAAGGAAAATTACAAATTCATTGTGACATATAATTTTTAATTGTTTAAACTTATAATCTGGCCTAACTCGTACGGCCTGAAATGCTAATAGCTTATAATTTTTTGAATTTATTTGATGCAAGAAATTTTGTTTGCAATCCTTTGGAGTTATTAAGCTAATTAATCATATTCAGAAGTATTCAGGTAATGAATGAATACAGAAGTCAATTAACCTCTTATAACCTTAAAACTGTTGAATGAGAATTAGTCAGAAAACCTTATGCAGCATTGGAACTTACTCCTTTATCGTTGTTTTGCATATATATGTATTTTATTTTTATGCGAGCTATTTTAAATCACTACTTACATGCAAAGCTTGTGAACAAATAAATTACTACTTATATACAACGTCATAATAGAGTCGCTTTCCAAATTGTGGAATAATTGAGAGGTCATTTCTTTATTGCTCGTGGCAAGATGAGTAAGAATGGGCAGACTTTTTTGAAAAGAATTTCTTCACTATATTTGACATATATTTAAAATTATACAGGGTGCTCACTAAAATAAGCGCCACCTCCTCTTAACTTCAGAACGACGGCAACTATAGTCATGAAAGTAATGTCTAGATATAGTGAAATGTGCATGCGCTATGCGATGAGACCCCTTACAGAGCCACCTGGTGGCAAACTCCAGAGTTCGGTTTCCTATCTCACAAACGGTAAAAAATAGTGGAAAAATTTCAATTATAAGGTTGTAGAGCATTATCGATTTAGTACAAAAAGACGCCTTGTGCATATTAATATTAAGAACAGAACGCTCAAAATGCACATTTGATTATTCTCGATTTCCGAAACTGTGACGTCACAAAGCGTACAAAGAGAAAAAGAAATGTTATCACAAGATACCTTAATTTTTGGTGTCCAAAGTGTCCCGTCATCTAAAATACAGATACGAGCCCTTGTTTTAGCATATAGTTGGGTGCGCCAGCACAAGAAGCAGTAATACGTCATCGAAAGTCTTGCAATGTTGGCGGAAAGGTCACATACACCTGCTGTTTGAGTTATTCCAGCAGGAAAAAGTATAATTGGGTAATTTTTTGTCCGAAAA
Organism: Araneus ventricosus; assembly: GCA_013235015.1. Classification (NCBI taxonomy): domain Eukaryota; kingdom Metazoa; phylum Arthropoda; class Arachnida; order Araneae; family Araneidae; genus Araneus; species Araneus ventricosus. Next base: position 713,000 of record BGPR01000097.1, read on the forward strand.
ATAACATTTTCTCCTTTTGTCCATGTCTTGGGGAGTTGCAATTTCGGAAAACGCGAAAATACAAATGTACATTTTAAGCGTTCTATTCTTTGCATTAATGTGTGCAAGGTGTCTTTTTGTACTAAATCGATAACGCTCTACAACTTTGTAATTGACATTTTCCTCTATTTTGTACCGTTTTCGAGATAGGAACGCTAACTCCGGAGTTTGCCACCAGGTGACGCTGTAAATGGTTTCATCGCATAGCGCATAGACGTTTTACTATATGTAGACATTACTTTCATGACTATAGTTGCAGTCGTTCTGAATTTAAGAGGGGGTGGCCCTTATTTAAGTGGGCACCCTGTGTAGGCATTTCATCATTGGATTTCGAACTCAAACTAGCAATCATTGTCATCGTATTAAATGAGATTTTTTTCTGGAAATCAAAGAATATATGAAGATAAATTTTTCAAATTGAAGTATAGGTGTATATTTCCACCGGTAATGTGAAAGTAAGAAAGTAGACAGATGCACTTAAAATGAAATTGAACTATCCTTTTTTTTGCTTTCTTAACAAAAGTGAAAGAAAATGCAAATTAAATATGTTTGAATACCCTCCCAATGTTTTATTGATAATCCTCAAAATATAACAAGGTTCAGTGTGTATTTTGATAAAATTCACAAAAATCTCTGAAAATATTTTGAAATTCAACGACATTCAAAAAGTATTTTCTGCTAAGCAAGCATACAATTTATGGATTAAAAGAACATGAAATCCTCTAGTTTTCTATGGTTCCATTTTTTTTTTGTTCTCGAACCATCTTACAACCGTGCCTAGAGGTGGTTATCCGAAATTTCTGTATTGGTTCGCACTCCCAGTGCCTAGAGACAGCAGGAAAGATGAGAAAGTGAACACTGGGTTGGAAGAATATCGGGTACCTTCAGATTTCCAATAACCGTGACCGGTTCCCATCTGCCAAGTTCAGAGCTTAAAGAACTCCACAAGTAGCCCTATTAGGAGTCATGTGGAGCCAAAGCGCTAAGAAACGCATATGGGATCGTTAGGGCAGAGTACGGGATTAATGATATCTATCTCAGATACCATTCTTCCTTTTCTTTGTTAAGCTTTTTTCTCGAAGAAGATGGGAGCTCAACTTACCTTCTTTATGAAGACCCTCATCGATTTCTTGGTTGAAGCACTTGGGTTTTTTGACATCCTTAACGCTGTCTCGACTTGCGAAAATGGTTGCTAATCTCTGTCTTAAGTATTTACCAGAAAGATACTTTTTCGATAAATTCAGTTTTAGGTACAGTTATAATAAGATAGAATCAGGTGAAATGAAAAAAGATAAATAACAGCGATTTAGTTTTATGTACTTTATTGATTGTAACATTTTTTGGTATGGTGGAAATTCACATTGAATGCAAATTTTGTTCCTGGAATGTAATGTCTTCATTTTTTTCATACTTTGATCTCTTTATATCATGTACACTTGTTACATCATTTTAAATAATGTTTGTTTTCTTTATCTTCCAATGCATTTAAATATGTTTGGCGCAGTATAGTCAAACATGGCTCTTGCGCCTATAAACCATAGAAACCAAACCAATGCATTTAGAGCTATAATATTAATCAACTTCATTTTTACATTTCAGAGAAGAATGTTAAAAGTGTTTTAAGAATAAATCAAATGTACTTAGGAAAAATTTAAAAATAATAATAAAAAGATTTACTTCAGTTTTCATACTGAGTTCGTGTCCATCACTTTTTTTAAGATAAAAGGAAATATTATTCACATCAAATATTATTCATTGTATATAGAATATCATTATCTTAATTTATATAGCTACAAATGATTAAACTAAATCTCTCATTGCCTAACATCTTTTCTTGTCGCTGTACAAACGTCTAAAATTATATTTTTTCCAGTATTAAAAAAAGGAAGTTATTATTTGCAGGTACACTGTACCTACAGATAAAACGTTATTTGCAGGTATACTGACCCTACGGATTACTTGCAGGTTTTGTCAAATACAATATGCTTCTGTAAAAATTTTAAAATGTTCTTTTTGTACTTGATACGTTCTTTCTGAGTTTATGAGATTATTAAAAGAAATATTAATGCTACTTTGTGAGAATTTTCAGTTTCTCATCGGAGACTTGCGACGTTTATGTTTAACAGTTGATTTGGTCTTGAGAGCTGATTTCTAATTCATTTGATTAAATTTGGTAGAGAAAATATATTTACTGAGTTTTTCAGACATAAAATTAAACCTCATGGCAAATTATCAATAAAAAACAAATTTCCAATCCTAATGTGTTCCAAAGACCCGAAAGATGTCTGAAGAAATTTTAAACTTCCCTTTGCAGTTCAAAGTCAATAGTTTGAATCTGCTATAATCCCATTTACAAAATGCAAATCTGCATTGAAGAAAATGCAGAATTAGCCATTTTTAAAATTTTTAACAGCGAGAGACTAAAGAAAGAAAACTAAATGACCCAGTACCACTTCACGTCACGGCCGAGGGACATGGTTGTAAAGTGCTTGACTGCTAACCGAAGGGTTGTGGGTTCGAACCCGGACAGCAAAATGGGGGCAGTTTTTTTGTACTCGCAATTACTTAAACAATCTGTTTAAGAATTTGAATTTTCACTAATCATTTTTAAAACCGTTGTCTATAAATTCAATATTTTATTTTATTTTGCTCTTTCTTTCTAAAACTTGTTAATTTTCAAGAATATTTTAAATAACTATATTCTTACTCCCTTTCCGCTACTCAATGCTTGCATGTGATTTAAATCTAAAAATGTATGAATATTTGCTTCGAGGTCTCTTCAAATAATCCTATAGAAGAAAAATAATTTGAACAGAATGCACACTGACTAATAAATAACATTTTATCCAAAGATATATTACTTTCTAATCCCATTATCCAAAAATAGGCAGAATTCGGTAATAAGCAGCATATCTCTACTTCAGTTTTTTACAATGGATTAAAAACAAACTATTCAGTATTTGTAGAAATGAAGAAACGGTTTGAATGTCAGTCCAGCAATGAGAAATAATGTCTAGAATTATATTTTTAAAAAATCAAATTATTAAGATTACAGAAAAAATTCACGACAACTCATTATTTATTCTTAGGCAGCAAATAACATTTTACTCGCAGATATTTTAACAGTTGAAACTAATTCCACTTGATCTGGTATAACTAACAAAGTCCATGAGTCAAGTACTCAAAAAAGGAAGCCGAGAGCACGCGGTGTTCCTCAGGCGGCCACCCTCCCAAGTACTGACCGCGCCCGATGCTACTTAATTAGGGTGATCGGATAAGAACCGGACGTTGGGACGACACTGTTCCCTCAAATAACGTTTTATCCGCAGTTACTGTACCTGCAAATAACGTTTTATCCGCAGGTACTGTACCTGCAAATAACGTTTTATCCGCAGATACAGTACGGGCAATTAACATTATCCTTAAAAAAATTATTTAGTTTTATACTCCCGTTATCAATTTTTATTTATTTATTTGCTGTTGTTTCTAAAGAGATGAGATGTCAACTGGAATGCTTCTAATGGAACAAGAATACGTTTTAAAAGTAAGTTTTCGGCGGAACCTATTTAAATTCAATTGATGAAAAGTAAGTTATTAATTATATATTATTGTATTTATACATGCATAGAGCTATACAATATTCTAGGTATAATTTGATATAGCACTTTTATGTATCTATGGAAATACTCACCCATACATTGTTGTGTTTATTAACAAAAACTGCTTCATTATTTTTCATACTTACAATATTTCGGCAGAATATTACATATTAAGTAATTCCGTGAGATTAGAGTGGATTTGAACAAATAGATTTGAAATTCGAAAATAAAACTTCTGGATGTAAATAGACATTGCATACAGAAGGCAAGAAACATTGGCATATTTAATATGAAATATTCCTTGCAAGAGATGCTTGTTAAAATTTGAAACTCTTTTCGCGCGAAAATGTCATTATAACATCTAGAATATGATATTTATTTATTTAAAATCTACACCGACCCAGCCTACTCAAGAGGGTGTAAGGCCTGAGACAGGTCGGTGGGAAGAAAAACAATCTACAGCACAAAAAAATAAGTCGAAGTCAAATAAATCAAGAATAAAATTTCACTGCAAAACCCCGAACTTAACAAACATCGAAAATAAAACAGATTTAAATATAATAAATATCAAAACTCAACAATAAATAGCATAAGATGTAATTAAAATTCTCATAAAATTAAATACAAATATAAAAAAAATATATCCTAAGAGTATCAAATAATAAAAAAGATATTGTTGAAACATATAATATGCTTCAAATTTCAAAACCATTCAATCTTTAAGTACGTTTCAGTCATTAGATGCACATTTATATAAGCAATCGAACTTCATGTACTGTAAACTTGCGCGTGCGAAATTGCTTTCACACAGATATGTTAGTGACAAATAAATGCTGTCTCACAATGGTTAATTTAGCATATTCAGTCGAGTTTCCGGTCGTACAGTTTATAATATGTTGGGTTCCGGTTGCTTCTCTAAGCTTGTAAATGAAATGCTCATTCACTTTGTGAGTCTCGTATTTCAAAGGAAAAACTGTGTTCCCTGATTCTTCTCTTTATTTGCAAATGAAATTCTCACTTACTTTTATGCTTCCCTTATTTTAAAGAGAAAGTAGAAATATTAGATCCTTTATTCGTTTTTTCACCCGAAATACTTTAAATCGAACTTCATTTTAGGTTTGATAACTATAAAGTTTATACGACAAGATTATGTTTTGCAAACTGAAAGGAACATAAATTATAAAATGCCAGGAGTCCCGGTGTCCTAGTGGCAAGGTCTCGGTTTTGGAGCTGAAGGGCTCCAGGCTCGAAACCCGAGCACACCGAAGATCCTCCGTGTATGGCGAACTGTTTCACGCCAAATCATACACAGCCGCCAAACGTACCCCCGCTGGTGTGGGGTGGAAGTCTGATGAGGGCGCTACCAGCCCAGATGCCGTCCTCGTTATCTGACCGTGGCTCAAAATTACGAGGTACCACCTAAAATAGCCCTCGTGTTGCTTCAAAACGGGACGTTAATATAACCAAACTAAACTATGAAATGCCAGTGACATGTAAGAGTCTGAAAAATTTATAAATTTGTTGTAATAATACTTTTTTTCATCAAAGTTCTAAATGGAGAGTATAGTAATACGAAATATATATATATATATATATATTGCTTTATCTGACAATGAAAAAGACAAATGATTCAAAAATTTGAACAAATCGCCACTCCTTGCTCATGAGCACGAATAAATATTAGTAAATTAAAACCTTCTCTTCCAAAAATCAGTTATTTTGACTCGTAAAGCCATGAAATTCCACATGTTCATATCTCAGAAAAATGCTTGTATTTCATAGCCGTAACCGAACTACGTCGAAAATATTAAGTGTACCCAAAGAAGAGACACGTCTTTCTACCTATAACTAGTATTTTTATCACAATTTCGACAGAGCTTACCCTAGACTTTTATCATTGTGTGTAGTTCACCTTTTTTTCTTGCTGGAAACGCAACGTCTAGCCGAGTATTACAATCGGAAAAAAGAATTCTATTGCCGGTGAATTTGACAACCCCCTACTTGCCTCTAAGAATGAAATTTTTCAATGTTCAATTTTCTCTTGAGGAATGTTATTTTCTCTTATGGAATAGAACCGGAAAATAAATTTCATTTCTTGCAAAGAAAGGAATGCTCTGAACTTTCAAGGTTGAGGTGTAAAGTTTCCATTTCGAGGTTTTCTTATGTCGAATCCGTAACCATCTCGCGCTGTTTTTATTGTGAAGCAGAAATAGTTAGATTCGTACGCTAAAGGGATCCAGTGGTATATTTTGAATGCTGAAATATATGCACGTTTTTTTGAGAAAGTTTTCCCAAGGCAAAAGTTTTCAAGTTATAACAGATAATTTATGTTTGTGCTTTTATTTTCTTTCAAATTCTCTGCGATTCTGATCTTCCGTTTTTTCAACAAACAACTTATTTTATAATGCTATCTTTTATTTTTTATTATATATTGGTATTTTTCCTTCTATTGAATATAATTCTGCTTATGCTTTTATTTATTTTTATCATTTTGAAAATTTTCCATTTATTTTTAGTTTTTTGTGGATTGTTTTTTTTTTGTTTGCTATTATTACTATTGCAGTTAATTTTATTTGTTGCTGAAATACTTTATAATATGGTAGTGGAAGTTAGAAAATGTAGATTGCTAGAGGCCACACACATTTCTCTAAAAATAAAACGAACTACTTTAATGATACAGAATGCTTAAGATTCATATGTGTACTCATGTTTTCTTTACACTTATAAGTGATTTTTAGCTTTTAATTTATTCAGTAATATCTTATTTTATATTCATAACTATTATTTTGTTTTATGGATTAGAATTTTCATTTTTATTGGTTATTAATCTGTTTATGCTTTATTTGCTATCTCATTTTTTATTTTTAACTATTTTTAGTTTCTTTACATGATTTTTATAAGTTCGTTTAGTTCAGTTCACTTTATTAGAAGCTGATATATTGATTAAATTTTATTTCAATAATATAGGAATGGAAAATAGTAAATTTAGATCGCTAGTACCTATACATATTCACTGAGAATGCAAACAGTATCTTTTCTGTTACAGCTTAAGAATTACATGCACATACATATCATCTTAACAATTATTTGTATTTTTGGCTTTCACTGTTTTTTAATATATTTTTTTAATATTACTGTCTATATTTTTATTAAATTTATGATTTTTTCAGTATTTATTTTTATTGGCTCCTAAAACACTGAAAAATATTTATTTCGAAAATAAATAGTTAGAATTATGTTCCAAAAAATTAGTTAGAATGCTACAACCTATACTCATTTCTATGAGACGGAAATCTAGCTGTCTTAATATATAAACAGGGATTTATTTCTGTAATCTTACTTTGTTTTCAATTATTTATCTGAGTTATCAGACTTTTATTTTACAATCTGATATTTTTCAAATATAACTGTCTTTTTTATTTTACGGAAATTATTTTTATTTTATTTGATTATTATTATATTGATTGTTATTATATTTGTCGTAAATAAAATTTTTAGGTACGAATAATTTTGCTTTCAATTTTAATCTTTAATTAATTTATATCAAAATTTAATTAAATTAATCGACGTTATTAATATTCTTTATTTTAATTTATTCGCTCATGTTTTGTCTTAGACAGAAAGGACTGTCGTTTTAAAAGATGTTATTGGCTTCGTAATCTGAATAATGATTATAGATAATGTTCAGAATATTGTAAATCATATAGAATTTAATTAGAACAAAACAACGTTCTGTGATAAAATAGCTCAAGATCTGCTATCTGATCTCTCTTTATTACATTAATTTAATATTTTAAATTGTATACGATTGTTATAGCTTAATAGAAAATAGATTTTACGTTGTGAGCGAATCTTCTTTAGAAAAGCCGTCGCAACTAATGTTAGTACTTTTTACTGGTATGAAGATTGCTTCTGAAAAACACAATTTTTAGGATGAGTACGATTTAATCCGAGGGTTGCTTTTGCAGCTCTGAGCAAATAAATAAGCACAAAAATAAATAAATGTTAGGTTTTTAATAATAAAAATTAAAGAGTAAGACACTGTAGATAAAAAAAAGCACGCGATCTGGAAGATCCCCCACCCAATGTGAGTCGTCTTCGTTATGGTTCACTTTCGTAAGGGGCGTATAATAAATGTCCCTAACGAATTTATTGCTTATAAATTGTCTTGTCGATTTGTTTGGCATAATTAACTTTTTACATGTTTGTTTATTTAATCTTAGTTTACTGTTTTTGTCCATTGCTTTATTATTTGTTTATTTTATTGTTTGTATTTAAATTATTAACAAACTTTATTGCTTCATTTCATTTTGCTGACTGATATACCATTCAACTATTTGATTTTTAAAAAGAAATATATCACCCTCTAGAAAACCTTTATGGACTCACATGATTTATACTAAAATCTTCCTGACTTTAGCAAATGTTTCTATGTAGTTGCATTCTTGTAACTGTCATCAAATTTTAAGAACTATTTGTTTGCCCTTTTTAAATCTTGATTGAGGAAAAGAATTGAAGAAAAATTGAAAAATGTATAAAATAATTATTGAAAGGATTAGATGAAAGAAGCTTTGAGTGTATTAATTAAAAATGAGGCTACAAGCTGAAGTTAAGGAATCCGTGTTCTATTTCACTTCTGTTAATTAACTATTAGTTGTTTCAACAGATGTTAAAAAAAGGCCTATTAATTTTTAAAATCTCACACATCTCTATATAATACGTCTTCTTAAATTAGGGTTGTATTTCTAGAACGTTCAATTAATTATGATGCAAGAAGAGTTTCTTAAAGATATTTAATGCGATGTTTTGTTTTTATTTTGTGAAATAAAGACAACAGTTTCAAAAGAAAAATAGTCATCGATTATTTTAATTAATCATATTACCGCGAAATTTCAGTTATAAAATGTATTTTTGGAATTTGTTTTTTCTAGAATTGTTTTGAATCCAGGTAAATAGAAATCTTATAGGCATTAATCATAAATAATTAGATACTCTTAATAGTACTTTATTTCATAATATAACTTAACAACAGAAAGGGACATCTATGTGTTATTTCGAAGTTCTCTTAAAGTTTTTATTTTTTGAAGTGCAGATAATTTTTTCTGCAAAAACTTATACTTGGTGAGATGATTATTTTCAATAGTAGCAAAACTTGTTAAAACTGTCTTGAAATCTTGCGTTGGCATTTAATTCAGAAAGAACATTTAAACAATAAGAGAACCTTTTGCGGCTATGGTACTATTCATATTAAACGACGATCCTTGTATAGAAAATATATTTTATGCTACAACCTATCTATCACTATGCCTTTCTATATAAATCAAGATAATTTTAAAGATAATATTCATGAATGCAGATCCTTTTAGAAAAAAATAGAATACTATTTTTAAAAGATTGTTGTTAAATAATCATTCCCTTTTTTTGTGTAAAAAATAAAATTATACTAACGACAGATTTAAGGTATTAGCAAGCGTATTGAAAAATATATGAAGCGTTGCATCTGCAACCTACTCATATCAAGAGATAGACATTATCTGAAAATTTGTGTGCCATGCTTTAAAAATTCTGAACATAAAATTCTTTCGATAAACAAATATGACTTGTTTATAATAAATATTACTTTTATGACTGATATGTTTAAATAAATATGACTTGTTTAAATATTTTGTTATTTTTTGTCTTTTTGTTAATCTGTGCAACAAAAGTTATTTCATCTACTGTAAAGAAACCTTGTTTGGAAATCTTCAAAATTCTTGGAAATCACGATAGTTAAGCATATTAGGTCCATCATGATATATAGTTGTATATACTGTTAACAAACATGCCAATATAGATCACAATAAATAAATCGTTAAGATCGCAAGTGTGTTTCAGTTGCGGAAAAATTTTCACATCCTCATCAGCAAATATGCATACAGTATCTAAGTAAGTAATGAAATACAACAAAGTAAACATTGCAAAACTTTAAAGAAATCTTCATTATTCAACAAACGTAAGCTAACAGAACCTCTACGAAACATCAGACGAGAATTAACATTCTTCTATCTTCAGCAAGAGCTGCAGTTGGTGTATTATGAATTTGGGGTCTTAAAAACACAAAATACCGCAAGAGTAACATCTTTGAAGGCTTTTTTTCAAGATTATTTAGCATATTAAGAAAGTCTTTAAGGAAATTGAGTATTCATGAGATGGTAAATGAGAAACCACTTAAATCACACATTCCTCTAGTGTCTTGGACAAGAATTGCAAAAGATTAATAATGACTTCTATACTCTACGAACAAGAAATACAATTATCCTAAAGCCTTTTCTTCTTCTAGATAGTTTAAAGTACTAAGTAAGGTTTAAAAATTAAGTAATCCGACAATTATAAAGCACCCCAACACTTAATTCAGACGTGAATCAGACATTCCTCTAGTGTCTTCGACAAGAAGTGTCGTAAGTTAATAATGACTTGGATGCCCCAAAAACAAGAACCGCAGTAATCAGACCCGAAGCATCCGATTCGGAAGACATTTTTTTCCAGGAGATCGTTTTCAGAAGCGTAACAAAGATATAAATCGTCCGAAGAATAGCAATGAAATATGACAAGTTATTCTGGACAATTGCCACGGTCTCTTTTCTTTCTCTCTCGAGGTCAGAACCTGCTGACCGGTGGGAAAGAAACCCCAAAGAAGGAAAATTAAAACGATGTGGTCGATGCTCCTTGACATAAAGACAACCGTATTGTTCTTGCTAGGTTAGTGGTTATGGATCGTACCCTTAAGACCTGAACACATCCCGTGATTGTACTTTTATTAAACAGTTTTTTACTTTTATGTTTGGAGGTTAGATATTTTATCCTTGTTGGTGATTTGATCAATATACTTATCTTCGAACAGGAAGTTACAGTTCAGTTGACAGATGGAAAAATATAGTTACTCTTGGTAATAACTAGTTTACAAGTATAACGTAACAAACCTTTGTTTCAAACGATTGTGGGATTGCATAGCTATATATACTTATATATTAATCGCATTGTATTGTCTATTGCTATATTGAGAAGCAACTCGTTTTCCATCACAATCTTATCTTAATTGCATTTCACATTGTTATATACAAGAACAACACGTTTTACATGATAATTTTATATCATTATCATTATAAAAGAAATGTTAGTCAAATCATAGTAGTCAATTTGAAAACCACTTGATTTCATTAGAGGAAAATTCTATTCTGTTTCAAGTTAAAATTCCATTTAACAGTAAAATGAACTTTTTCTCTAAAGGCTATAATTTTATATTATAAGTTACCTTACTTCATAAAATAATTAGTCCTCATTTAATCATAGTTGTAGTTTTGACATATATGTAAAACGCTGTTATACGTTTTAATCATTTTAACCTTAAAAAAAGGATGAAGACTAATAAAATTGTCTGTAAATTAATTAACTGTTTGTAAAATTAATCAATATTAATGAAATGATTCGGTCACTAGCTATAAATTCTAGTGAATACTATCATAAACTTTTATTGATCTCTGATTTGAGGATTTACAACTAGTCAACCCATAACCAATACTAGTTCCAAAATTCTCGTTTTACTTTTTATTCGAATTCCGCAGTGCTAAAGAGTGTAGCATGCTAATCTAAAACATTATATGTTGACGGTCCTAAGCCGCGAAGCTAAATTGTAGCCTTGGGACTAACATGGCACTTAAAGTGTTAATTACGTGTCTTGTACACCATGTTACACACTTAAAATTTTGTGCGTCTTTGAAACGACTGAAAATCTCAACTAAAACATAGTGGCAAATGTTTTGAAACAAACACAATTCCTGAAATAAAGGACTACTATTGAGATTTATTCCTGATCATTAAAATCTTTTCAAATGTTCCATTGCATTAAACTTAATTAATCCACACTGCCTTCTTTGGCCTTTTTTTCTAACGAAAACACAAACTTTCTTTAAAAAAGACATCGACAAAAAAAAACAGAAGTGCTTTACCGCAAGAAACTTGTTTACAAAGAATTTCAAAGATAAACAGCTTTTTTTAGAAAGCAATCAATATTTAGTTCTTTTAACTGAACTGTGAATTCCTAACGTCGTTTTTCGGATATATATTTGAGAATTATTTTCCTTCAAGGGTGTCTAATAAACAAACGAAATGTTAGCGGAATAGCTTTTTCTTAAAACAAAGTAGCGTACTGAAGCTGAAAGTAAAAAAAGTTGGAAATGTTGTTGTCATAAATCTTTTCTCCTAAAAATACCCCGTCAAATCTGACAAATAAGCTATCGTTATACTTTATAGCTTAAGGCGATATCAAAGAATCGAACATCCTTAATGCTTTTGAAAACAGTTATTCTAGAATTTTAGGTCTTATCTCAAGTTAGGCGTGTATTTACGACGGATAGAAACAATATAAAGAGGTTAAAAGAATTATTTTCCACCCTTCCTTTCGGTCGTCTTTGTCCTCGAAAACCTTATAAATTAGTGGAGAGAGTTTTATTACTTCCGTTTTACTCTCCATTCACTTTCGAAGCTGACGAGTAGATATTATCATATATTAGATCACAAGTTCTGACTGACTGAGATTACTTTTGTGAAAGAATTGTTTTGATTCTCTCGAAAGGTTTTCTCCAGCAGTTTGTTGCGGAGTACTGAATTTATCGATATAAGTAAACTGGTGCTCATATTTAAAATTTTAGAAGCCTTTCTTTAATGAGAAAATGCGTTTATTAAAATCAATTCTAGAGAAATTAGAGAAGCAGTAGTGTTATAAACTTCAGCATCGTTCGAACGGTTTTTTACTGAGTGGATTTTGTACGATTGGTTTATGTCTAACATTTATTAAAATTCCAAAATCATATTTTTAATTATTGAAAAATTTAAGGATAGAATATGCTTACTGTACTCGCATCAATAAAACTTTTAATTTATTATATCTTTCTGAAAGTCTTTCACTGCTATCTTATATTTTGCTGCATATTGTTGAATATTTTTCCATTGAAAAATTATGTGTCGATTAAACAAACTCATTATTATTGCTAGAATTTTTTTCATATTATGTTAATAAACTTAAAATTGCTTCAAACAGGTTTAATTAATAAATAGATGCCGCTTTAATCTCACAAAAAAGACAAAGAATGTTTGCTTGAGATAAAAAAAAATCCTTTCCTTTCAAAATTCAACGATCAGGTTTTGTCAAATTTCCTTGTAATTCCTGTTATATGCTTTTTGTATTGTAAAGGATGGTAAAAATAACAATGTGGAACATGTTTGTTTTCAGATCGTTTCTTTGCTTATATTGCACTGTAGTATTTATATTTTCATCGTTCATTGTTTTTTTCTGCTATTACTATAGAGAATTTAAAACAGTAAATGCATTTATCTACATTTTATCTAAATATCTGTAGTTTTTCAATTTCTAAATAAACTGTAAATTCAGTATAGATGCTGAAGGAATCCATTGTATCCATGAGAATAAATATATAGGTGTATAAAATTATTAAAACCAAAATTGACTTTCAGAGTAAATTTGCTTTTAAAACAGAGAACACAACACTCCTTTATAACAAAGAATGGACAACATCCCTGGCATTAGTGCAAACATTATAATTCCTGGTTGCTAAGCGAAAGAAAATATTCTTCTAATTTTAGAATTGATAAATGCAGTGATAGTTGAAATGTAGACTTAGTCAGTTGGTAAGACATCAGCCCACAGTAATACATACTTACATATATACAGGTTGTCCACTAAAGTCCTTATACCCCACATTCACCTGAGAGCGGCGACAACTATTGCCACAAACTAGGTGCCTAGGTATAGTAAAGTGACCATGTGTTATATGGTGAGATCGATTACAGAGCTACCTGGTGTCAAACAACGGAGTTAGCATTCCTATCTCGAAGATACGGGAAATAAGTCATTACAAAATTGTAGAGCGTCTTCGATTTAGTACGAAAAAACACCTTGTACACATTAATACGAAGAACAGAACGCATAAAATGCACATTTGTTTATTCTCAATTTCCGAAACTGTGACGTCTCAAAACGGGTTAAAAAGAGAAAAAACAACTACTTATCACAAGATACCTTTATTGTTTGTGCTTTTGTGTTCAAACTGCTCTCCGTCATCTATAATAAAGATTTGGGCTCTTGTTTGAATTTCACTTTGCACGCGTTTTAGCATATCAGTTGGTCCTCTAGCACAACTACTGTAATACATCATCGAAAATCCTGAAATGTTGGTGGAAGGGTCCATACACCTGATGTTTGAGTTATTCCCACAGGAAAAAGTATAATGGTGTCATTTTTAGCAATAAAAATAAAATTTTCTCCTTTTGTCCATGTCTTGTGACATCACAATTTCAGAAAATGCGAACAAACAGATGTGCATTTTAAGCGTTCTGCTCTTCGTATTAATGTGCACAAAGTGTCTTTTCGTACTAAATCGAAGACACTCTACAATGTTGTAATTGACCTTTTCACATATTTTTTACCGTTTTCGAGATAGGAACACTAACTCCGTTATTTGCCGCAAGATGGCGCTGTAACTTATCTCACCGCGTAGCGTATGGTCACTTTACTATACCTAGATACCAAGTTTGTGGCAATAGTTGTCGCCGTTCTCGAGTTAATGAGCGGTAGAAGGAATTTAGTGGACAACCTGTATATAAATCTACCCAAGACACTGTCGCTATATTGGTAGAAATTAAGTCTGCAAAGGGACAATTGGGCTAATTTTTTATGTTCTTGAGTGTTGATAAATGTAGTACTGACTCAGATGTAGCAAGACATATTCTTGGTCTCAAATTAAACCACGATTTAAATATGAAACAGATCATACATAACTATATCAGTGTGTGAAGCTAATATTGCCTCTATGCATGGAGTACTACAAGTAAATTCAATGAAGGAGTACATGCAGCATTCTTTTATATGGCAAGCGGATTTGGGGGTGAGGAAGTCATGAATGGATAACTATTTTCTCATCTTCAACTGCCTCAAATTAAACTAGGTTCAAAAGTTAAGAGTTCATCTGCATTTTCGAGAAACAAGCGATTAGAGTACTTGCCAGAGTTTTTAAACTTGGAAAAAATGCTTCTCATTTATGGGCCTGCCGTGAAAATTCTGTTGTTAATACGTGGTTATGGCGGATGGAGACGGCCCAAAATAAGAACAGAACCTGTGATCTTAGCATACATTGGTTGCATGAGCAACACCTGTTTTGAAACAATAACAATTGTAATTTATTTGTGAATTTGTTTTATATCCATCAAATCTGAAACCCTGTTAAGATGCTGAAATATTTCTAACCATCATTTCAATTTAATTCTAATTTTTTTCCAGTTCGCTTAACATATTTCTTATTGATTGTGTTAGTCTGAACTTGAAACTCTTCTCATATTGGGATAACTTCAATTTATATAGCTTCATATTCCTTTATGAACAAGTTTTAAATAAAAAAACTTAGAAGATTTAGTTAAAAATATCTTTCTGACTTCTTTAATTTGAAAAGAAATTAACTTATTTCACATTCCGCATAGCACATAAAAGAGGAAGAGCTTTCTAATTATTTATTTTTTCACTGCTATTTAAAAAATGTCAAATTTAATAATTTTGATGAAAAAGAAAGCAGAACTACAGATTTTTTTATGGATATCGAAAGCAATAACTCTTATCAATTGCACTATTTAAATTTAAACAGGAAAAACAATTTATATTTTTGATGGTCAAAGTCAACTCAGACATCCATCCATAAAACCACCTTTCCGCAATATCTTCCTAAAATTTGCACAAAAGGGGTACTAACCTTTTATTTAATCGATGAAGTCTACTGCGATTATGTTTACCAGATAGTGAGATTGATGCCAACCTGAAAGAGATATTAAAATCAATAAATAACTTATTTCTGTTTATCAAAAATACTCTTTTATATTAACATAAATACTTTCAATAAAATAATAATGAAAATATATAAATTTGTATAAAATAATAATCAAAAACCTTTTTAGGACGTATAGAATTTAAATTATGAAACCGAAACAATTTAACAGCACGAAATTGTTTTGTTTCTAAGCATTTGGAAGAATATCGCAATATCGGAGAGTCGATTTATGTTTTCTAGAAGACTTTCTTGAGAAATGGAAGAGTAAATAATTATCGTCATCACACTCACCTGAATGATTTCATTCTCAAGGACTCTTGAACAAATGTGTTTCAAAGAGTTAATAATTAAAAATAGCCAACTTGATTTTATCTTATACAAAAAAGGGAAGAAATAAAATAATTTGTAATAATAAGAATTATATAGACAATAGCATTATATGTTAAAACACTATTTAGTGTATTTAGTGCTTTTTAAAATTATTGTAAACGACTAGACCTTCTGGTAGTTTCGACTTTCTGGCTCACGACATGCGCCTGTTTATGTAACTTTATAGTGAAGTAAAGGAGATGGAGTATGCATTTTTAAATAGACGAATTTAGTCGAACATTTGACAAACATCTACAATTTTATGAAATTATCACATTTTATATTTCATCCATCTAACTTGTTGCTGTTTCGAGTTATTACTTTCATATACACACGAACAGAATCTACGGTCAACTTATTATGAATTTGGTCAAACAGAACCTAGAGTCAACTTATTATGAATTTGGTCAAAAATTTGATACTTATCTACAAGTGTAGTGGAAAGGACCACATACTGAATTTGATCCATTTAACTTGTGCTGTTTTCTAGTTCTCGCTATCGCGTTCGCATACATGGACAGACAGACTAATTCCAAAAATTGTTTTTTTAGGACTAAAGGAGAAAAAAGTTTAAAATTTATTAAATAGCAGCCTCGAATGATTAGATGATGGTAATATTTATTCTTTCTTTGCTTAGTGTACGAGAAATGAAAAAAACCCTACGTATTAGGAGATTATATGTTTTTCACGGATTTTTCGTCAAATAAATATGTTATTCGGATGTATTGCCACTTTCCCACTAAACTACCTATTTTGAAGCAGATTCCTTCACACATTTAAAAAGTGAGTCGGTATTTATCTACGATTTAAACAGTGTCTCTGGAAAACATAGACTAACTTATTTTAATTTAAAGTATTTTATAATGGAAAGCTAGTTTTATTTTTCAGATTTGAGAAAATTGTTTTAACTTTTAAAGTTAAAGAAAGATATGATAATCTATGAAACAAAAAAGAAGTGTCAAAAAATTATAAATGTTCAACCTATCTATTTAGATTCCGTTCAGAAATTTTAACAGCATCAAGAATAAATTAAATTTGACTTAAGCTAAAGAGATTGCGACTATTAAGAAAATTGAATAAAATCAATTCTTTAATCTGCCTTTCGACAATTTAGTGAGTTAAACATAAACGTTTGTTTTAAAATATTTCATTAGCTTTAATTAGATATCTGAACCTTAAGTGTTATTTGAATAAAATTGTGTATTACCCAAAGCAGATATAATGCTGTTAAAAGAAACAATTGAGCAGGCAACTTAATTTAATTTTCATTTTACACGTATATCATTTGGAAGGAGTCTGCCCTCAAGAAAACTAATTAAATCTTAACTTTTACTACAGGGAATAGTAAATAAAATTTGGTAAGAAAATCGCGAAACGTATATACAGCAAGAAATCCAAGCAAATCTCAAGCGCAATAAATAATAGATCAACAACCAAACCTTACATTCGTATGATAGAATATTTGGAAGATAGCCGTATACTGTCTACATGAATATCTTACGAGAATGATTTCAGATTGTTGCTGTTTCTGTATTGCCTTAGACAGAATCTAATTTATTGCATAGAAAAATATAAATAAGTGATAGGGAAGGTTATCATGAATATTTAAATTCTTAGTAAAACTCTTTCGGGGGCAGTGCCGTTGCAGCAAAAACGCCACGTTTAGAATTGTGACAGAGATGCATAAGAGATTTATTTGGTACAAATGCTGCATCAGATTGTTTAGCAGCAATGAATAAATAATTATTTGCTACACAATTTTATTTATTACAATTGTTACAGAACTTTTTTTGATTGCCTTCTATACCCGTACACTATAGAGATTTGATGCGTCCCAAAGACGCGGTGGTACAATCTTGGCTTCTGTATCAAATGATTGCGGTCCAAGACCTGATTCAACCACATATTCATGGTGCATTTCAAATTTATCTGGGGTCAGATATACAGATTATTCATAACAAATAATTCTAAACTTCTTTTTCATTGTTTTCGGTGCTCATATTTGACTCCAAGGCTTCGTGGTACTTATGTTATATTGTACGGGGACGTGGTGCTTATTAAATTTTTCTGGGATCAAATGTCTAGTTTAAACTTTCTTAGTTGCTTTCTAAGATAATTCATATTGAAGGATATCCGGTCTCGTTAAACATTTTTTTTACTTTTGAGTCTTAAATGGGAGTTCAAGTCCAGATTCTACCCCATTATATGTGGACGTGGTATTTGTTAAATTTGTCTGGAGCCAAATGTCCTGTTTATTACAAACGTTTCTAAACTTTTTTCACTGCATTCTTTGCTCTTGCTTGGAGAAATATATCCTGGCCTCTATGGGCTCTATAGATCTAAAGGTACAATTTTGGCTTGTGGGTCGAAGGAATATGGTTCAAGACCAGATTCTACCGCACTGTTTATGGACATGGCTCATATTAAATGTGTCAGAGGTGAAATTCCATCACGATGGTTTAATGTAGAAATTTAGAGAATAAGATTTTTGTCTAGACGGATCCATTTTTGAAAGTAATAATGCAGCTCCAAAACGGGACTTTAATCAATAACATCAAACCTGGCCTAAAAACCTCAGTTTTGCGAAGCGCCCCTTTAGTGAGGATTACAAGAGTTTAAGCGATAGTGAACTATTGATACATCAGCTTAATGTTTTTTCCCAGGAAATAGCGACTAAAAGGTCATTACTCGAAAACTACTTCAGAAGGAGCAATTTTTAGAGAGTGTTAAAATTTTCCAGAGAATCTAACGACTGTCAGTTGGGATAACGTCTTTTGAAAAGTTTTCAGGCCAGAAGGATATGCCTCATTTGAAATTCTCTACTAGTGCATGGCAGATGACCATTTTAACGAAAGAATTTCTAAAAGTGTGGAAGTGATTGTAAAAATCTTGTTTTGCATTGCATATATATTATCCATTGTTTCTTTTCCTAAAAAATAAAACTATTGAAATACTTCACGAGCGCTGTCAGCATGTTTATGTTAAATACTGATATTTTAGATATTTTAAGATAACGAGTTTCAGTTTTTTTCTATTAAATACTGAAAATGACCGATGAATTTAGTTTTTCATGCCCTTACAACACGCACTTAAAAAATTAATTTATTTATTTTTATGACATATTTATTATTTTTATGACAAAAAAGCTTACAACAAAAAATCCCAACTTTTACTACAATTTTTATCTTGAATTTTAGTCTTTTTGAAAATTTCGCATTCCAGATCAAAAAAATAAAATTTAAAAATTTTCTTTTTTATATTTCTGAAAATTTATTAATTTAATTTTACACTAAAAATATATATATATAATTTTGTCTTTCAAAAGTGGATGTCATTAATCAGTAAGGCCTTAATGTAAAACTTAAATTGCATATTATATAATTTATAATATCGTATATTTCATAAATATCACGAAGCATTTTTTATATAAATGTATTGAATTATTGTATTTGCAGTAAAGTTGGTTTTTCTTGAATCCTTTTATAAGTGTTGAAATTTTGGGAAAAAATGTATCTGAAAACATATCATGTACTATACAAACAAAACGTTCTCAGAATTCATGAGCTCAAAAAACGTATTTTTAATAAATTTCATAAGAGTTGCCCTTCGTACTTTCCCTTATTTACTTAAATGTATATACTTAAATGAAACAAATAATCATTGATAATTATTTAAACAATGCTTTTCTGCCTTTATTTCCGCTATGCCACGAAAATACAATTAAGTAGAATGTCCGATATTCTAGATGAGCGTTCGTAGCAAAATTCTGAGTTCTGGAAGGGAACGAAGATCTCCTTAGATAAATATCTAAAATAAAAACCTGATGAAATATATAGGTTTTCATTGTTCCATCGCAGTGAAAATTTGAGCAATCTATAACGTTAAAACACTGACTGAAATTTAAAGATTCTATCAGCTTATCTATTCACGCAAAATCCTCTTTTTAACCCTTTACGGACAGGTAACTTTTTAGAACACTCAGATCAGGTTGGCGAACTTTATACACCATCCCATTTTTCCAACTCTGTGCTTATTTAAATACATAAAACTTTATTTTTTATAGTGTAGTAAGATTAAGGGTTTGATTGGATGGATAATATACACATTTGTGTCAAAATTTTAGCCGCTATCCTCTTCGTTAACGGAATTTTCTACACCTCAATCTCGAAATCGTCGAAATGTGACGCACATTATACGCAGTACCTGTCCCTAAAGCGTTAAGATGGTACATATTCATGAGCTGCAGTAATTTCATTCATTCATTTGATAACGGCTGGAAAAAAATTCAGAAGTATTGGTTTTCAATCGAGTTCAATATTCAAGCATCAGCCAAGGAAAACTCCACTCATTATCTACATTTAAAATATCTTCTGAAACTGACCACTTCTTAAATTTTACCCATGTACCCGTATTAAGTATACTGCTGCTGATGAGAACTCGTAGACACAGAAATTAAATGTAAAATTACAAGCGTATTCTTAAAGTGCTGATATCATAACATAAATAATGACATCCATTCATGCTCATGTAATGCACGTCAAATGTCCACTTTAATTTTGGAATCTGTTGCACATTATGCTGGAAGAAAAAGGGTATAATGTCATAGAACAGTATAAGACAACAAGAAGTTTCATGTTCAAAGCCCTTTTCGGTTACGTTTGTCGTATCACTGTGACATGGCTTGAATCGACTCTATTAACACATTTGAGGCTTGGGAAATTTACGAAGGATACTGAGACACAGTAAAATATTTATAATGTCAAGTTATGAAAATGGTTTTTGGAGAACTATTTGTGCGTTTTCTCAGTTACTGTTTTAAATAAACAAAATAAGTGATGGAAATAGATTTCTTTAAGAGATAAAATATTAAATAACTAATTTATGCACAGAAGGACTCCAAATTCCGGAAACAAATTAAAAATCAATAATTCTTAAACGAATGAAGACAGGCAGATCCATATAAAGTATTGAAATGAAACCGGATTATTTTTGGCACGAAACCAGATTTTATTGGTCACATAGTTTACAAATAATGCATCAGATGCTTCTGCAGTTAAGGGAGTGATAGATAAGCAAATTGTGGTTCAAACCCCTACTAATGCTCAATGTGTCATCTGCCAATCAGGAGCTCAGGGGTTCAGACAAGGAATAAAACTTTTTAGAAGCATGATACTCCATTTCTGATATTGAGAGAACAGGAGCAATAAAATAAGTGCAAGAAACAAGGTTTCATTTCCATTCTATCTGTGTGAATGGAATGTGTCTCTTTTCATTTGTTTGCACGAATTATTGATTTTTAAATTTGTTCTGGATGTTTCAATCATTCTGCAAATATATGCTTCGAGGAAGAATTTATCACATATATTTAGTTTTATTTAAACGATGCCCATGAGAATAATGAGACTTTACACTACGACACACCCTTGACTCCAGAGATAAAAATCTCCGGTTTGCAGTTTGGATGGGTGTGTGTAGAAACTTTATTGAACGAAAAAAAGATTACAGACCGTGTTTAAACACGGATGAAATACATTTGAGAACTATAAAAGCAATGGAAAATGAGCTATTTACAGGTGAAAAGAAAAACTTGTGAAGCAGAAACAGTTTTAAGACAGTGCCCTAAAAGTTCACTGATTTTAAAAACTAGTAGGAGGAATGATTAGGGTCCTTGGTATTGAACCTCTAGAAGGTCGGAGCCCATCAGTCTGAATTCTTAGTGAAGGAGACAAATATGGGTCGGAGTCGGAAGAGCTGGTTGCGTCCGGTTGGTGTTTTATAAGGTCCTTATTATCAGTGAGGAAAGATATCAGTTTAGTTATTTTTATTCTTATTAGTTTATTTAAAAGTAAGTTTTTCCACCAAAGTAGAGTATTTTCTGCACTTGGTTTGGTAAAATGAAAATATGACGTAAGATGACAAGAAGTTGCGTAGTGGAGCTCCCTTTTCCCTGCAGGCGCAGATATCTGAATGATGAAGCTGAAATATGTAGAGGGTGGGAAAAGGATCTTTGCCCGTAGCGAAAAGGATGGATTCTCTTGACCATGAGGCTTTGGTTAGAGAGATTTTAGGGAGTATATTAAAAATAGCAATCCGAATGTCGCCTGAATCCCAGACTTGTTACCATTTCTTGAGAGAGAAGTTCCTAAGCACTTTTTCAGATGGCATTTCGGGGTCTGAAAGAGGTGAGTCCCTTCTTTAATAACTTGTTTGGAAAGGTTGTCTGCTGCTCGTTACCGAGGAAACCAACATACGCCAGTTAAGTTCCATTGATGGGTTCTGAAGGAGGGCTTGTTGTGCTTCTTGGACTAGTGGATTAGAACTTTTGAAGGAAGAAATTGCTCTGAGTGCCGACTCACTGTCACTCCAGATTGATGATGATATTCCCTTAGAATTAGCCCAATTTGTAGCCTCTTTTATTCCTAAGATCTCATCTTGAAAATCAGTATTATGTGGGCTTAGTTTTGCCGTCCAGTGATGAATTTGGACATTGTTTTGAATGACACAGAAAGAGCAACCTGTTTTACCTTCTAAATGAGCCGTCTGTGTAAATAGCCTCAGCTGGGCTGAAAAGCAAAGTTAATAAAGGAACTTAAAATGAACAGCATGAACTAAGGCACATTGAGAGTAGACTATGCGAGACAACAGACTGTGGTTATAATAAAGTTGCGACTCAGTTTGTGCTTATGAAAGGCAATCTGAAAGCTCTAAACCTCATCTCCGTGAATCTTTACCACCCACTTTAGAGCTTCGAATGTAATTCATAAGCAATGTGGAGAGATATGAATACGTCACCTAACACGATTCGCCTCACAATTTTCAACGCCATTATGGTTTTGAAAAGTAAAGAAAGATTAAATACTTTTTTCATTGAAGACGTAATCATTACTTGCTATTTGAAACGGGATTTTTTATGTGGGGTTTTTATGTTGCCATTTTTCTGAAAATTCATTTTAAATTAAATGAAAATAACCCTAAAAGAAATTCCAAATTCCAGATATACATACGATCCATAGAAGGAAAAAAAAGGTGAAATACTTATCAGGTTGCCTTCTCGTATTATGCCCTCTAATTTAAATTATACTTGCAAAAAATCAAAATCAAAACCGATATGATTTTTTGTTTATTTTATTTCAAAAGTAGTTTTTTAAAGAAACTTCAAAAGAAAGAAGAACAAAAGACAAAACATTTTAAAAACAGAATTTTCACTTTAAAGAACCCTTTAATTATTTCTAGCCCTTTTCAAATGACTTAAAGGGAGGAAATTTTTAGAAATACGTTTACTGACTTTGAATTATGAGAAAGAAGCATTGTTAATTATTCAGAAAGTGTCAAATAATTGAATTTAGAAAAAAATGTCGCCATGTACCTTCGTAATTGATTTAAAACAATAAGAATACAATTTTCCCGCACGCGTAACTGCAATTACATCCATTATAACTTGTTTATGTTGCTAGATAAGTCAGCTGAAAGAAAAGAAAAATTATCTAATTGATGTTGTGTGAATGATAATCCCACTGTTTACAAATATTTATGCCCAAGAGCATAATTATATTCTTTATTTAAAATAATTCAACGAATATTATTGAGTGTTACTTGTCTTTTACTCAGTCGTGTTTCAATTAATGCTTCATTAAATATTAACTAAAAATGCTGAAAGGATAGCTGAGTAGTTTTAATCAACTAGAAGCTTATATTAGTGGTACTTAATAATGGAGTAATCATTTAAATTTTACGTAATTATTCAGAATGTATATTAACTATTTATTTTTGCTTTTTTTTCTGCTGTGGTTTGAAAATTTTTAGAGTTCATTCAATTCAAAATTTCTTAAATATTTCGGACAAGTCATACATTGCATTAATTTCTACGTATTTAATAAAAGGAATACGAAATATAATTTCAAAAAGCGAATAGCTATATCATTCTTTTTTCACTCTGAATAAAGAAGCAAGTATCTTCTGGTTGTAACATTCTCCATGAAACCAGAAACATTCTGTTTTAAGTAAATACCAATCCGGACACGAAGGACTCGGTAAAATAATTTTTGGCTTGTTACATGCTTTTGTTTAACTTGACTTGTTTCATGTTTTTGAAGATGGGATTTTGAAATCGAATTTTCAGTCCTTTCTGAATGTGTTCAAGTTCTGATATTACGTACAGTAGTGTGTTCTCAGTTGTGAATATAATATTTTAGTATTTTTGGAGCTTAATTATCAAATAATCACTTAATTTTAACTTATTTATGAAACTATTTGAATGACACCATTTGTTATTGAATTTCAGAAAAATAAATTTTAAGACTCTATCATATTTATAATAATGGACTATGAAATATATAAAAATCTAAAAAGTAGAAAACAATAAAAATAGAAAAGTTTTTTTAAACCATTTTTTATTAGAAAAGTAAAATGTACAAATAATTTCTTCATCAATAATGTGAATGTCAAAAAAAAATAGTAAAAGCGTGATGCGCTGAAAGCCACAATAAAGTAATAAAGCCACATGAATATCATGATAAAGAAAATTCTAATTTATTTAAAGTATTTCCTAACTTTTAATTTATTTGAAGTGAAGTTAATGAATTAAATAAACTAATTTTCTAATTTATTTAAATTAAAGTTAAATAAAGTAGTAAAGTATTTTAAATAAAATCAGTAAGTAAGAGTGCCATTCTTGATAAAAGTTCTTGACATATTTTTGATAAAAAAAAGTATTTTTCACATTTTAGTGCACTAATAGAATCGTGTTTTTAAATATTTTTCTTACTAATTTTCTTTTATTCTAGCAATAAAAATATCGTTTTTAATTCTATAATGAATAAAAGAATAATATGAGCATTTTTTTACGTCTATTTTAGTTTCATGTGATCATTTTTCTCATAGTACATGCGTGTTTCGTAAAAACACTTAAAAGAAGCATTAGATCTTCTATTTAAAAGTTGGGATAATTTATCACGAAATGTGCCATTTTCTATGTGAGTAAGTAGTCTTTGAGCGAATATAAGGGAACAGCAGATGGAACAGTTGTTATGAAAGCAGTTATTTCGGATTTCATTTAAATAACCATGCAGTAATAATAGTGCAAATGCAAGTTTTGTTAATAATGCAGGTGTTGAGTTGTTATGATATGTCTTGTGATTTCAATACCTGAAGTGAGTGCTATTATTCAAGCAGGAACTAACTACCATTTTATGGATTTCAGACTCAAGATTTCAAACTCCACCTAAGTGTCTCTAGTTTGCCTTACAAAAATAAACCAGCTACAATCCATAGGGGAAAAGAATACATACTATGCGATAAATAATTTTAGAAATGTGCCAAGGTATAAATTTTTCTGCAGTGTTTTACGTAAACAGATAATCCTCAAATTGTATACTTTGAAGTTAATTTTCAACTGCATAACTGTTATTGATAATTCATTTAAGGAAAAAGATTAAAATCTGAAACAGAAGAAGTTTATTAAGCAATTTTTTGCATTGTTACATTGATTTCTAAAATGTCCATCATCCTTAATCACTTTTTAAACCCTTTAACTGGTTTGTTTCCTCAACTATTTAGTTAGATGCCACCTTCTATTTTGTGAATGAGTCATCATTTTAATTCAATTGAGAACCTAAAGAATAGTTGAAATGTTTACGGATTCCACGAAATTTTTGCAACAAATTATGACGTATGTGAATGACTTTGTTTCAGCCTGTAGTTTAAAATTACGATAATTTAATGCGAGTACGGTGTACGAGCAAACTAATTAAGGGTTAAAAATGTAAAAAAATCTTAAACGAAAGAAATTAAATTGGATAAGAAATGTGAAAGACTTGTTTTTAAAAACAAAATATGCAAATAAATAAATTAACCAGGATTTATCTCTGTACAAACAGAAATTCGAGAACCTACTAGAAGATCGCATCTTTTGTTTAATTAGATCAAAAATTCTAATATTAATTAGGATTTTGCATGATTTGCATGGGAAATATTCAAAACATGTTTTATGCATTCTCTTCCCATAACGGTTAACATGAGAATTTTAACCTATGAGGAAATCGCTTGTTCTGGTACAATTCGAATTTACATGTTATTCCTAAAAATATCCTTTTTAAAATTTAGCCCATTTAAAAATTAAATATTAAATCCTTTTGAAATTCTTAACTGAATTTAAGTTTAATATTCTCAGAGACTTAGGGGCTTAGGACTGTTAGAGTTTAATTAAGGGCGATTAATAGAACTTAATTGGTGTAGCATTTTGTGAATGTTATAAAAATATATTGTTGCTATCATGAACCACTTGCATTGAATACACATTGAGTCTCTAACTGTTATTCGGTTTATTTGACATAAAAATGTGAAATAAAAAACAATTTTTTGCTAGCCAAATTTTTTCATGTGTCTTTTGTTAAATTTAAAAAAATTGCCCTAAAATAATATTAAGAGTTGGCACTATTATTAGAATTACATGAAAGAGCCGTTTATATGAACATTGTTAACAAAACACTTTAAACATTTAATAAAAAAATAAAATGTAAAGTTTTATTCCTTAGAGATGTAGCTATTTAACAAAATGCTATGAATGATAAATATAGATAAAAAAATTCACAGGCAAATAACAATTAAGGGAACAACGATACGGTTATTTCTTGCCATGCATTTATTATAAGATTTATAACATTATAAATGGTTCGATGCTTCATAAACTTTTATTATGCTTGAAGATTTTAGTTAAAATTCATTTTTAAGAGTATACGTAATTGTTTTACAGAAATTTTCCATCATTAGGTCAATTTTAGCCGACTGAAATTAGATTTTGCCTTCTGATGTGTCTGGTAATAATTATGAATACAATACTAGAATTCATAATTAAAGTATGCTGCAAAAGAGACTATTGGTTTAATACTTATATAAGTTGAAAAAAACTTATTTTCTTTCGTACATGAAATACGTATTTATACAACTTTTGAAAAATCAGGATGATGAAAGTGTGAATCCTGAAGACTGAAAACTACTTTCTTCAGGTTTTACAAATTTCATTCCATTTTAATTTATAAAATATCAATTAAACTGGCCGTGGCAATCAGGCTAGTTGTTGGAGGTTTTCTTGGCTTTCTTCCAATCAAAACACAAATGGGGACCAGGTTCCCTGAAAGTCCTGCAGGGAGGCACCCTACCTCCATATACAGAAGTTAAGCCAAACTTCTGCCTCAAATGCTACCTAAATGCTCTGGGTCGCTTTGACCATTAGAAAATGCCCAACTTCCTGTTTATCATGAGTCTTTGAAACATGGATTTGGCTATATATATGTTAGGCCAAGGGGGAATAGAACCACCATAATATCAATCTAAATACTTTCAAAATCTATCCATAGCAATGTATGGAATAAATAAAGATCTATTTCGAAATTAATCAGTAAAAGTGCTTGGAGAAAAAGAGAAGTTTTAACAATTATGGAATTGATGTCTTTTACAAACACGATTTCCTTTAATATTTATCTTAATGCAAAGAATTTGGAAACTTCATTAGTTCCTTATCACTGAGCTCAGTACAAAAAGTGAGAATACGTTTACTCAAATAATTTAACTGTTTCATATGTAGCATCTACTCAAAGAGAAAATAGTTGTTAATTTTTAAATGTCAATTAATTTTTCTGGACCACCAAAATGCCAACATATGAAAATATTATCTCGTATGCACGTATTTATTAATGCACCTTGCATGCAAAACTATAACTGGTACAGTAAGATAAGAACATTTGCAGGCAAATAATCAGTAAGGAAACAATGATATGACAATCCCTGACGATAAATCATCCAGTCATTTCTCTTTTGGCTCATGACTTGAGCAAACGTTTCTAATTTCTAAAGCAAAGCTCATTTAGTGATTCGATAAAAGATCTGAGCCTCTGACTAACCAACCATACACCTTGTCCCTAGATACAAGGCAGACGTTCTCTGAAACCCAAATACAGCCCGGAGCACTATCTAACGATATCTTTTGAAGGCTATTTATTCCCCAATTCCTTCTGGACGGTGACCAGTAACCACGTGAGGGATGAAAATTGTCAGTCCAACTTAAACGTCATTAAATAGGCAACCCCGTTTGTACATAACTAGGGACGTTAGTCTAAATGTGATAAAATGAGATATGGGCCTATTCCCTTTGCATTGGTTGAATAAACTCAATATAGCAATGCTTTAACTGAAGCAAAATTTAATGAACCATTCGACCTAAACTGCATTAAGTGGACCGGTAACTAAAGGAAACTGAGACTAAAGGAGCAGACTATTATTTGAAATGCGCTTTAACTATTTCGACTGAACTATCGTCAGCGTTCTTGAATGAGTCTTAGTTATTCCTCCTTATCTGATTGGCTGTCAAAGAGACCCGGGAGAATTAAAGCGGCATTTTAGTCTGTTTTATCGAGGGAAACAAAAATCCCTGAAATAGATTCGAAAGAGTAACGAGAACAAATGCATAAAAATTATTCTGAAAAAATTGAAAAAAAGTTATTTCAAATATACAACACATTGATCTTAAAAATGATAGCCTTATCAGAAAGATTATTATTTTTTAATGCACGAATTTTCCTTTTCTGTCAGTGAAAAAGTTTGCCTTAACTTTTGGCAACAAATTTCCCATTTCTAAATAAAAAATGAGTATAATTATAACATTATTATCAAAAATTCGTATAACAGAAAGTTATCCAGGTGGTCTTTTGGTTGTTTTCACACGATGTTATTTAATTTGACTTCGTACATGTCTATAAAGATTAAATTTGTAATCGATTTTTTCAGTCACTTTTATTCAGCTGTGCGTTACTTACGACAGCACAATATTTTAATATTTTCACAGCTCAGTTAGGAATTAGTCGATTAATTTTAATTAAATTTTGATTCCGTGCGATTAGCACCAATTGGTACTGAATTTGAGGGAAAAAATTGATTTCAAAATTCCATAATACTTATAATGGTGAAATATGAAGTGTATTAAATACTAAAAAGTGGAAAATATTAAAAAATAATTTTAAAAAAAACATACTCTTATCATGCAGTAAAAAAAGTTTTAAATCGTAAATACGAAAGTCAGAACAAAGTAGCAAAAGCATGAGGAGCTCAAAAAATACTATAAGAAAATGAAACCACAATTAATATCTTAAGAAGGAAAATTCTTACACATTCGCCGGAAATTGAAAATATATCGTCGATTAACAAGCAATTTTGTGAAATTTCAAAAAGTAAGAAAATACTCAATTTATCGTAACCAATAGGGTATATTTCTTAAATTTTTTCACGTCTAGTAGGAACCTGAGGTCTCATATTTA
This sequence comes from Araneus ventricosus, assembly GCA_013235015.1. Classification (NCBI taxonomy): domain Eukaryota; kingdom Metazoa; phylum Arthropoda; class Arachnida; order Araneae; family Araneidae; genus Araneus; species Araneus ventricosus. The sequence continues at coordinate 742,184 of BGPR01000097.1, forward strand.
TATATGATGTTAAAAAAAATTAAAAAATAACCGCTTATTGGTTGCGAAAAATTGAGTATTTCCTTTTTGAAATTTCAAAAAATTGAGATAGGTGGTGTTGCTTGTTAAGCGACGATATTCCAAATGTGATTAAATTTCCAATTATTTAGATTATTTCTAACTGCGCCTCATGCATTTACGATTTTGTTTTGACCTCCATGTTTCTTTTAAAAAATAGTTTCTATGGCACCAATAAAAACTTTTTTAAATTTTATTATTTTTTATATATTTGCTAGACTTCTTCCTTTTATTGTCTTTCTTTTTTCATTACTGATAATAGATTGACCTTAATTATTTTTTTCATGAATAATTTTTATTCTTCCAATTCTCATTTGACATTTCTCGAGTATTCTAAAAATTTCAAAAACAAGTTTTCTCGACAAATGATATTCATACTAACAATGCTTTTGAGTAATCTTCATGACAGCAATTCCAGTCCATCTGACAATAGATAAATTATACATGCAGATATTTAAACAACAATTAAGAAACAATTTCCCGCATTTTCAATTTTCAAAAATACCATCATGAATTGTTTCATTAGAAGTTTGTAAATAAGCAAGTGAGAGTTGGAAAGAGTCACACCATTTGTCAAAATTTTCATTTTTGCTTAAATTTTCACTTTTTAACATACCTTACGTCACAAAGTTTCCAGTTTTTGTTATTGGCATTGATAATTCTTTTTGATCGTTGATTTTGTTTGAAATTTTTCTCTTTTGTATTTAAATTTAAAGCATAAATGTCTTCCTGACAGAATATGTTAGCATCATAGTTAGTTAAAAAGAATTGAATAATTATATCAACCAAGAGACTCTTAATGACATAAGTTTTAAAATTATTCAAATGGACTTTACAAAAGTGGAAGACATTCAAGTTGTATTTTTTTCCCAAGTTAAATAATTTGGCAGGAAATTAATCAAGAAATATGTCTGAAAATTCATAGATTTCAAATTATAAATTAGAATTATTACTTTAAAGTCAAGAAATTTATAATTGTGTGGACAAAAAATGTCGGACACAACTTGAGTCTTTTCTGGTTTATTAACTTTTTGGTTAATACTAATGGTATTTGGGTTTTTGTCCATTTCATATCATATTGGTCATAAAGGCCATTCTTTATTAGAATATTAAAAAAGGGTACATTTGTAATTACGTTCTTTAATTATATTAGAGCACGAATTATTTTGTGGGAAATTCTGTTGCCAAATGAATGCTAAATATCGTGCTGCTGTTTTGAAAAAATTTTCAGAGATTGCTAATTCATGAAAATTGTACAAGAAAATATTTAAATATTCAACAGTGTGCCTCGGAATATACCCTAGAGTACTTAAACTAAAATAAATTTTAACAAAAACTAAGATAAGGCTAGCATAGGAGCAACCGTGCCTTGCAACTAAAGTTAAAAGATGATATCTAAATGTAAGTAGACAAGTTAAAACAGCTAGACTTTACTGCAAAATTACAATGTAAAACTGCCTTTTTTTACTTCAGATAGCATCGGAAATTTTTATTTCCAATTTCAGTTTCCATTATCCTAAAGTTTATAATTTAAAAACAAGATACGCATTCAGCGAATAATTTTAAGGAGCAACGACCGAAAATTCTTCACACATTTTTAAAAGTGTTACTCAGCTGCGGAACTGGAACTTTGCCTAATGTATGCATCCATAAACCAGTTCACGTTTCCTTACGAAAAATTGTACGAGTGATAAGCATAAAAATGTGTCCCTGAAAACTTTGTGTTCTTTTTTTAATATTTTCGGTTGGAAGTACTTAACAGGGTAAGTAAGCATCTACTGGATGATGTTTACAACGCATATAAAAATATTCTTTTTTTCCAGCAGCACATAAAAATGTCGCTATGAAAGTCACTTTGGTAATACATTTCATAAAAACTGAGTTACTTTCAGTGGTATTTGTCCTCTACAGATGTGTAGAATTCTTCTAAATAGTTTCTACTTTTCTTTTATTTCTTTTAATTCTGAGTAGTTTTTATTGAAAAGTTGTTTACTAAGAAAGAATATTTTTGGAATAAATATTTATGGTTATTGACATCAAAGCATTCTGTACAGAGTTCTGTGCGGGCAAGAAGTTTTAAATAATTTTATGAAGACAACATAATGACTTGGAACAGTTACGTGACATGTTTACCAATATGGTGTGGAACTTAGAACATATTCGGAATTAAAAAGGGTTTTACGGCCTTGAATACTTGGCGATCAATTATTAACTGAAAAAAGAGAAATAGTCATCGTCATTCTTAAACATCTACTAAATATCTAATTTAAAGTTCATTTTTGAAAAATAAGTTATGTCTATTCATTTCTTCTTATGTATAAAATCTTCTGAACGGGGTGCTCACAGGCGGATATTCCATCAACTTCAAATCAACTCAATTATAACAGCCACTCTTGAAGTTAAATTACAAAATGCACTGAAATGGTTATTAAATCTGAAGTAATTATCAAAGTTCTTATCATATTCAGAAGATGAAGAGGCATTTCGTCTCTTAACAAGCAACACCACCTATGGCAATTTTTTGAAATTTTAAAGAGGAGAAAATAATCAATTTTTACAACCAATAACGGATATTTCTGATTTTTTTTAAAGATCTGATGTAAACATATAAGATCGCATGTACCTACCAGATGTGAAAAATTTTCAGAAATATACATTATTGGTTGCGAAAAATTGAGTATTTTCTTCCTCTTTGAAATTTCGAAAAATTGATATAGGTAGTGTTGCTTGTTGAGAGACGATTTGATATTATTATTTTTTTCAATAAGAAATTCATATATTATTGCTCTTGATATCTTACTAATTTAACTTTATTATCCATTTCACTGTCATTTTAAAAGTCAGAACTTAATTTATAAAACGACAGAAATAATAATAATTGTTTCTCCGTTGTTTATGTTTGCACGTTCATTATACTCAAGAATTTTCATTAAATGAAATTTATTTGCTTCATTTTTAATTCTCAACATAAATAAACTTGATATTTTCTATACACGCTTTCCTTTTATTTCTGCTTATGAAACGAAATATAAACCCTGTCACTTGATATCTATCAAGAGAAATTCTTAAATTTTCAAATTATCGTTTTACCTGCAATCAACTTATAATAAAATATTTATTTGTGGATAGCTCTTTATTGAAACGAAGCATTAGTATACTCTTATAACAAATTGACATCGCATTTAACATAATTGAATTTGTATATGAATGTTTTCTTACACTTTGTTTGAAACAACTGTAGAATGTAAATTTATACAGACATGACAATAAACGAAGATATTACTTATTCTTGTTATATAAAATCAGTTTCAGTAAATGCTGATCCATCTGACTTCAATTTAATAGTGTCTTCAATCAATAATACATTTTTAACATATATAGAGACATTTACATTTCGTTAAATATTTAGAGAATCCCTTACTCAAAATATCGTCTAAAGTAATAAAGAGAATTTTTCTAAAAGATGCAAGTTCAGACTGTCTGGAGTATGTTAGTTTTATTTAACATTCCAAAGATTTAAAAGTTTAAGTTCGGGACTTTTTAAATTTGCACACAAACACAAATGTATTGCATAAGAATTTTTAGACGTTTTCCCTTTTAATATAACACAATTCACCTGAATGCATGTTGAATAATGCAAATTGAAAAAAGGATGGTTTGTTCTCTTTTGAACATGGAAAATACTTCATCTTATAATAGATATGAAACAGTATTGTTATTACATTATTCCAATTTTTCGACGTCAAGTTCATGCTTTAAAATATTTCTTTAATTATGATCATATACAATTTTTCTGTTTTCAAGCAAAGTTTAATCAAAATATTAGAATAAAATATATTTAGAACAAAGTCCTTTACAATTTACTAGATCTAGCTCATTAATTTTTCATAGTTAATACGTTAGCTTATAAACTTAAAAAAGTCTCTTTTGCATGATTTTTTTCTATTTTAGAACTATTATCTCTGAAAAGTCAATAAATGCAAAATGGGGTGTTTTTTTCTTTTCTAGAAATGATTGAAAAGCCGCAGGTATATATTAATATATTTTTTTATAATTACTAATTTTTTAAAGATATAACTTGATTATTTAGAGTAAGTTTTCAAAGCAATTCTGAATGACATAATTTCTTTTTGTTCTCGAATATTTAAATCTCTACTTGTTTATTGGCATATTCAATGCGCGTGTTTTTCTTTGTTTTAATCGTCATTTTAAACAACAAACTGCAGTTATTAGTACAAAGAGGAAATTTTTAAAAAATATGCAGAAGTTTTAATGAATGTAATTCATAGTACGATCGGAATCATTCATCAGATTATGACTAAATGAAGGTGATTATTTTTGAACTGGAAATTGTTTAAATTATTTTGATTGATATGGAAAGAGATAGTCGTAATACAGCGAATGCTCATGGCATTTAAAATTTTGATGAATCTCAACCTTGTTAGAAGAGTTTAATTTCTTTAACTGTGTAGAACAGTTGACAATAAAATTTTTTAATCGATAAAATCGAAACAATTTATCTCCTACGCTGTGAGCTATTTTTCACAACTTTCACATTCTTGTCTGAATCTGCATGTGATTTGCCGTTAAAGCTATATACGATAAATGCAATCTGAGTCATCTTATATAAGCAGAAGATGCTACTCTTATAAACAGTGGGATTATAAAACTGAAATTAGCTTTCTTGTGAATAATTTGATTTTAAGAGTTTTTCTGTAAAATTCTATCAACTTTAGAATCAAAGTTGTTTTATGAAATAATATCTCCATCCCATTGTTGATGTCAAAGCCTTCATCAATCTTTCTCAACGTGCTTATATTATACAAAATGCTTCGAAAGTGTTACGACAAACTTTAAGTGAAAATCAGGCATAACAAAATGAATTCAGCTTTACATAGGAACGCCATACGTGAATGCTAGAGGGCATTGTTTCATATTAAATAAAGAGGGAAAATCGAAGATTATTCCAGCTAACAACGTAGCAAAAGTTGAATGAAGTTGTATAGGGACACTGTGATGGCAAGCATATAATAAGGGAAATGGGCGTTGCTTTTCTGTGGTGAAAGATATGCAAACACACTCGTGTCTCACCATGAATGGCTTACACGTTTGCATTGAAGGTTCTGTGAAGCTGGGTATTGCACAATCAATACTCATTTGGGTCCTTTGCTGTACAAATCCATTCTACTTTTGCTATATCCGTAAATGGAATAATTCCAGAATTGCTCAATTCACTTTAGGTCAAACACCACCCTGGAGCACACATATGACATTTCTCCTATAGATTCCTTCGCAAGTTTTGGCATGCCACAAAAATCCGTCGGAACTCTTTCGAAACATCCTGAATATTGATAAATAAGAACAATTATGCTTGGTGGTCATTCAGACTGCATCATAAATTTCAAAATGCATATATTTACAATGAGGACATTCCCTTCGAAATCAAAATAAAGTTCAATCAACCCTCCTACAACACGGTTTCCATATGGAACGGGGTTTATATGTTTGTTATAGGAGGGTTGACTGAACATTATTTTGATTTCTATGGAAAAGTGTTTATGATCAGTACAAAGTTCAATCAGTCTTCTTGCAACACGGTTTCCAAAGAGCAAGATGCTGAAATTATGGCAGCATTTTCACAATAAGGCCTTCCGACACTGCAGTTTTAATATCGCCAACATAATAATCATGGTCATTCCTCATGCAGCTCAAATTTCCCTCATATTATTATGAAATGCTGTCTGTAGTTCATTTTTTTTTGTATTTTTTTTAAAAAAAGTTCTTTTTTGATCCATTTTAATTTTTTTCTTTGAAATTTTAAATATTAAAATCATTACAAATTTTACTGTAAACTAGTATTTTTGACATATGGAATTATATACAAGACAATGTGCTTGCTCTTGTAGGATTTTATATCCTATAACTGTTTTAATACACCTCGAAGCACGTTTTCTTGGTTTATATGACAGCTTCTTCACAAAAGAATTTTACTACAGCATGGCACATCTATGTTAAAATTTTGTTACATTACGTTACCCTTATGATACGAATTTGATATAGTACGGAACGCATTATCCTTTTCCATATCCTCGTTCGTGGATTTTATATAGCACGGAAAGAATTATCTCTGTTCTAGGAGGATTGGTTGTATTTGATAAGATTAATTTTAGAACAAGAGACTTACAGATATCGAGTCAATACACATAATCAATACAAAATGCACTTTAATACATTTTGAGAAACCCAATATAATCGTGTGAGTTACATATTTGTATCCTCTTCATAAAAGTGGTGGAATAAGCAACGTAGGTCTCAGTTTCCCTCTTTGACTAAACACTGTTAAAATAATAGCATTCGTCTACTTAATTGCTCACGTTTCGCTATTATTCCTCGTTTGGTGCGCACTCCATCCTTTATCTAAAGGCTTTATACTTATAATGAGGATCAGATTGTGGGGAGAGTATGTTATATGAACGTGCTCACTAAGACAACACTTCGTGCTTTCTTGGGATTATGAATCATTCGAAGTAGAAAAGTACAATATTGCCCCATTATGAACATCACGTAGAAGTCATCTCATTTACTGCAGATGTGTTAGAGGGGTTAGAGTTAGCACTAAATAACTTGGTATCTCATATCATGCATTTCTGTCTCATTCAGAAGTGACAAGATACAAAAAAATATTAACTCAATTTTTCTGTTAAATTCATTCATGAGTCATAAAAGATGATTTTAGGATTTTTATTAGTATGGTATAAATTAAATCAAACATTTTATCACTATTCATCTCATACCTTTCTGTCTCACTCAGAAGTGATAATTTGAAAAAAGCCTTTAAGTTATGAAATCAATTTTTCTTTAAAAATTATTCATGAATCATTATGGTCAATTTGAGGAATTTTATTAGTGTGCCATGAATTGAATCGTTTATTTTATGGTGAAGGACGAAAAAAAAAGTTTGTTAAGAGATTCCAGTTATCATGCAATTCAAATGAGATTATATAACAATAAGTTTTTTTAAGTATTTTAATTAGATGAGACTATGCAGGGTTTTAATCAGACGAAACTAATCAATACCCTTTTTCAATTTAACTAAATTTGCCCTTTCATAATAAAACTCATCGATAAAAAGAAAAAAAAATGGTTAAAAAAAGAGGAAGCAGTTAGGCTCAGATTAATTGAGGTAATTCATTATTAAAATTGACAATTAAATCACTAATAGGTTTCTTAATTATTAAGTCAATATGTGATTGATTTACTCAGCATATTAGCATTTTTCGAAGAAACAGATGAAGTTAAGATTAAGTTATCGAAAATGCATATTTTCTCTTTTCTCCTTCATTTTTATCTCAGTGAAGAATTATTTAAGATTTTCTTCACCACTGTAGTAGAAATGAGAGAAATTTTCCTGCAAATAAATATTAAAAATTTCGAAAAGACATATTTAAAATAAATGTAAAGAAATGCAAAGATATCAGTTTTGCATAGATTTTAACTAGATTAAAACCATTATTTCGTATTTAAGATTAAGTCAACACATTTCATTAGTTTTAAGAGCTTTAAGTGTGTTAGTGCAAAACCAAATAACCTAAGCAACTTGTTTTTTCTCTTAAATGATAAAATAACTAAAGGTTTATCTATTATTTTCAAGCACGCGCCGAGTTTTTGCAAATTAAATAGTAGTAAAATCAAAATCAATAGTAGGGCATTTTTATAATGAATATCAGATACATATATTTCAATTAATACTTCGGAGTTCAACGGAAACTGAACAAAATTTTGTGTCATTCGCATACAGTTTTTTTACCACTTTCATATTAATCGGTGCCGATTTATTAGTAATAATTTCTGATTAAATCTTTTTTTCAGTTTATATTTAAACAAAATAAGTAGGCATGCACTCTCTTCGTTCCTTGAGCAATAAAAGTATCACGATTCAGATGCATTTCAAAATTTAGACAAGAGATTCTGAATATTTTGAATCTGAATCCTGGAGGTTTTATTTAGAGCACAAATTTTATTATTGGAATATTTTACAACTTCTCCTTGACTTATGACCTATACACCTTGCGACAATCCGCACTTACGACCGCAAAAAATAAATTTCAAATTTTAAAATAAAACGCAAATTCAAGTTGCATTTTTGTTAACAGCACGTACATTAGAGTACATTTATTTTTCGCAGTATGTACAATAATTAATGCACACATAAATTAATATTTTGGATTTTTTGGGTACTTTTTATAACCAGTCTGAATGAAATTAGTGTTGAAAAATACAAACCAGCCTTACGACCTCTCAGACGAAACAGAATTCGATTGTAAGACGAGGAGACCCTGTATTAAAACTTAATTCTTAACCCTCTGACTGCAGAATTTTTTTAATTACTATTTAGTTGCAACGTTTTAAAACGTGTTAAAATACCGTTGGACCAAGAAAATTGTTGTTTACACGCAAGGCTTTATTAATATAATATGATTCAACGTTTTAAAATTACTAAGTAAACCCATTAGTTTGCGAAAATCGCAGGATACAGCAGAAAATAGACTTATTTCCAACTCGCAGAAATCGCGGGATAAGCAGTCAGAGGGTTAACCTCTTCCTTAAGAGCAATACAGATGCTTTACATAAACTACGGAACTCCACCTCTATCCTCGTGGACTAGCACATTGGCAGAATGATGGTGGAGCCACAGATGCTTTACAAATGGGACTTTTTTCACTACTTGCAGTTTGATGCAGATATTGTGCAATTAAATCATTAAGATTCCACTGCCCTCCCTTAATTAATTTTTTTCCTCTAATCACTTTTCAGAAGATTTTGAATAACGAGGAAAGAAATTCTCTCTATTTAGAATCCGTTTCAGAGAGATGTAAATTAAAATGCAAATTTTGTGATAAAATGTCAATGCAAAATACAGTTTTAAAACTTAATTATTAACCTTTGCCTTGCGAGATCCTGAACAAGAAGGATTTTCTCCCTCTTCACACCAGCTGGTTCGTATACTGTATCACGAAACCATATGAACTTATCTTCCATCGACTGATTAATCTTTTGTCCTCTAATTACCTTTTAGAAGATTTGAATATTGAGGAAATATTTTCTCAATACTCAGAATCTATTTCAGGGAAACTTTATTTGAGATGTAAATTTTATGAGGAAATTTCAAATGAATAAAATACTAAAATTTAATGATTAGTCTTTTTCTTACGATTTGCTATATCAGAGGAATTTTTTTCTCTCTTCACAAATTCCGGTACATATACTGTACCCTGTGATGTCTCCCCTTTCCCACGACTGGTCTGGTCGTCCAGATCGCACAAGCCGGAGGATGAAAGGAGTTCCCGAGGGAACCCTCACAATATTAGCGTAAATGGGTCATAAATCTGCCAACCTTACGCAAGTCTACAAGGGCCCAGAGGAGAGCGCTTCCTTTAGCCTTCAGTGGCAAGACCACCCGCGTTTAAGCCGACAAAGACCTCCGTTTAAGATTGACCACAACCAATCAACACCATGAAGGAAGGAACACGACTGCAGTTGGGTGATTTGTCCAGCTTGAGGACGAATCACCAGGAGGCAAGACAACATCACCTGTCTTTTGAAGGTAAGGTTTTGAAAAAAGAGGGGAAGAAAAAAAGAGGAGAGAGACGAAGGTAAAAGGGCGGAGTGGCCTCGGTCAAATTAGGCCACGACGCTACAACCCGTAAACCATTAGGATTTAATTTCCCTGAAGCCAATAATCTTCTGACCTCTAATTTCCATACAGATAGTTTTACACCCTTGTTCTCATTCGTCATCCCATGTAATGGTTAGATTTATTCTTAAAGAGGAAAGAAAAGAATGGGTGACCCAACGGTTGTTTGAAAGAAACGACAGGTCTTATCGTTTTAAGATTTGAAGAGAGAAAAATCTATCTTGGTTTCTCTTCTTGGACATCTGTTTTAAAAGAATATTCTGAGATTTCATTCACCTTAATTTAAAGGCAAATATTATTGAAACAAAAAAGGCTTATATTTTTAAATATCCTGTTTAGACAAAATTACTACGAATAGTTTAAAATCTACATTCCTCTACTCTCGAATCAAACTTTCTTCAGGGTGAAAAATACAACTAAACTTTAATCATTCATTTCAATAATTCATGTAACTCCAAAATATTTAACAAGAAGTTGAAACAGCACACATATTTTAGAGATGACTACTTAGACCATTTTATTCAAGTGCCGAGAAATGGAAAATTATAGCCATCCTACGTTTCTCAGACAATCCTTGTTATCTTCAGATTTCTCCAAAGGCTTTGAAATGGCTACCACAGATGCGTTACCATTGTAATAGATGCAACTGAATGCTAAATTAACGGCAATTAGCTTAGGTATTCCATCGTAGGTTAATCAATCATAAATTTTCAGAGAATGGTCGAGTGCATGACTGAATACGCTACACGCAAAGAGCTTAGAGTCCGGTTTATCATAATGTTAGATATAGGACACAAACTAGTTCGGCATATGATTAGTTCCTTATACTCGAATAGGGTATTAATCATCGAGCCTATTGAACATTTATGTTCACTTTCAGGGTGTGTTTCAAATCGTTGCATAAAATGGTGCTTTAATATTACTATCAGTATTTTCTAAGAGATTTTTACAATGTGACAGAAATAGGTGCAAATTTTATACCTGGAAAATCAGGAAACTCTGGAGTTCGGAAAACAATTTTTCGTATGGAAAACTTAATAATATTTATTAGAATTCATGATTACGCAAAGTACCGAATGCAACATCAGAAATGTATGTTATGCAAATTCTCATTAAACTGCAGACGGCATTTAATAAAACAATTATTGAAATTAGATCCACAATATCAAAGCAACCTACGTTAAAATATGTGACAAATAAGGTTTTTAGTTCTAAATGAGAAAATAATTGTTATGAATACCAATACCTTGATAGCTACTGGTAGTTTGCTAAGCTATTTATATCAGTATTAACAACAGTATTCCACCATGATTCGGTAGGCAAATTAAAATATGCAGACCATATTCATAGATAAACATTATGGGGGTAAGAATAATAAATGTAAGGTGGCCAACTTTTTTCCAATGAAAAGGAAGATATTAATAAATTGAAGATAAAAATTATTGTAAATCAAAGAAATATTTTATTCATTGCAACAATAATACAGAATGCACTATTATAATATGATAAATACATTGGTAACATAATTTATTGTATACTTTTCGAGGGAGGGCAGAACTTACAAAAGGAGGACTGTCCTAAATGAAGTCATTTTTTTGAATGGCAAGAAGTAATTAACTCAGTAATTATGAAGTTCATTTCATTTCTTAAAAATTATACTTGGTTAGCGAGACAAACACAAAAAAATACCCTCTTCATAACTTAATGTGAAGAATTCCGAACTTTCGGAAGTTGAATTCAAAATATCTGGTTCTCGGAGGTGATGATCAACTTCGAAAGAATCAGTATACCTTATTTCGAAAATTACATTAATAATTATTGGTATTAAGCTGTGTTCCTGAAGAAGGTAAATTTATTTTCATTAGTCAGGAAGATTGCATAAGTATTCTCTGCTCTAAACTTTCTCCACAGAAGCCTCAAAAATAATAATTCTCAAAAAATGTTGAAAACCTCGTACTTATTTACGAAGAAATGATGGATTATGCAAACATTAATATGCCCGTGTGTGCTATGATTCTGCTAAATTCACAAATTAACAGAAGCACAAGGATTTTAAAACATCATGCAAAGTTTGGTTAACTGAAAATTACGGTATATTGTTTCTTATATCTGCACATTTCAATTTATTTGCCAGATTTTTAAAAAAAATAATATATATATGTTTCGTATTCCCTAAATTATTATTATTTTTTATTTCTGCTAAAAATAAGGATCCATTTTTGGAACGTAAATGGGTGCAACTTTGAGGGCTGGAGAAATGAAATAAATTCGCTAAATGGTGTTTATAATGAATTCGAAATTAATAACTATTACAAAAATTAACTCAATAATTTCGTCAAATTCAAAAGATTCATGAATTTTAATACATATTTCTAAAAATTTATATTTAATTAATATATAAAAATCACAACAATTGGCATCTCTCTAAAATTTTTGGCATTTTCGTATGCAATCGCAAATCATACATGAAATATAAGTAAAAGAAAAATAAAAATGAAAAAAACTATAAATTATAAGCACTTGTTTCTAAACAAATCATTCTATTTTCAAGAAAATCACGCTGTGATGTTATTAAGCCAGTTTTCCATTTAACGTTAGAAAAAGGAATCTGTAAAACATTGCTTTTATCATGAGGTTATGAAAATAAAAATAAATTTTTTGAACTTAGATAACACTTGACAGAAGAAATATTACTTCTGAAATCTTTTCTTATTCACAGAATGAAATTCTTCTGTGGCATTAAGAAATAAAATAGCTTCATCATTTCATAGTTTAAGCATGAATTGTTTTTATGTCGGAGAAAATGGGATATAATGTTATTATAACCGTAATCACTGGATTTCAGTGTAACAGACTAGCCATTAGAGTGGAAAGAGTTGTGTGTCAAGTACTTTTATTGCAGGTATTCGAATAAATTATTAAGTTGTTTTATGACATTGTTTTTGGTTTTAAAGGTCCTATCACAACACGATGAAGCGTGTTTTTTCGACAGTATCTGAGACAAATATGAAAAGCATTAATAAATTCGTTTCCGAGGAAACTTTTGAGGGCTCCATCATAATAGATTTTGGTTAGCACTTTAAACTCGCATTTTTTAACTAATTGGATGGCATGTTTTGTTTGGGGAATGTAATGTAATTTTGATCCAGATAAGATTCAATAGGATACTTTAGATATTTAAATTTTCACAAAGTTTCTGATTTCTTAAACAACTTCCATGGATACTTTAAAGCTCTCGTTTGCGAATGAAAACGTCTTACAATTGATGCACTTGTCTGAATTATTAAAAGATAAGGGTTACTAAATTTAATGTAATACTTTTAGAAATATAAATAACATTTTGCCATCTAAACAAATCCAAATAACACACCTTATACTTTTTCCTTTACCTAATATCCATTCAAAATAGTATAAATTTAATCACAAAGCTACAATGCAATGAGTATGCTGTATTGAATCAAAGTTAAAAGTATTAAGTATTTTTAAAAATATTTACAGATATCGTTGTTATACCCTGTTTCTAATCTTTACAATAGCGGAAGCTATACTGCTAGAATTGTTATGGTAATGTTTCGATATCTAAGTCACAAACTGTGTATCTCCGAATGGACCGTGATCAATATTCCGATTACCATCAAGTAACTGTCTTAGAACTGTCTTACGTATCTGTATGTGATATTTCCGTTGTGCTGCCTTTGAAGTCAATTTCATCGAATTGGAATGGTGATATTATCCATGCAATTACAAAATAAAGCGCCAAATATGGTTTCAAAAGTATCCTTGATAAAGCATTGAAATAAAGTAATAATTATATGGCTTCATTTTCTTGATTATTTTCAATTTTATTCATACACCAATAGAATTTGATTTGACGTAAATTGGAATGGACAAAAAAATTTTAAGTGTTTTTTATTTTTTTGAATAATTTTTGTTTGTTTTTAATAAATAAAAATAATTAACTCTTTAAAATAGAAATGCATAACGTGCAAGAAATAACAAAGATACTTCTATTGATTGAAATTTTAGTCTTCGCACAAATCTCTCAAGTGCCATTAAAGTAAATTTTCTGACTTCAAATTTTAATTTAAAAATTCAAAAGATGGCTTGATGTTGAAACAAAGAATATAAAGATTCGCATTCTCAAAAAAATTAATCAACACACCTATTTTTTGTGATAAATAAAATATTGTTGACTTCTCAAATTTCTGAGTTTTTATTTTATACTTCATTAAGGATGAAACAGGTATTTAACCTTTACGATATTTTCAATGTTTGACTATGGCATTAAGTTCCAATCTCATTTCTTGTTTCTCTGCGGATTATTTTACACAAATGAATCTTTGTTGTGAAGTGGAAAATATTGAGAGTTTCTTGAAGTCTTGTGAAACAGGATATTCGTGAACAAAAAATAAATCGATAACTAAATAAAAAATCTTATCGACGAAATTTTAGCTTCTTTCATCGAGTTAAATAAATTATGACATCCCCACCTCTTTCTAATACTTTTTATAAACCATATTAAAGAAGACGGTGACAATACCATCCATCAATTACTTTTACCCAGAGTAAAATTTCAGAAAATCATTTCTGTTCAGACATGTCATGATTTTTTTAAAGAGAATATAACGAGAATAAAGTCTTAAAAAGAAATATTGCGATTTCGAATAGAGACTTCTGTGGAAACTTCTACCCCTTTCGAAAGAATTCGTTTTCCATCATAAATCCATTCTAAAGTATCTCAAATGCTTCCCAGAGAGCAAAAAATTGACAACTCAGTCATTTATTTTCACATAACCTTATAATGAAAAGCGTATGAAAATTGAAACAAGGGATTAGTTCAAAAATATTAGGAAGAAATTTGCATTTCTCAGAGAAAATCTCAAAATAACTTCTGAAAGAAACTTTGCCTACATCTACCTGCACATGAGGAGGGAACCAGAAGCATCTCCAATTCGTTCGCCTAAGCTCAATGCAGAATTTTTTTTGTGTGTTGCTGTTACAGCCTAATAAGCACAAGATGTTGTACGATATATCTATGATGTTATTCGATATTAGAATGAAACAAATATCGTGAAGATATCGTAGCAGTTTTGTAGAGCATCTTGTGCTAATAGGTTAAAGTGTATTTTTTTTATAACCACAAAGCTTCGTGAAACTAGTTCAGAGCAGGGCATCTAAAGCTCTTTCAGCGAACCCATTTCTGTTGAAATAGAAGCCCATGACCCAAACATGAAGTATACATGAATGAATTAACTGTTTTTGTGATAGATAAAAATTAAATTTTTTAACTAGTTATTTCTAAATTTTAATACATTATTTCGATCAATATCGGCTTTCTTTCTTATATTTGATAATATTGCAGAACTATGTATCAGGCTTTCATGAAGCCGAAATCCATCCATGCTGCCCAATTTTGGACACCAGCAAAAGGTTTTAAGAACTATTGATCTTTTGCATTAGAACCGCAGAATTTGACAAGATATCATTCCATTTTTAATACATAATCATTACACATTAATTCAAATTATAAGGATGAACTGATAGAAATTTTTTCAAAAGTTTTAAATCAACTTATTAAAAAGTATATAAAAAAACATGAGCTACATTAATGGAAATAGCAATCTTCGTGATATAATTAAACACAGAAATCTGAAAACACTGATTAGCTGTAAGCATCCTCCTTTTTTTAATAAATTTCATCACTCTGAAATCTTGCCTTGACGGGATTATAATAAAATATTCTTCTTCCAGAAAAAAGTAAATCTAAGCTCTCATTCGTAGTTTAGTCATGTGAAGGTAGAGAATTAACATTTGCCGAGCCTTCCGATTAGGACTAATTCCGCTGGTCGATTAAATTCGAAAACAAAAGAATCGACACTTCTGTACATTTTCTGAATTACTGGTAGCAAGCTAGAGTGGACCAGGCTAGAGAAAGTATCAGAAATACTTTTTCTTCAGAGTTTCTGAGGTATTCAGAAGAGGATATATTGTCGTCGTTCAGGCAAAAATCACTGAATCCAAAATCGCAGTTTCGAGGTATGGTCAGTTTAAACTTGAGTCGTTATGATAAATAGAAAAAATTGTTTTACAGATTTTTAGTTCCTACGGTTGATTTACTGGTGTTTATATAACAGCTTTCTAGCACGGAATTATCAATTTCAAATTCTAATTAACTACAGTAGTTCGTCAAAAAGTTCTTGTGGACTTCAGCCTAAAGGACGACGATATGACGTACATGTTTTGATTTTCTTTCTTTTGGCAAGAAGAGAAAAACTTCAAAAATATCATTTAACATATTAATTGAAATTTCTTGTGTAATAATAATATCACAAGTTGATATCTGAAGGATAATAAGAAAGATTTCAATTTAAAGTCTGTCCATTATTCCTGAAAGTAATTATTTATGTGGAATATTTGCTTTTAGAGTTTTTATGATCATGAAAGAGAAAACTAAAACTATCAAGGCTTCAATAACAGAGATTAAACAGATCAACAAAAAAATCTAACATACTAAGATAATTAAGTTTTTAAAATTAGGTAGAAAATTTTCCATTTTTGAAGTTTGTTCCTTCAAAATTCTTAATTTCATCATAATATAAATTCATTTGATTTCAATTCTTAAGATTTTTCAAGCAAGAGAGTCGTTTTCCTTAAATATGAAAGAATTTCTAAGTGAGGTTGACGTCGCATTATCGCGTTATTAGCCTTCTCCAACTTATAAATAGAGTTTAAGATTTAAAAATGCATTTGGAACTCTAAAATTCAATATTTAAAAATTAATTATAGAAGTAAAACTGCTCTGTACCATAAAACATGCTTTTGAAGGCACACTCATTTCCACGTATATTCTTTTTAATACATACTCTATCTTATAAATGTGTTAATGCTGAAAATTGTTAATAATTCATCAAAGAAATAAATTCCATCACATCAACGTTTCTATACAAAACATTTACACTGTTATAGCATAAAGCTTGGAAAAAAGAAGTATTAGGAACAATAAGATAAATACTATCTACATCTTTTAGTGTTCTTTTTGTTATGCTGTATTTTTAAAGAGTCCAAATATGGGGAATATGAAATTGTATCCCAATCCCTTAAAATTACGATGTTTATGTAAATATAAGCACTCAAACAAGAAATTCACGTGTGTAACTCCCATAAAATGAGGCACATGTGAATTCTTGCACATTGGAGGAAACATTAAGTAAATTGGATCAGCGTATAAAATTTCTACTCTTCAAAGAGTTGAAATTTCTTAGGCATTATATATGAGGGAAAAATAGAGGCTTTGCTAAAAAAGTAGCAACTGAAAAGATATTAAAATGAGATAGGAGAATCATGCTTATATCTCAGTAACCATTTTAGCATAACATGAAGTTACATGCTCAAAGAATACGTTATGCAGATTAGGGTGGGATTCTCAACTGCAGAAGCATGGAAAATCTCCTCTAGTTATGATACGCTTAAGAATTTGTAAGAATCCATCTTTTAAATATTTATGATGTTATTTCACATATTCTGTTTTAAAAAGGATGAGGCATAATAGGCTTCGGTGCTTTAATATTTATATTTGGGTATTTGATGAGAAAGGTATTTTTTATTCTTTGAAGATTTTACATAAATGATAAAAAAAGGGAAAACAATAGAAAATTGGTAAGGAGTTTAAGGTATAGGGAATAAAGTCACATGAAAAATTAATAGTTCTGTTAAATTTTACTAAATTGTATGCTATATGTTTTCAGTTTTCCTTCATTCTTTTGAATTATGCGACAACGAATTTTATATCTAAATCATTAAATGGCATGTATCAAAACCAGAAAAAATGATTAATGAAATGTTAATAAGTGAAAATAAAGATTTCTTTTCATTATTCAAAGAAGCATATTTTTTTCTTTCATGTATCTAAAAATATATGTGACAATTTAAAAAAATAAATTTTAGTCTTTTTTGAAGACAAATAACCGAATTTCAATTGTTTTAATTTCAGAATCACAGCTTAGACGCATATAGAAAATTCCTTAAATTCTTGTTTCAAATATTTTGAGGAATATATGCTGAAAAGTATAAATACTATACATATGAATTACAATATGAAGACTTATTAACTCTTTCAAGTCTGGAAGTGAGTATTATGTGCCACTACTTTATTCAGCCGATTTCCTCGGTAGCACATTTTTGTACTGCTCTTACCTAGGGGTTTGCACTTCAAAGGTCTTTCCTGAACTAAATGTACTTCACTTGAAAGTGTCTTGTTCTGAAAAGAGTCAAAATTCTAATTTAGATGCATGACTTTGCAATGAGTATTTTTTAATGCATTAGCAGTTTAATTTATACAAAGAGATATCATAAGACTTTCTTTGTTTCAAAACTTGCTAGAAAGTTATTAAAGTGAGCAGATTCACAACTTTCTTGTGTTTTCTTTCAAGCTCCTAAATCGAAGCATAAATCATCATTTTATATTTTGAAAGACTATTATACATGCAATCTGGAAAAAAGATTAACATATAAGCTAAGTTGTGAACACGTTCAAATATATTCACTAATAGACATATTTAATTTTTATCACCAGAAATAAATTGTAACTTTGACTAGTAAGTAGGCAAGCATTTGCGTTTCTTAAAAACATAATACATTTCGTGATTGCTTTTCAAAATGACTAATTTCCGAAGATCATGTGAAATTACTGAGATCACATTAAAAAAAAGTTATGTTTTTGCAGTACAATGCAGAAAGCTAAAATGATGTAGTGAAGGCCAGTTCTTCAAAGAGGAGTTCAGCTTTAGACGCAGACTTGCTATTTGGTAAGTGTAGTCTTTCTAAATTATTTTGCATCCGCTGGTATTTCGAGAAGCAACAGAAATGGCATTATACTGACTGCGGTATTAAATATTCCTCTAAATTCAAGCTCAAAATAAATCTGGATGGTGAAATTTTCTGTGATTTTTCAATCGTCTCTCTTTCTTATATCTTTCTTAACCTAAACTACAATAGCCAGTGTTCTGTCGATAGATAATGAATTGAACTACGCTCCTACATCATTGTAAGATCACCTGATAGAATGCTCAGATATAGGGCAGCGGTGCCCTAGTGGTAAGATGTCAGCCTTGAAACCGATTGGGCTCCAGGTTCGAAACCTGATTCCACCGAAGGAACGCCGAATGCCATTCCCCTTATTCTCAGCAAAGCTGGGAGAGGGGTATAGGCCCTGGCGTCATCCCCGTCATCTGGTCGCGGTTCAAAAGTACGAGGTCCGCCCAAACTCGTGCTGCTTCATAAAGGGACGTTAATAGAATTAGACTAAACATTGCTCAGATATAAGAGCGCTACTGACAGTTGTTTCATGACCAGTTGAATGTATTGTCCGCGAAAGTACTTATAAGCTTGATATATTAAGGCAAGTTATTTTTGAGATATTTTCATGTTAAAAAATAATGTATATTAAGATTTGATGATCGAAGTTGCTACTTGAATCCAATAACGAAATGGAGTTAAAATTTCTTCCTGATGCCCAAATCTGTCAGTCGTGAAGACTCTATATCTGTAAGTTTAAACCTGTAAAAATATCAATAATGGTTCGGAAAATAGTTAACAGTCTCTCGCCCTTGTGCAGGTACTAAATTAGAGCCTCTAACAGAGTATTTGCAAAGCTAAATGCATTGCTTCAAACATTACGTTGAATGTAATTTGCAATCAAGAAACAACTTTGTAGTAATGACTTCCTTAAAGAGTATCAATTACTCTCGTGTCAAGTCTTTCACAACAATGCCTATCATTGCTATATAACATTAATCCGCGAAAATCGCTGATTTTATATATATTTACAAATGTTTAAACTCGTAAATAGAATGATTTATTTTCTTAAATTAATTTCAGATCTGAACTAAAAATGAAGTTGTTTACTTACTACAGTTTACAAGATAACAAACATGTTTTATTTTGTGAATTTTATGCATTAAAAGTATTTAAAGGTTAAGTTTTATTAACATTTCGCAATCTTTGAAAAATAAATAACAAAAGCCAGTGTATGAAATCATTAAAAATGCTTTGAGCAGAAAGACTAGATTTGGTTATGGCAAACAACAAAACGATAAAGGCTTATTAAGTAAAAATGCTTATTAATTGATACGTTCGTAATTATCTGATAAAACTTACAAAATGGTCGCAAAACCTTTTTAAAATAATTAAATAAGAAAAATACGCATATAATTAAATACTCATTTATAAAACTAGTCAATCAGTTTCTATTTAATTGCTAAGCTACTTAATCTATTTATAAACATTTTCGAATTTAAAGCTAAACTTTCACTTTCAAAATAGACGGTAGAAAATAAGATATTCTTTTTTAAATTTTATCAAATTTTTACATGGATTTTCCATCTTCAGGAATATATAAAAATATACTATGGGATTTTTAAATGATTAAATGCTTTTGCAAAATCAGATGGCGATATGACAGTTAAAAGATCTTAAATAACAAAATGGAGTGCTAAAAGAATGTTGAATAATTTCGGAATATAATTTGACCCCAGTGATTATGAACCATTGTTTAAAAATATCTTTCTCATGAATAAATACATACATAAGTTAAGAGAAGCTTACATCTGCTGCGTAATACTCAACAAGGAAATGAGTGCTGATTTGATAATGCTGATTAATGCGAAAGTTACAGCTATAATTTTCACGGATGGTACAGATTAACTACATTAAACGAAACATAAAAAAAGGATTCAAAATGATTTCTGGAAATAGCACTACGAAATGAAGGCGATTTTTGACATTTAAGAGCTGATCATTAATTTGAATTGTATATCCATTCTTCTATGGATATAATAATATTAAATAACAAGTTAGGTTTTTTAAAAAAGCGTATTCTAACTCTAAAGAAATGTTTTTTTTTAATCCATCTCTTTTATTAAAAATAATTTGAACATACGATTTTTTAAAATTTTTAGTGTGACATCTATGGACCATAGTGGTCAGGTGATAGAGTTTCTGCTTCAGAATTGGAGGAACGTTGGGTATAAGAACCTTTTCTAGCAACTGTCAGCTGTGTATTGAACCCTGGTGTCCATTGAAACTGTCGCAATGGCTCAGTTCTCCTCACTCTATTGTAGCGTAGAAGTTTGAAAGATTAAATGCCGGTTAAGATATACATCATTAGATCGCTATTACTATGAGGGCAGCAAAAATGGCACCTTACGTCCGTTAATTTAACGAGGGAGGGGGTGTTAATGTAACCAATAAAATGATATTCAACTTCTGAATTCATAACCTTGTTTAATTTTGTATAATTTTTTTATTAAAAAGCTGTAGTTCTCAATATGACCTTTTTTATCTGTTTCATTTGCTTTTTTTGTATTCGCTGGAATATCATCTTTCTAGTTCTAGTTAAAAATTACTAAACCTTGTTTCCACAATAACCTTCCTACACCAGAATATTTTTCGGACTGTCAGTACTTCTCTATTAATTGAATTTCTAAATAAAAATTAATGAATATTTTTTAACATTGACTTTTAAAATTCTTAGCCATCTCTACAATTAATATCTTGATTATTTAGCCGCATCTGTTATTTCACTGGTAAATCATAAAACGATACTCACATAATAAAGGAATATCCATCTATAGTTATATTTTGTCTCTAAAACTCTCCACTCTTTTTGCGTATCTACTTTATTTTGCTTGTGAAACAAAACGGGATGCATGAAGGAATTAATTAGCATAGAATGAAATTTCAACTTTAGGTGAGTAAAGATTTTATGTTTATAATAATAGAAATGATGAAATTTTGCGATGACAGAAAAGATACCTATCTAATGCATTGAAAAGCTTCCAGAAATAAAAAAATAATAATCTACAGAAATCCAAAGCTAAAGTATTCGAAAATAAATTGATAAGTCATTTTCTAATTGGTTAACTTTGCTGTGAATTATTCTGTAATATTTCAAAATATTTGTTAAACTAGGAGTAAAAAGTTAACGTTTTCTTCTATTAAGTTGTTTCTTGAACCACACTAAGGAAACACAAAACGAAATTACTCCCTTCAAATGTAAGTTGCTTGATATAGAATCGCGTCTTAAAATTATTTTACATAATTAGATTTTATCAATAATGTGCATAGAAAAGCTTCGAGGCTTAAAAATTTTAATGGATTAATGATAAAAATATTAATAAGAAATGCAAATAATCAGCTTTAATTAAATTGCATTTTAATTGGAAATAATCATCATGAAAAAAGCATATTTTATTAAGGATGAATTTGTTATTCCATAAATAAATGTTTCATCTCATTGATTATTTCTCTTAGTTATGGATTTCAATAGAATCGTTAAAAATTATTCTCATTTAAGTATTGCGTGTTTAATAAATTCGTTTTAAAAATATGTAGCTCATTGATTAGAAGCTGCAATGTTTTTAAAATATTTCTTTTTTATACGTTTATAGTTTAATTCCACAATTGTGCTGTTAAAAACTTAATAGCATTCACTTTAACTTTACTACTAACTATACTATAAATCCTAAATAAAACACTTCTAAAAATAATCCACTTTCAGACTATTCAATTAACTTTACCATGAATGATGAACCATTTGAAGTTTTTCAATTGTTTTATCCAGAAATAAATATTATGCATCTGCATAAGCAAATAAAATCCCTCTACTTAAAACCTTTTTAAACACTCAGAAGCTAACCATAATGGTGACTTTTTAATAAGCATAATAAGATTAGTAACAGGGTAATTGATATAAATTTGATTTTAATTTTTAATCTAGTGAGCATGAAAATCATGTATCTGAAGAAAAACCATTTACCACAGCTTTAAATAATAAACAAATTTACAAAATTGAACCAGCTAAGTCAGATGAGGATTTATTTTCAAAGAAGAAGTACTAAACTTCTGTTTGTATGTAATGATTATAATATATTTCATGAAAATAATTTACAGCATGAAATTGCTGTAATAAATACTTGCTAAAATAATTAAATATGAATCAATATTTTTTATAGAGAAAGAAAAAGTGTCAGAACTCATAATTTTAATCCTAAATGATAAGATTTTAATAATTAAAGATTTTTAGTATTGTATTCATTAACAGCAGCCAAATGAAATCAAATAAATTTCTTCTCTACAAGAAAATGATAGTAAGGAGAAACTGAATGAAAACGTATTTTTTCATTCACATACTTTCTTTTCATTCCCCTTTAGTATTATGTATGCATTATA
Source organism: Araneus ventricosus (assembly GCA_013235015.1). Lineage (NCBI taxonomy): Eukaryota > Metazoa > Arthropoda > Arachnida > Araneae > Araneidae > Araneus > Araneus ventricosus. Next base: position 765,162 of record BGPR01000097.1, read on the forward strand.
CAAACGATAATAAATCAGTAATAACCATAATAGTCAGTAAACGATAATATATCAGTAATAAAGATAATAGTCAGTAAGTGATACACACATCAATAATAACTATGATATTCAGTAAACTATAATAATCAGTAATATCAATATTCTGAGAGCATAAACTAAGTTTATAAATCATTTTTACTTTTCAATTATGAATACTTCTGCCTTATATTCCTTCCTAGATAAAAATGTTTCAAAGTTTCTAACTACTTTTGTGTGTTGATCCGTGCTCTCTCCTAAATGTTACTTCGCCATACAGTAGTAATCAGATCCTCCTACATTTCCTACATTTCAGATCATTTCCTACATTTTTAATCATATTCTTTTTTACATAATATGTAACAATATCTGCCTTATAAAATGGTTGGCCTGCTGGGCTGAATTAGAACTGTTGTAACTGTTAAATCGTAAATGGTAAACTAACACTAATGTAAATGGGACACCAGCAAAGTCTAACCTCTTCTTGACGTTCTCATAATAAGTCGCGTAATGAAAAGGTTTAATTTTTTAAAATAAATTATATTTGTAATTTGTCTCTTTTCTTTCAAAAATTCCATTTAACTCAGGCCAAATGTAAAGAATTTAGCAAGTTAGAAGTTTCGAAGAAACTCGAGGATTATTTTGTGAAGAACCTCGTCATTTGGAACCGCGGCCAAATAACGAGGACGACACCTGAGCTGGAACCTCCCTCTCTAAACTTCCTCACCACAGAATCGGGAGGACGTTTGACCCCCGTCAGATTTAACTTCCACCAGGCCTGAAACACGGTGGATCTTTAGTGGAACTTGGTGGCGGCCCAGGGCGTATCTTTAGTGGTGAGCCTGGAGCCGCTCCGAAGTCGAGACCTAAGCCTTTACGGCCACCGCGGCCGTAAATGTTTTTTAATAAGATGCAATATAAAAGCGCAAAATATACCTTCTGCGTTTTTTAAAGATACACATAAATTGTTTTAAATATCTATTAAATTTAACTTAAAATCTTCCAATAATGTAGAGACAACTCATTATTCCATTTTTAAAATTGAACTTATTTGTTCCAAAGTTAAATATTTTTTTATGATTTTGAAGAAAATGAGGAACTATCTAGCTATACTATCATAGTAATTTTATAGTTAAAGATGCTTCAGAAGTAATACTTCTCAAACTTACCAGCGTTTCATTAATTAAATGTAAAATTACCAAATCTAAAGAACTTGGTATTTTTAAGTGAATCGTTTTTTAATGTCGGCTCACAAGTTTCCACAGTTCATTTTAAGAGCAGAAAAAAGGACATTTTTTCGCTAACATTCCTCAAAGTTTTACATAATGAGAAAAATACTAAAAGAAAGTTTAATTTCCTTCATAAACGTTGGAAAATTATTCTATATCTTACATTTATAGTTTTCAATTTAAAAAACTTCTTTTGTTTACAACTGCCCAGCAGACTTCATTAAAATTCGTTAAACCAATTTTTAGAAGGATTCAAATTTTAGAATCGATGGTTACAAAATCTTTTAGCAACCGAAGATAAGATACTTTTTTTAACTACGTTTGCCAGAAGATTTCTGATAAAATTTCAAAGTTGATTGCTCTTCTATCGCAAGAACAATTTTATTGATTTTTATGGCATTTATTGCCTTAATTTGTCTCGAGAGTATTCTTAAACTGCTTAAGAAATATTGTATATTATTAGGAAAGGAAATTGCAATAGAAAAATTTAACAACTACATCCTGTTTTTTAAAACAGATGTAATTTTATAGTTTTTTTTTCTGTCCACAGGAAAATAAAAGAAACATAGTTTCTCATTGGCCTTAAATAATAATTTCCACTTCATCTAGATAGAATCTGGTAATTTTGAACTCAAATCAGCCGTCAATGAATGAAGCAACTATAATGTAAAGCTTGTACAAAAGTTTTATTCTTCTTTTCAATATTCTAGTATTAAGTGGGTAAAGTTCGCAATCTATAAATAAAATAACACTGTAGCTTATGAAGTTCTAATTGTTTATTTCGTAGATTACAGTCGATAAACTAACTTCAAAGTCCATGAAGTTTAAAATATTGCTCATTTACTCAAGATCGTACCTTCTCTAACATTAACCCTTTGAGGACGACTGTCGCGCGGGCGTGCCGGCTTCTCGTAGCGTTACGCTTGCGGCCGTCCTCAGAGGCTTAAGTTTAGTAAATCTCGAACTTTAAAGATAAAAGGAATAGAAGGGTTGTTTTCTGAATTACACCTAGTTCATTTTAGAGTACTTCATTCTATTTAGAGAGAAACTATAGTTCCAAAAATCGAAAAAAGAAATATTTAATTGCACAAAGAATCAATAACGTTAAATATTATATTTATAATGAAGAGAAAGCTAATTATTTTTATCATAATTGCTTGAAATAATTAGATTTTGATGAAACCATAATTAAAATATGCCAAAAAATATTCGATCGTGCTCTTTCTTCATCCTTGAAAGGGTATAATAATATTCAGTTAATCCGTCCTCTTTCAGTACTTATCACAATTAAGCTAATACATTTTTACAAATATTTCATTGAATTAAAATCAAATTTGTCTCTGAAAATCCTTCAGTTTTCTCTTTTAGAGAATTTCCTTTTAAATCATTTACAATCCATTCTCTCTTTTCCTCAACTGTAATGAGTTTTCTTTTTGCTCGACGTTCGTAATTACTTCAAAGTATATTATGAAATATTCCTTTTATGATAACCCTTGCTAAATTGTGGAACGAGTTCCAAAGTTCTGAAAACTTTTTTCACCGTTTTTATTTGAAAGCATTTTCGCTTCTGATGGGGGTTAAAATATTTGCTGGAAAAATTTTTCAGAAACTATAATTTACAGCAATGGTGGCTCTTTTCACATGATGGTGTCCTACCGAATGGTAATTTATTCGAACTTCAGTTACGCGATGGGATGGTGGTTAGGAAAGGACTTTTTATTGCGGAATAAAAATGTAGTCTTTCATACTAATTTCATTTGCATTTCCTCTTTAATATACTTTAAGGTTGAAGAAAACTGCTGAACTTAAACATCTATTTTAACTTCAATTGTTCGTTTGTCTTTCACATATACAACTATATTTTCTTCCCTAAATAAAGGGGAAAGCCAATAATGTTTTTCGTTGTATGAATAGATTTTCATGCTGTATAAAGAATTTCGTACATCTTCATTTAATATAAATATTTTTTTCTAGAACTCTTTGCACTGTTGACGATTTTAAATTGTTCTTATGTAACTGATCGCGTAAAATATGAGCTACAATTATTTTCCTCACTGAGTAATAACTATTAACCCTTTCTAAGGCCGTGGCAAGTACACTTGCCACCAGATTCATGGATTTTTAAATGCAATTTTGAAGGTTGGCGTAACTTCTCGCCAAATATTTCCATGAAACAAAAGCCCACATGCTCTAATTTCTTATCTCAAACTATAACGAAGTGTCTTGACTTGTTAATTAATTAACAAGAAATTAATGCCATCCAATAAGCTAAATGAATTTCTTTTCTTAAATTAATATCACTCCCAGAGTTATTTTATTATACTACTGCTAGAAAAAATGCCCTTTAAAGGGTTAAATTAAATTCGTAAAACGCTTTCGAGAGTTTGCTTTCTGAAATACTTTATGAATGGTTCATTCTGTGCAAAGAATTTCATATACCTTCATTTAAATTATTTTTTTCCTAGAAACCTTATTGAAATGTTGACGGTTCTAAATTGGTATTATGTATGCTGCATAATATCTAAACCCCAAAGAACTTTTTCACTTGTAATGAATGTTAAGTTGTAATTTTTTTGAACACTTTCGACATTTAGTCTTCTGAAATGCTTTCAGAATAGTTCATACTCTAATAGATTTTTAATATAATCCGCATATTTTATAGTAATTAATAGCTTAAGATTTAGGCGTGAGAAAAGAATAAAACAAAAATGAAATGTTAGACGCTGCTTAGAATCTTATCTTATGTTTGGCTATATATTTTATATTCAGAGTTAAGAATATTTTTCATAAATATTAGTGTATGTGAAAATTATAAAACAACTCCCGAAATATAGAATAGAAATGTTTGCAAAATACGAAATATTATAGATTTTTATTATTAATCTGCATGGTTGATATGAGGTACAGATTAAAGATTTGGAAGATAAAGCTCATATTTCTAGCTAAACTCGGACAATTTGGGATACCTCTCGCAGTTTCGATTCTTTCAGATGATGAATGCGTCCGCTAATTGGGAACTCTTCGTCCCAACCTACAATACAAAACCTACTTGCGGTCTTGCTTTTGAGAATGTACAGAAAGGAGTAAGTTCACACGACACATCGACAAACAAAACAACGATAAATCTAAAATTTTGTCTCCGATGGAGGTTGGAGAGAATCCCGAAACCTTTTTTCACTTCACAAATATATTGCTTAGTAGAGATTTGTAGCATAATTAACTAAAAAAATCGACCTTGGGATCTTTTTGGTTGTCCGTTAATTATTGAAGGTTCTAAACCTCAATTACATTAAGTAGTTTATTACTTCCGATTCTCCTTAAGCGATGTTCAGATAGATTGTTGGCAAAATTTTAAAACAAAATTAATGAGAATGAAATGTTTTTAGTAGTTATATATGAGGATTTGTCCAAAATGGTTTGAAAATGGCATTTCAGAATACCAAAAATAGTTTTCAGCTTTGAAAAGGGGTAATTTGTTATGAAACCAGACGAATTTAAGTTTTTATGCACAAATTCACTTCCATCAACTTCGGGTCTATAACTCTGTAAAACTTGTTTCCTTGCCAGTTCACTATTCGTGCTGGTAAATAGATAGCTAGCTAGCCAAAATAAATGTCAGAATTTCTCCAGGTCTTTTAAGAAGGCCTTTTTGAATTTCATTGATACACTCAAAATGAAAAAGTCAGTTTTCCATTAAATTACAAAACATAAACAAACAAATGCAAATATGTTTGAAATTGGATCATAAATTTAAAGTTCAATCTTAGGTTAATATTAAGCCAACTGGACCCTTAGAAAGCATAGATTAATGATCCTTAGTTTTTTTTCTACATTTTGTTATCAAATTGCTTTAATAAAATATATTACTCTTTAAGAAAAGTTACTGTGGAATTAACGCTACATTTTCCTAACAAGTTTTTAATGTTGGATAGTGTCGAATTTTAATTTATTAATCAAATCCTATTCAAAATGTCAAAAATTTTAAAAAATGAAATTCTAAGCACAGAGTTTTTGCTTTAGTACTGAGATCATTAAGAGACATCTAAAATACTTATAAAAATGCAAAAAAGAAAAAAAAAGTAATGTATTTTTTTATTTAATGTATTTCATGTCTTCTGAAATTTTTATTACTTTATTGGGTGTAAAAACATTTAACAATGATTATTTGCTTTTGAAACTTTTTGCAGCAACCCTAAAGCTCAAAAATAAATTATAAAATAATAAATTAACCAGTGACAAGAAAACTCAATAAAAATATTTATTTAGCAAGTTTCAAGGAATTTTATTTTAAGCCAAGACAATTTTCTTAATTTTTAAAAAAATTGTTTGAAGAATCTGAAACAAAAAGACTCAACAGGAGTTTCCGAAACCGCACTTGGGGTCGATACCTACAGTTTAAGAATCCCTGATATTTTGCATCCTTTCAATGTAGACTTTCGTGCAATCACTGCCTTCCAGCATTAGAATAAGTAGACAGTAATTTCTTACACAATCATCAAGCATCCTTTCGTATTGCATTGAATTGGTAATAAGGAACTTATCTCACTTTCTTCTATACATAAGGACTTATATGCTTTAAGGATGAACTAAAAATGGTAATTGTAATTGACAGCAGTTTTAGTAACTTTATTGACTTAGTATGCAGTAAGAGGAAATCTTTAGAGATGTAAATAGTCATGGTAATGAGGTGTGTGTGAATCATATTCGTATAAATTATCTTCAAACAGTTATCTGAGGGCCACCTTAAAGTAAACGAAAGGAAAGTAGAGCTCTTCCTTAGGTGCCACAATTCTCATGAGACAACAGTTGAAAATGAAGACATTCGTTCTCAGTAAGGCTCGTAGACAATGGTGTAGTTGCAAAATAAGCAGTGTCGGAAAGATCTAACCTGGGTGACAAAAATCTCACTGTTTTAAGGACATTTTCACAATCTTTTCTTATTTATTTCCCGTCAAAAAAAGCAGTGCCCGAATGGCATTCTGGCACCCCTACACCTCTACTCGTAAAGCATTAAAACGAGTAGTTAATCCACCAAAACAATCAAATAATCACTCAGATGTGTGCTTTTTAAAGTAAGTATACATGATATTGTTTACTTTTCATTCAAATTGGACTCTTTTCATATGCAGAACGGGTAGACCTGACGAATTGTTTAGGCTAAATTATCTTTAATCTTTGAATACACATTTTTTGGATTAAGTAAGTAGAAAAGAATATTTACTTACAAAAAATGTCAAAAGTAATTTATTTTAGAATAATATTTTAAAACTTCATTTTTTATTTGTTACTTATATTTATAATGTGTATTTACTTCAAAAGGAAAGATAAATTTCTTCAATGTGATTTCTGAACAAAATTCCTAATTCAGTAAATGATAAAACTGCTAATATTTGACTCTTAACATCGCATAAAGCTTTTTATTTCTTTTGTTGCATTCAAAATCAAAGTGAGTAGAAGTTTTTTGAAAGAAAATTTGTGATGAAACATCTCGAATTCCAGATAGTTTTATAGGGCATTTATAAATTTCTCTCTAGTATATGATTCATATACTAGAGTTCAGATTTTATACACCTGCTTTTATACATTATATGTTAAAAAATGCTTTAGAATAGCTTCTCTTCAAATAGAACATTCTTACTATTTTACATAAAAATATTCAAATAATGTAACACAGCACAATTTTTGATTTTTTGACTGCATCTGTGTAAATGTATATAAATGGCTACATGGAATATAGAATAATAAAATAAATTTTGAACTTAAATATTTAATTGAAATACTCCAACTAGAACATTGTGATTGTTTAATTAAAATTTCTTTTTAAAAAAATGCTGCACTTCAAGAGAAAAAGGTGAATTATTTTAATAAATAATTATTATTTTTTTTATTGATTGAAAATAAGTAAAAAATACAAATGATATAAAAATGCATAAATGTGGAATGAGGTTAAAATACATCTGAAAACAATTTTATCGCACAATTTCATAAAATGTGCACAGCTTTTGATATTTATTTTCTCTGACGGGCAATGGTTACTGAGCTTCTCTTTTATTACAGCATCATTAGCATTTTTAAACAAAACTGTTTGATCTAAGAAGTTATAATACCGATTCTGACTTGATTGAAATTGATTTCTGTTTTAGCTCTGTCAGCATTTGTTTCCGCCACAGGAAGTGGTTTCTGAATCATTTTGTAGACTTTGTTGACGAGTAGTCACTAATGCAGGCAATAGTTACTCAATTAGTCTTGAAATAATATAATATTATTAATTTTTAATGAAAACAGTTAAGTTTAAAAAGTTCTACTAGCAATTCTGTCTCAGTAATCTCATAAAATGTGCTGTCATTTGATACAGATTTCTCTCTCAATTCTACCAGCATTTGTTTCCAGCACATGCACTGGTTAATGAGTCCTTTTATAGACTTTGCTGAAGAACAGCGTCCTATACAGGAAGTAATTTCTGAGTTACTTTGGGAACGGAACAACATTATTTTTAAATAAAATAATTTCAGTTAAGAAATTCTAATAGCAATTCTGTCTCAATCTTCACATAAAATGTATATAGCATTTGATATTGATTTCTCCCTCGATTCTGCCAGCATTTGGTTCCACTACGAGCAGTGGTTACTGAGTCATTTCATAGACATTGCGGAAGAGCTGCCTAGTCAATATTAAATGTATTAAGGCCGGTAATAAGTCGCAGAAAAGGTCGAGATAAGAGTCCTTCCAAACAATCAGGCGGTTCATTAAGAATGCATTAGGGTAGAAAATGTAAAACAGTTTCTGTTAAGAATCAGGACAATCAAAAAAAGAAAAGTGAACCAACAATGACCGGGAAAAAAGCAGTACCAGGGGAAGATGAAAGCAGGGAGAGTGGCAGTCAATTTACGAGCAGGGACGCAACGCAGTTCCCGAGTTTCACAAGAAATGCATGACAGTAAGTTCTCCTTTGTTTGCCCTGCTTTGTGAGACAATAAGTTTTGTTTGAAAACTGTACTAGGGGGAGGTTTTTCTAAAAGGCTTGCGCCGCTCTTCGATCAGATAGAAGTAATGAAACAACGTGAAATTCGCTTATTTGCGCATCGAAACTTATTCCGGTTCGAAGGTTCTGCCGCTTTGGAATCAGGAAAAGAATTTCCATGGAACGAAGTCGCTGATTTTATAATATGATTGTGGATTCAGCGATTTTAGGGAATTTTCTTTCTGAGAATTCCACATTTCGAGGATTCAAAAATGTCTTTTTGAAGCTTGATATTTTTCAAAGGTTCAGAAATATGTTTTATACCTGATATTTTGAATGTTTAAAGAAATTTCAAATATTAAAGCAATTAGTTTTGTTTACAAATGCTAATTATTAAATACGTCTTAAAACACTTCCAATTCATTAGAATATTTGCTAGTTAGTGCATTTCTTACTTTATACGCCAGTCATCGCTTTTCATTCCTTGTTAAAAAGAATGAAAAGCAACAAAGAAAATGAAACTACTACTTCGTATATACAATATTTTCCTTCACAGTCACAATTTCCCTCCAAGCACTTATAATGACAGTTATAACTTTTTCTGATATAGTCATGACAACATTTGAATCAAACTTTTAAAATTAGAGTTATGCAGCTTACAGAAGAGCGCATAACTTAAATAAGCCGAATAAATTTTTTCATAGATAACCACTATTTTGCAGCAACATAAAGACAAACTAAGTACAACCGAAAAATCCATAAGATGCGAATTGTGAAATAGTCACATATAGCGAAGATTTCAAATACCTTTTTTGTTTTCCCGCTTGTTTATACTGGTGAATGATTGGGGAAATTGATTTCGTGATCTGCGTTCAAGTGATACATTCTGGATTACCTGTCATTATCTCAGCACCACATATGGTTTTATTTACTGGGAGATTCAAAAGTAAGTTTGTGTTTAGTGTAGGCAACTCTTAGGCCAGCACTCAAGAAACCTCACGCCATGGCACAATAAATTATTCAGTTGAGAAAGTTGTGCTTAAAAGCAGATGAAAGATATATTTTTCAAGTAATAAATATTTAATATTAATTCTTTCTGTAATTTCTTTTTTCTCTAGATAGTTATTATGATGAGATTTGTGTCTAAAATTCGTTTCGAAAAATATTCCTTAATATTGTTTTCTATAGATTGAAGCGTAACTCTGCAGTGAATGAAATCTTTGATTTCCATAATATTTATCTTAACGTTTTCCTTGAATCTATGTACTTCAAGGCAACTATTATAAACTTCAAATATGTTGAAACACAAATTAATCAAATTATAACTGAAATTTCTGATTGATGTATGGGGAATTAAACTATTTACCTTACCTGAATCCTAATTATTCATTTTATAATTTAATCGTTTATTTACGGAAGAGCATAGGTTACATTTTCAATAAATTTGACTCTCGCCCTTTCTAAAATAAATGATGCAGTTTTCTGTAATTGAAATAAAAAAATACAATCAATATGAGAAATAATGAACACAATTTTAAGGTGTGACAGAATACACAAAAGTAACAATTCTTGCGTGGTTTTGTATTGTTATTTTTTACTTCTTTTTATATTGAAATATTTCAGTTAATATTCCATAATTTTTTTAACTTCACTTTGTCGTTGCAGTATTTTCATTTTAGAAAACTACATGTTGATATGTAGTAAATTTGCAGCAATGGGAAGCAATTTCGTAATGTTTGTCGATTAAGTTTAGAATGAAACGAATGATGTCAAAAAATATAATGTAAAAAAATATGATGTAAAGTATAATCTCAAAGCTGTCAACGACAGCTTTGAGATTATACTTTATGCTATGACATATAGCACAAAATTACTGCAATTGAATACATTTTTTATTCGCACCAAAGTACAGTATAAACAGACACCATTTTACTCGAAGAATATAATGGTGATTATAACAAAAATTACTTAATAGCAAAATGCTAAGAAAATATTCCAATCAACACAAAGATATATATTTTTACACAGAAGTTTTCTAAAAAGAGGTTCAATCCAATGTCCGTAATCCAGAAATAACCAGTAATTGTAAAGAACTTCCCCCCAAAAATTGATATTCTTCTCATCACCTAACGAAGAAAATTACGTTCAGTGGAAGCCGATAAGAAAAAGAAAACGACGAGAAAAACAGATCAATGGGAAAAGACCGGGAAAGTTTACAAACTCTTCCATCGACCCTGAATCTTGTTACCAACCTTAGGCAGTTTCTTGTTACTATGTAATCACATTTTGTTCTTCCATCACGACTGCCTCAAAAAATGCGATGTTTTCATCTTTCTCATCGAATGTGGACACGTGAATGCCTGGAAATGACAGAAGGGATAGATAACACATGCACAGGCACAAAAAAAACACCAATTTAAACAAATCTTTCCATCTGAACTTTCGAAGGCAAAAGGAACCTTCATTAAGATTTACTGTTTTGCATGAAAGCTCAACTTTTTTAAAAACTCGTATTGAACCGTAAGATTTGTGAATATTCTTTGGTTATTTAGGTATCATGGAAAACCGGAAAGATATAAAAGCTTAAAGTATTTTGACAATATCAGGTTTTCAGACGCAAATCGACCATAACAATGCATGTTTCATTTTTTAAAATAAGAGAAATTATTAATATTTTAGTATGTTGTATTTATAATATTTTCAATATATTTATGAATTTTTTTCAAATGACCCAAATTTGTGGCTTTGGTAAAGAATGAAATATTCATAGTTTAACACAGAACGAAAAAATGCAAGTTATTTAACCCATAACGTAAAATAATATCAATTTTTGTACTATTTTCACGACTATAAGTTAACCCTCTGAGCGCCCAATTATTTTGAACTTTTAGCTATCAGTTAGAAACTTAGCTTTTAAAGTAAATGAATCGATATTTTTTGTATTTAATTATATCTCTGAATTTTTAAGAATACTTTATCCGTGATTGTTTAATAAAATATACAAATAAATACGAGCTATCTGCTTTTGAACTGAACATGAAACTTAAAAAGACGTTTGTGCCGCTCGGAGTGTTAATCAATGCTTTGACAACCGTTCAGGCAATTCAAAAGTTACTCTAAATAGTATTAGCCTCAGATAAAGAATATCTCCTACAAAAATTTTATAGCTTTATGATTAGACTAATTTTTTCAAAGTATTATTTATTATTTGGTACAACCAGCTATAAACTGATATATAGAGTGACTGATTATGGAGCCGGACATGTTTAAAAAGAATGAGACATTGATAGAAAACTTGTAGAAAAACACGTTCAAAAAAAGGAAAATGACTATTTTCCAATAAAGAATTTCACACTTTCTAAATTTCATTTATTTGGCCTGGTTTTCAGAAACAAATAAATTCAGTCTGTACCAAAAATTATTTTTATACTTTTCCTTGTAGTGTTAAATCACAGTCATACAATAATTACGGTTCCAGTCAACAAAGGATCGCTTGTAGGAACACCATCATTTATGAATCAGAAAGAAAAAACAATACTATTTTCTATTAATGTTATTATTAAATTTCTGATTATATTTTCTATTTTCAATATTTTCTTCTTTCCTGTCTAAAACATTTTTTGTTCTCTCTATATACAATAATTTCTAAAAGTATTTATTAAATTTATATAACCATTTTCTGTAAAAGAATTTATTATTTTCTAGATTTTTAGATAAATTAAAATTATCTCTATATATTTGCTTGTACTGCAAATCTCAATTGCGGTTCAAGACAACAGCTAATCTCTTGTAGGAACACCATAATTTTATAAGTTCGAAAAAAATTACCAAAATGGGTATTCAACACAAAAGCATCGTCCTACTCAATAAATTAAATAATTTAATTTTTGATGCTTTTCATCTCAGCATGTTAAAATCATTTATAAAACAATTTCCAAATTCCAAGTCTCGGATTCTTGTCTTTCTTCTCTAGTTGAATCAATAATTCGGTTGGAATTTTAAGCTGTAAAAGAATCCTATTTATATGACATAATCACTATTTTAGAAAAAAAGCGGCTAATACTTGCAGTGAAGGATGCTCCAAATGCTAGTTGAAAACTTAAGTGAAGGTAGTCAGAAGTGCATTAAGGATTCACGAAAATAACAGCCTGTTTTCTTATAATTTTATGCAAATATTCAAATTTAGAACACTCATCCAGACATATATTTACCAGACTGATTTTTAGAAATTAAACTGTGAAAATATCTTGAAAGCCTTAAAATATACAGTAACGAAACAATGAAAATCTGTGAAAAATCAGAAATGACAGTGAATAAATATTTAATACATGTTTATTTTTATATTTGGTAAAAGTTTTAATCAAAATATTTGTAAGAAGAAATTTTTTCCCACAATTCTATCCTTTTTTTAAAATTCGCAATGCTTTGAGAGATTAATAGGTACTTTTGCATTTTTTTAATCTGCAAGAAAAAATGTCTAGGCAAAATTTTTCCATCTATACACACGCACTTTTATTTTGCTAATTATCGAACTTAACGTGGGTGAGGAAACCTTATTGGTAATGGATCAGATGAGAAAAAGATTTTGAATGCAGGATTTTATTATTATCGAAATTCTTCTACATGTTGTGTATGTATATGGTTTAGGAAGATTGCTAGTTGCTAAAGAAACCCAAAAGAAAACAGAAAGTTTGAAAATCTTTAAACTACTGCTTTTTTGTCAATTAATCTCTATATTTTACTAAATATTTCTCCTGATCAATTATTAACTTGGGGTTGAAATTGTATGGGAAGTTCTATGAATCGTAGGTGTCCAAGTTTTTGTTCTACAATTTTCTACATAATTTTACAACTATAAAATATGATAGATTAAAATTTCGCCTTTTATCAGTCACGTGGTGCATTATTTTCCCAGATGGAAAGATATTAAAATCTGAAGATAATGGCTAATTCAGGATGGCAGCTGCTACAACAGAACTGCGTCTTGCACAAAGACAACAATACGAGATTGTCAAAGAACTTTCCAATAGGTAGTGAAAAGGCCTTAGGTGTAGAGTAGATATATACACTCTTCAATAAGAATTTTGTACTGAAAAGTTTTTATCGTCGATAAGCAGACACCTTTACAAAAGTATCTGAGTCTGTGGGATGTAGAACTTACCTAAAAAAGGAAAATATAAAACGCTCAAAAGTGATTCGTGTGATGATGAACATGATAAAAGGGACAATTGTTATAATAGTGTCAGAATTGTTTCGATGTTTAGTCATATCAACTTTCCATTTTGAATCAATATATAAATAAGTCTAATTTTAGAAACGGACCTCTTGATTTTGAATCATGGTCAAGTGACGATGACGACGACGCCATCTTAGTCAGCATCTCTCTCTCCAAACGTTCACATTACAACAGAGGGGATGACGTTTGACCTTCGACATCTGTTTATCATGCACCAGGCAAATATGCAAGAGGGTCGTTGGAACCGGCATTGTCCTTGTAGCCATCCGTTGTAAAAGCCGGTAACTTAATATCATTTCACCATGGCCCGAATTGTCTTGAAGCTGAGACCTATTTGGAAATGTATTCTGCTGTCATTGTCCAAAAAAGGGACCAATTTTGACTGGTATCATCAGATATAGCTTCAAGAAAAGACTGATGTGCATTCCCAAACTTTCATGCTTTTTTCATATAGTTTTAACTAGACACTAAAAGCTCATAAGAGGTAACTATTAATATAAACCAAACGCAAGAAATAATTGGCTTCGTTCTGACCCTCCTACAGTGTAGGGGAAAGTCGGGTAAGATGGCGACATTAAGCTTCGGGTATTTGTCCTGACCTCAGTATTTGTTTCAGGAGGATTATTGTTTCGGCAAAATCTTCTTGCAACTCTTACTTTATAATGAGATTTTTTTTAAACTTTTATTTTCAAATTTGGACCCCAAAATTTCATCTTAGAAAAAAAAAATCATTTTCGTCATCTTACCCGACTGTGCGGGTAAGACGACGAACAGAGATAACAATTTAATTGAACATCATTTGCTATCCAAAAGCTATTTAGAACTGTCGAGATCATAACAAATTGCACATAACAAAAAACAAACATAATCGGACTAAAGTAACAGAAAAAACAAATGAAATATTATCAATAGAAAATTTAGATTCAAACTTTAAAAACTGAAATCAATTACAAAATTCGCAACGTCATGAGCTTTTATTTTGTTCCAGCCAGTGCAGGTAGGATGGAGCCAAAGTTTACATATAAAACATTGGAATCCCAATTCCGTACTTCTTTGCTCTCTGCAAATGAGGCACTCTTCATTATCGAGGCCCTCTGGATTTAAATTGTCGTCAACGTCAACGTAAGGAAATTCAATTCAAATGAATGAGTTGAGTCTTCAGATTCAGATCATTGGAAGTCGAGCTGTCGCTTAGCTACTTTCTTCTTTTTCGTAGAATTTTTAGCAGGTTTATTGCGTTTAGTCTTATCAAATGCAGCCTTCTTCAACTGTCACAATTTTTGTTTATCTTATTCCTCATTCTCCTTTTTTCAATAAGATGCTCATTTATCACTGGCGTGTCAGTGAGGTGTATGAAGGGCAAGTGGCAATCAGGCAGAACGACGAGCTCATGAATTAGCGTGGATGGGTTCGTCATCTTACTCTCCACAGAATTCGTCATCTTAACCGACTTCACATTTTTACTTCAAAAAACATTGAAGGATATCAACTCATCAGAAAAAAATTAAAATAATACTTAATTGAACACGTTTTAATAAATAAATTAAATAGCTCTTTACGAATATCACATATATATATCAAAAATATTTACTCCCTGGACGCTATCCCTTACCAAGCAGCAACCAAAAGTTGCGTAGGAACAACTGAAAAACATAATAACACGTACTGGGAATCACACTAATAACGGGGCGGAAACTTTTGGTGTGACACGGATATCTGGTCGTTGTAGGTCTCTGATGATGCAGAATCGGGGCATTCATTTACATTCGTCATCTTACACTCTTCGTCGTCTTACCCGACTTTTCCCTATATAAATCTGAACACCCTCATCAATTATAAAATGCATATGGAAATATCTATGGAAACTATTTATCTTTTTTTTATTGTCATATGTGAAATTTTAAATATTGTGAAGGCAGAAACTGAAGTGTACCGTTATTGTTTGCATAAAAGCAATGATATCCACATTTCTTTAAAAAATATTCATGCACACACACACAAAATTCGTCCGATTATGCAGTGAAAAAAGTTAAACTTCAGCTATTTTTCAATTAAAAATTCTATTAGTTTTATACATAGTAATTAAATTCGTTTATTTCTTAAAATAATTTTATTTTTAAATAATATTTTATTTTAATAAAAAATATAGTTAGAATAAATTTGTATTAAGAAGTGGATTTTTTTAATTTTCAGAGCGAGGTATGAGTAAGAGAAACTTTTCTCCTGTATCTAAGGACTAATAGATAAACATAAATTGCCGCAAAGATAAAGAAACATATAGAGAAAATAATCAAAATTTTGTCTTTTATTTAAAATAAGCAAATGAGCTATTTCCCGCTTTTAAAATTCTTCTAAATTATCATGAAACCCGAGCAAAGGCTTACAAAGTATTTTTTTTTTCAAATAAATAACATTAATATTTTTTTTTGTAAAAGTCATTTTTTTGATCTGAAATCCAACCTTATAGATTATGTAATTTGCGTTACACAGCTAAGCCCACGATGCATTATATTAATTTAACGCAGAATTTGATATTACGAAGCACATCTTAACTTTTCAACATTATTTCCAAAACGTGTGGGTGGAGTACTAATACTCTATTTTTTAAACGCAACTGAATATTAAAAGGAAAGTAGGATATAATAATTTGTGTAACGGAATTATTGATTACAAGATTACACGTTAAGAGACGATAATCATAGGACTGAACGCAATTAAACGTTAATTCTGCCTAACATGCCTATTTTGTTTATGTCATAATTTAGGATCATATTTGAAAGATTAACATTAAACATGAATTTTTTTGGATGGATGATATCCGATATTAATACATATAAGCGACAATGTCATGTTATTAATGAGCTTACCTGAAGAAAAGGCCTAGTTTTGAAGAATATTACGTTCGTCATTTGTAGACTTCTTTAAGTTTTATTCAAGTCATTTTGCTTAACATTAAAGCCTAAATTTATTTAAAGAAAGAGATACCAAAATTTCAGAATTATTTTAGATGTTTTTATAAACTTTTATTAAAATTGACTCGTTACATTTTTGTAAAGATGGCATTTTTTTATCGATTTTTCACTCACTTCCTGTTGTGCTAGAGTTTTCAAATTTTGTTCATTTATGAATTAACGATGAAAATATACAATTTTAGTATTTTTTAGAACTTGATTGTAAGATAATTGATTAATATAATTAAATTTTGATTCCGTACTCTTGGCACCATCTGGTAGCGAATTTGAGAAAAAAATTGATTTTAAGATTCTGTAATAATATTGAACTATAAATTAAAGATTAAAAAGAATCAAAAATTTTAAAAAAACCCTGCTTTTTAGCACATTAATAAGAGTGAATTAGAAGAGTGGCTTATAGCAAATTTTTTCTTCTTCTAAGCCCATATTTATTAATGTGCTATTCTTTCAAAAAATTCGTCTAATAAAATATATGTTTATAAGAAATCGAATATGCAGCAACCTTAACTGAATCAGTTAAAAGCACGTTCACTAGATAAGTTCAAAACAATTACGAAGCAGTTTTTTTGTGACATTGTGTGAAATCTAAAGACTGAAAAGAAAAGTAAAAATCATACGTTTGAAATAAACTGACGAATATTTCTTCTTCAAAAAAAGCAAATTTTACTTCAAAAATATCAGAGATCTTTTCCTATCAAATAGGCAATCACCTGAGTAGAACAGTGGTTCCAAATATATATACAGGGTTCCCACTTATATCCGTTACACCCTCCTTAATTTATAAACGGTAACAGCTTAGGCCATAAAGTTGGTGTCTAGGTATAGTAAAAAGGCTATGCACTACTCAAAGATACAACTTACAACGTCATCTATCGGCAAATTTTGGAATTAATAGTCCTATCTTGTAAACGGTGAAAGATACGAGAAAAATTCAATTAGAAAGTTGTAGAGCACTCTCGATTTAGTACGAAAAGATACCTTGCGCACATTAATACTCAAAAAATGAACATTAGTTTGGTCATGATTTCTAAAATTGTCATGTCATAAAGAGTGGAAGAAAGAAACTGAGGCACGTCCCTGTCTTCTGAATAATTTATTTATACTGCTCAAAATGCTCTCTGTTAGCCACTATACACATTTGCACTCTGGTCTGGATTTCTCGCTGCACATGGTGTAACATGGCAGATGTTACGGAGGCACAAACATCAGTAATGCGTCGTCGAAGATCCTGCAATGTTGGCGGAGGGGTCCCATATACCTGCCCTTTTATGTGTCCCCATAAGAAGAAGTCTAATGGGGTCAAGTCAGGTGAGCGCGGGGGTCACTCTACGAAACCACCATCCCGATGACTTGATTCTGGAATGTCTCCATTAGGTACTGCTTAACGTTTGAAATCTTATGCGAAGGGGCGCCGTCATGTTGGAGCCATACATTTCGGAGTTGGTACAACGGTAAATTCTCAACAAAGTCGGTTATTAAATCCTGCAGAATCTCCAAGTACCGTTGTCCCATTAACGCTTCCTCTTAAAATACTGGTCCAATGAGCCCGTCATTAAGAATTCCGCACCAAACATTAATCGACCAGCGTAGATGATGTCGAACTTCGACAGCATATCTCAGATTTTGCAGCGACGAGGAATGAACGTTCTCTCAATTAAACATTCCGTTACCCGAAAAACATGCCTCATCCGTCCATATTATGTCAGCCAGGAATTTTGGGTGGTCCTCTAAGCGCATAGCCTTTTTACTATACCTAGACACCAACTTTATGTCCGAAGCTGTCACCGTTTAGAAGTTAAGGGAGTTGTGTAACAGATATTGGAAGTGGGAACCCTGTATATAAAAGAGGAAGACACACTGATTCATCACCGAATCTCCCAAACTACTGGGACTAGAAACTTGAAATTTAGTAGGTGGTTGCTTCTTGGGTATTAAGTGCTCACCAAGAAAGAATTTTTCGAAATCTTAATTAATTAAAAATTACCTTAAATTTTAACGTTTTTCCGCAATACCTTCGGAGCATATTATTGCACAAAAACCATTTTAACACCATCTTAAAGTTCAAATAATTAGTTTTTCAATGATACCAAATGTTATTTCCATGCAACATTCTGTTTAATTTTAATTCCTTTTTGGAAATGTTTTCAAACACGATTTACAGCAATGTTTTTATTGTTATCGTCTGCAACTGTTCTTGGGGCATGCTCGGAAGAACTCTCACCAGTTATAAAAAAAAGAAAACATTATTACCTGGGAACTGATGATAGCGAGTTGAGTTTGAAAGTGATTCCTGTACAGTAAATATTTTGAGATGTAATTTGATAAATCTCTTTATTGGATGGGGGTGCTGTTAATTATGAAACGTTAATGCAAGATAGGTGCACAATGTTAAAATTTAGTTTAATATATATAAATTATTATTATTATCAATCCTGGGTGCTGAAATATAAAACACAATAATATGCAATTCTGGCTACACTCATATAAATCACCTACCTTAGCAGACCTGAAAAACTTGGCCACTAAATTAAATCATCTGAAAACATTTAGTACATTGCAAATTGTGAAATCAAATTAGAGAAATTAAAACAGAATCAAAATATTAGATATTAAATCTTTTTATTATAGAATATTTTAAACTAAATAATTTTAATCACTGCCATGAGTTATACATATTCAAAAATGATGCACATAACTAAAAAATGTAATAACCAAAATAAAAAAATGTAGCTACACATATTGCAAAGCACTGCAGGCTTAAAAAAATAGTAATGAGGATACCAAGTAAAAACAACAAATTCAAAAAGCATTTTCTGCTTCTGCAGAAAAAAAATTGTGGTACGTTGACGATGCACACCGCAGTCCTTTTTTGCTTGTGGAAACTTATTAAAACACAAGATGTATGAGAAACTCGAATAAATTGCACTATCACAAAATTATGTATTCAGCACTAGGTGATTCAGTCGCATTATAGATGCTCAAACACGCTTCCACGAGAACTTCTATCCACTCGTTAACTGTAATAAACTTTCGAAGGGTAGGCTGTTCAATAATTACAACCTGATCATTTTTAGTGTACTGAAATCATTTATTGCAGGACTTGGTAGGTTGAGTAATCAGTTCGCTCGATCTACTGATTTGGATAGCGCAAAGTCACACCAAAAAGCTGTCACAATAGCCTCCATTGCACACATGAACACGAAAACTTCGGTTGACTCCATTCAAAGCTTGAAGATTTCAAACTCGCAGAAAAAACATAACATCACCAAAAACCTGTTGGAGAATCGAACTCTTTCTTCTCAATTTCCAACGGAAAAAGAAAAAGAAAATTTACAGGGACAAGCTTCCTGAAGGCACAAAGGCCTCCAGGAGCCCAACGGCCCTGGGGCCCGCAGGTGCAAAAACACACTAACTACTCGCTAAGTCAAGCACAAAAAGAATTCAAATTACATAACGGAAAACGCTTCCAGTAAGACGCCAAAGCCAAATAACGCAAAAATTCCTACGCGAACCAAGATGGCGAGTAAATAGTCCCGTTGAAAAATTTTGATTTATAAATTAATAAAGTTGAAACATTAATGGAAAAGACAACAAAAGTTAAGACAATTAATATTTAAGTCGAATACAAAGTAAATAATTAAGAAAAGTTTAGATATTTAATGTAACTGCTAAAAATTACCGTTTGAATTTCAAAAATTCCCAGAAATGCCACACGAGATGAAAGAAACTTTGGTGGCGAAGATTTAAATAATTAAAAATACTGGTAAAACCGAAAAATGATGTAGATGCAATTTTTGCAATCTAACACTCTTGTAAAATATTTATAAATAGGTGTGCTTTACATATATTTGTATTGTCGAGAAAATATATTAATTTATAAAAAAGAGAAAACGGACTTTGTAGTAGTTCAATCTGGCCTCCTACTTTGTCTTTCTAAACACATGGCGGACAAGGAACAACAACATTCCTCATCGGTGCCAATAGTGTACTACGCGGATCATTATATAAAGTCATCGCTACATATCCATTCGCGCCTGTCTGAAAATGACGCAAAAAACGAAACTTTAAGTAAACTATGTTCCGCTGTGCTGCTCGAAGTATAAACATGGACGATTTTAATTTTTTTCTCTTGGAGAATCATGTTTCTCATAGCTTCGACTCTTTGGAATTCCTCAGTTTTCTTTCTATTTCGCTCACTGGAGAAGACAAGGTATGCATCTGCATTCAGAAGTTAGTTTCAGCCTCTTCCCGTACCTTATAAACCTGAAGAAATCCAAGTAAAAGTGAGGCGCTGAAATGCTCCAGAACGGAGTAGAATGTAATGAGGAAAGATGGGCACAACTACAGTCAATGACAACTTAAGTTGACAGTAATGGAAATGCTGTGTGAAGTATTTCATTACCTTCAACTAAGTACTCTTAAATAGGATTCTAAAATATTTAAAAGGAACTGTTATATATTTAAACATAAGATAATTTTAAATGCCAGCCATCGATATTTGGTTTACTGAATATCTATTTTCAAAGCGATAGTTATTTGAATTCATGGAGCTGTAAGATAAATACAAATAAGTGTCATGTTATTCACTGGTGAAGTTGTCACTTGTAGCTTTCAACGTTCTGTCGATTTGAGTTATCACTCTCTGTAAAAAAAAATATCTTGTGATTACGTGTAAACAATCTAGTTAATTGCTTTATTCGATATTGTTCTATGATAGACAAATAAACTATAACCCAAAACTTCTATCTTGAGAAGTCAGATTAGTAACATTCACTTCTGGTTCTAGCTGGCGACAACGAGTCATACTCGTTATATTCGAATTTGATCCAAGATTATGTCGAGATTCGCGATATTTATGTCTGATATTCAAGAACTAGACCAAAACTTATCTTTAGGAGTCAGGTTAATAACATTCATTTTTGGTTCGAGATGGCGACCACGACTCAGACTCGTGATAATCGAATTAGGTCTAAAATTATGACTGAGATTCATGATATTAGTTTGGTCAGAAATTATGATCACGAGTCAGACTCTTTAAAGCACTGTAAGAGGTTATTGGAAATGAGACTTCTATTTTTAATATTTTAGCGTTGAGAACTGCAGTTGAGATGCAAAACATTTAGTTAATTTCTGATGAGAATACAGATACGTAAATACGGTGCCTTTTTTTAGTATAAAAAAGAATTTCCATTCTTGTAGAAAATGTCAATTCCTTAATGGACGTTCCTAAATGTCTATTTCGTCAAAGCAAAAGTCCTAATAAAATGAAATGTTCTTCCCTAAACAAATATTAATTGTTACCGAAATTTATATAAATCTGGGAATATATACCAATATAAAAGATTATTGTGAATTAATTTTTTTGAAATTTCTAGCCTATATCTTTATAACTAACAAACCGTGTTCACTTAATAACGGAATCCTTATTTGTAACATATTTTGAAATTTGAAGCAAATGCTACAACACCCGAAAAAACACTCTTCGGGAAATCGGATCTAATTCTGTTCAGCCATGTGATAACAAACAAAAAAGGAAAGAATAGATCTCGTTACAATTGACTCTCGGTATAAATGGGAAAACTAACATGTTAAGAAAACTGTCGAGAAGAAAATCAATTGAAAGAAGAAGGAACCTGAGATTTATAGTTCCGAGGCAATCGAACTTGGATTTCCATCGACCGCTGAACCATGTTCACAACCTGTAGAAATTTCTCTCAACTATAATTATATTTGCCAGGTTTTGCGTAAAAAGTACGAATAATTCGTTTGCTTGTTTTTTTTATATCTTGCTTTTCGCTCTTTTCCTTCATATCATCAATCGGATAATATTGTAAGAGAGAGATGAGGTTGGGTCGGGAGATAGAGGAGGGGAAGTTCATACATCTGTCTTGGAAGATTTTATTTTCTTTTCGGGAGGTTTTCATGATTTTTTCTTCTTCTTTTTCCCATTTATTTATTTTTTTAGAGTTCTCGTATTTCCTTTTTTTCGCGGTTCCTTAACTCGAGAGTTTGCGACGAAAGTAAAATTTGATTTCTTGCTCCGGGGAAATTGACTGTCATGAGGTGACAAATTGCAGAAATTGCAAAAGTTTCGCTGGCCGTATACATGGCAGTGTATTTATCCTCGACTCCCACTCTCCACGCCCATTTTTAGTACAGGCGAAGAACCTAAGCTGAATTTATTCCGACGCAGATATTATTTCTCCAATGTAAGATGATGAAAAATACAAATGAAGATACGTTTCAAATTTTTGAAAGCAAACATTTCCCATTTTCCCTTTCCAAAACAAAGAAAATTAAATCGCGAAAGTGTTGTTTAAAAAGAAAATATAACACCACCATCTGCTCTCTATTTTTAGCTTTCTGTTCTGTCTTATAAATTCGCACAGAAAAGCTTCTATTGAAGTGTAAGGTTCATCTAAAATAAAAATTCGACTGCTACTCTGTATAAATTTTTAATCTTGGCAAAGATTGTGCATGTTGAATGTTTGATCAGACAGAACAATTTTCGAAGAGACCGAAAGTTTAAAAAGACTGAATTGAGTAAATTTGTTTCATGCCAAAACTAATTCACTCATTTAGTCTCTTAAACTCAAACTTTCAAACATTATTCATGCTTTAAGACTTTCTGTCATTTAGTTTTATCTGCCGAGGTAAAAACGACGCTTAATTCTTGCATCATTTATCTTCATGTCAACGTTACCAATATAGATTTTGGGAGTTTCAAAATAAGCGTAGTCGTTCTGCAACTTTTAATTCATAATAAGGTGAGATTTTTTCCTCGATGTTGAAGTAAATAGGGATATCTCATAACTTTTGACAGGAGTAAGGATATTATTAGATAAAAACTGGACTGAACAATTTTAAATGTTAGACTCAGTTCATTAAATATTGTTTTTGCAAAGGACAGAAATTTATTATTTACAAAATAGAACAAAATAAATGGCATAACCCTGCATAATTCTTTCACAAATTTCAATCAGTGAAAGTTAACAAATTATTCAGATTTGCCGAAACACTCTCGTATCATTCTAAATATTATAGGTAATCATAAATTTGATCAAACATATCACCTTCTAAACAGTTATAGCTCGAAATTCCCAGTTTGCAATAAATTAGACTCTATTTATCGAGTATCTGGAAGTTGTACGCAAAGATCTCACCGTCTGGCACTCAATCGAACCAATACTTTCACGACGTTGCCTTTTCCACTTAGTTTCATGTACTAGGAAAGATGTATAACCCAAACAGTAAAGCTTTGAAATAGTGTAGGAAATTGTCCAGATTTTCCATAGCGTTACGGAGTGGTTTTTCAGTGTATCAGTTAAGGTTGCCTTTAAAATGCATCTAATCAGAAATGAAGAAGATAGATACAAACAAATAATTTTAGAAATATTTCCAAATATTTATACAATTTTAAACGTTGTTTTACTGTTCACCAAAATGAAAAAACTCCATCATACAAGAGATTCAAATGTCACTCCAAAACAACCCGAACATCGAAGTTGGTTGGGTAAAAGCTCATATTGGCATCGCTGGAAATGAGGCGGCAGAAGAATTGGCAAAGAAGGCAACGAAGGAAGGTCCTAAATTTGAAATCATAGCTCGCAAAAGTTATCTCAATAAACTACCCAAAACCGCTTCACTTCAGAGATGGAAAAAAGACTGGGATGAAGGCGAAACAGGAAGACTTATCCATGATATCATACCAAAAAAACGCCCATCACCCTGGACCAAGGACGTTATTCAATTCACCACTGGCCATGACCCTTTCCCTGCTTCCTTAAAAGGTTCAATCTCTATCACACAAATCATTGTGCCTGTGGGGAAGTGGGCGACCCTCTGCACTTTGCTACTAGCTGTCCTTTGACCGTCTCTTTCCACATGACGAAACCAAGTGATCATCTCACCAAACATTGGTGGAAAATCTGCCTCTCCAACAAATACTCAAGATCCAAAATCATACAACTAGTGAACTTCCTTACCGGTAAAGATTCATTGTTTAAATTGGACACTGGGATTGACATTAATTTTTCAGACAGTGACTTGGGCATTGAGTTCGCTATCCCCCCAGTAACAAGACACTCCCAACGAGTTGTTTGTAATGTTTTTTTCTCTCTTTTGCTCTTTCCTTTAAAATACTACAACATTTTACAGTATTTGGTATTTAGTATGTCGTTTTGTATATTCACTTGGATTTATTATATTATGTATTCAATTTGTTTTATATATTTTTGTTTTATTATTATTCTATGTAATTGTTTTTTTTGCTCAATAAAGTTTCTACGCACACCCGTCAAAACTGCATTTTATGTCTGGAGTCAGGGGTGTGTCGTAGTGTAATGCAATGTTCTGTGAAGACTTTTTATCTGTATAAGAACCACGGGCCCTCTAAAAATTCTGGTTCTGAATCGAGAAGCAGCAGGATGCCGTTTCTGAATTTTCACTTTTAAGAGGGTTATAAAGCGCGGTGGATCTTTTTACTTCCCTCGTCGAACAGTACCTCATGTTGTGTAAACACTGCTATTCTTAAGAAATTAAAATAGGTGCTGTTCTATAGTAAAAAATACGAGGCTTATGGCAACAAAAAATCATTCCCTTAATATTTCACTGTATGTACTACCAGAAAAGATCTTTATCAGCAAATCCCCAGTTTGTAAGAAATCCCACTCTGATGATTGAAACTGTACTTTTACGCATTGAACGCTCTGGCATTCAAACCTTTGAAATTCCCCTCCACATCAATATCAGATGTATTGATGATTCTCCATGACGTCATATATTAACGAAACTGACACATGTAGATGATTCAAATGAGATCAACAGTTTTATAGTTATTGTTCCTTTGGTGTATGTATTTGCAATTTACATTGAAACCATCATTCATAATTAACTGCTACTGAAGACGCGGATTGCAGCCTGAGGTTTATTTACCTAATACAATAAATGCAGGGTGATTCAGAAATCTGGAGCAACATTTAAATCCAATAATTGGTACAAGAATGAAGATAAAAAGATACCTTTGCAAAGGAAGGAAACTAAACTGCATTATGTTTTTGTTGAGAATCCATAATTTATTTGATGTTTGATTTACAATTAAAACCATCATTTTGTTATGCAGTTGTCGGAGTAATGCGTTACGTGGGATAAATCAATGATTGGAGTAACAGCTTATGAATGTTTAGAATGGGTCGTCCTCCACTCAGAAACACAGCTGTAAAACGAGTAACTACATTTTTTCGCAGCAGTAAGCAACAGTTCTGTCCTCTCATCAAAATTGCTGCATAAAGTGTGACCTCTCGTCTGATATGTTATCTCATTAAAGAAGAACATAGGAGCACTTAGGACAATTGTAAGCCTATCTTCACTCATTGCTTTAATCTATCGTAACTGTAGAACCGTCAGGCAGTTAAAATTGTAAGCTGTGAAATTGATAAATTCTGGTTTTGCGACAAAAAAAATCCAATTTCATTTCCATTCTTTCTATTCAAACGTCATTTTCCTATCCTTATTTGTTATCACATTTTTCATCAACGCTTGCTCCCCTATGTTATTTGTGTGTGTGTGCATCGAGTTGAATGCACTTAGAAATTGAATGAGATTGCATATTATGACTTGAAATAAGATAGTAATCGGGGTTAATGCAGCAGAGTCGATTATTGAGTTTTTACCGATACTGATAATAGGGAATTGCGCCCCCGTATTGGGTGGGGTTGCTTCACGCGGCCCTCATCTGATGAACAACAAGAAGGCTTTGGCCAGGACGGGGCATTCCTATGCTATCCTTATTTGTTAGCTAGTTATTGAAATTTAAAGTTACTTTAAATTTCTGAAACACTCTGTCTATAACATGAACCGCACATAACATATACCGTAAGTTTTAAATAATAAATTTCTGAAAATTTTTTCATGCAATTAAATTATAAAAAAATAAATCTAGAAAATAATGATGGTTTATAAAAATAAAAAAATGCTATTTTTACTCGTTTTGACTATTTATAGAAAATTACCAATTAAATTTCATAAGTATAAATTTAACATTAACAGATGTAGTTCTTGTGTCATAAATTGATTTCAATTTGCTCTGTATTTTGTAGATTTGATATGAATTAATATCATTGCACAATGCATATCCGACTGCTGCTGCCATGGAATGAAGTCATTTCAAATTTCACTTCTTCTTCTGATTGGTTTGAAATCGATTGATTCCTTTCAAATTCGGTTTCTGACTACCCATTATTTTATTCCCACACTTCCCGAAAGATTTTCCCAATATGTAAGAACGTTCTGAATGGAAAAAGTATAGATACTACATAATTTAAAAAGCAATTAAATGAAATTACATTCACAATTCAATGTATTTCTTTAAGCTTCCTGTTGAGAGATTTTTGAATTGTAATCAAATATTTAAATCTTGCATTTTCGTGAACGAGTTATATAACTGAACTCTTTTTCTCTTATGTTAAAATTTAGAAGATCAAATTTAGAATTCTGTTGTCTTCTACTAGAAGGAAAATAAATTTTGTGAAAGACTGTTATTCGATTTTCTTAAAGCTTATGTAATTCTCTAATAAATATATAACTAAATGTGTTGAATTCTAAAAAGTTATATGTATTTTACTTGAAATGATTAAACTGTCTACTTTGGCGCCAAATCTTCTCTTTATTTACCATCAAAATTAAGTTACTTGAAAAGTAAATAAAACCAATAACAGTGCATATCAAAATATGAAGATGATGCTTTGCAAAATTATCTAGACTATTGAAATCCGATTGTATGTATGTTTTTTTGTATGTCCGGCTATCTTCTCATGAACCGCCGAACGGAGAAGCGCGCGGAAAGTACCAAAAGATGGGGAATAATCCAGGGAATCCATTTCGGCCATTTAAATTTCGAAATTACAATTAGTGAAAAAGATATTAATTAAAAACTAATTTACAACAATGCTTTTCATTGTTTTGGAAACTTTATAACAATACTTTTCATTGTTGCAGCGCAATTCAAAATATTTTTTTATTGTTGAAGTTGTTTACTTTAAAGAACATTGTTATAACAGAAATAAAATATGTATTGTTGGAAGTGTATAAATTCTTATTTTTATCCCGTGCTATAACGTCAAACAGAATCACTTTAACGAATTTACAGGCGTGTTTTGTTCCTGTAAAGTTATGTGCCGAAAGATATAGATTAATTATGTTAGTGATTTTAATCATTATTCATTGATTTGATCAAGTTTAAATATTTCTGGTAGCTGATATTTGAAAGTTACTATTTTTGCTTTGTTCAATTCTGGCTTTTTCCGATGCCTAAAAGAAAAAGTGGGTTTACACGGGATGCTGCCCGTAGACAGCAGGCAATTAGAAAACGTGAAAGGAGAGTTGCTGAAACTGACGAAGAAAGAAACCATGGCACAACGTGGTCTGGACAGAAGAGCAAAATAATGGCCGATTGTCAGTAATGGCACAACGTGGCCAGAAGAGAAGAGCGGAAGAAACAGAAGAAAAAATAAATAGCCGATTGTCAGACATGGTCCAACGTGGCCATGAGAGAAGAGCAGAAGAACAAAGAAATAGCCGATTGTCAGCCATGGTACAACATGCAAGAGAACCCCATCTAAATGTTATTGAAGGACAAAATCACCATCAGATACAAACTTTTTATGCAGATAGAACTGTTCTTTACTTCTTATTTATTTAGGAGAGAATGTTGGGCATGTGTCTCGTTACCTCACTTCTTCTCTCCGCCAGGGAATGATGCATTATTCGACTTAGCCCGTGCAACGCCGGGCCACATATGTATGTAATGTATCTTACTTCATGTGTTTATGAACTAGAAGCGGGAATATGAAAAACTATTTATCCCCAGCAACGCTGGTTTATCTAAGCGTTTGTGTCACATGACCTCAATTCTTCTCTCCGGCAGGGAATGACGCATTATTCGAGATAACACGTGCAAGATATTTGGAAGTTACTATTTTTGCTTTGTTCAATTCTCTCTATTTCCGATGCCTAAAAGAAAAAGAGGAGTTACAGGGGATGCTGCCTGTAGACAGCAGGCAATTATGAAACGTGAAAGAAGAGTTACTGAAACAAACGAAGAAAGAAACCGCCGATTTTCAACTATAGCACAAAGTAGACAGGACAGAAGAAACCGAAGAACAAAATAATAGCCTATTGACAGTAATGGCACAACGTGGGCAGAAGAGAATAGCGGAAGAAACCGAAGAACAACGAAATAGCCGATTGTCAGACATGGCACAACGCGGCCAGGAGAGAAAAGCTGAAGAACAAAGAAATAGCCGATTGTCAGACATGGCACAACGTAGCCAGGAGAGAAGAGCCGAAGAAAACAGAAGAAGAAAGGAATAGCCGATTGGTCAGACAAGACGTGTCACGTGACCTCAAGGAATGACGCATTATTCGAGATAACCCATTATAGAAACTTTTATCATGTATCCTATTAAAATTCGAACGTCAACAGACGTATGTATGTCCTTCTATCTTCTCACGAACCACTGAACCTGAAACTAGCCGTAAGTACCACAGATGGAAAATAATCCAAGGAATCCATTTCGACTATTTAAATTCCGAAATTGTAATTAGTTAAAAGATATTAATTAAAAACATCAAAATGAATGAATTGACGTGCTGCCATCTATTGGCAGCATGGTGAATTCATTCACGGCGGATTCTTTTTTTCCCTATTATTAGTTTTCGCATCCGGTGTTGCATTTAATTTATTTATTTAACGGAAGTTGGTATTTCTTTTAGAGAGAGCTTCTGTGTTTGGATTTATTAACAATGGACACAAATCGTTTTCCTGCATTCCTTTCTTTTTTGACATACGGTGTTTCGTAACATTTATGTTTGTTGGGGGAAAATATTTATTCATTTTTATCCGGTTTTTTTTCATTATTATTCAAATACGGGCAAGGCGAAAATATATGTTTCTGGTGCTTAATTTATCAGTTTGGTGTACTATTAAATCGTTTATCGCTTCTGTTTTTTTATTTCGTTTTATTTTTTCTTTTACAAAACAAATATCATGTTCATCTGTTTTAATTTATAAGCATAGAAATTCTCGCGTTTTCATTCAAACCAAACTGCTTTAAGGTAGTAAAAAGGCTTTAACTGAAAATTTTAATCCTACAAGAGAGGATTCAAAACAGATTTCCGTTTTTTGGGGAAGCTTAGTGACAATATTTGTAGGGAAAAAAACAGAGGCGGGGGGCATATGAAAAAATGTGGATTCCGAGAAACGCTGGGTTATTAACTATAAGGTAATTAAAAGGTTGGATTTAAAAATTTTAATTAAACAATATATGATTCAAAGGTTTTTTTACGTTTTGGGGGGAATGTAACATTTACGTTAGCGACAATATGTGTAACAAAATAAACCGGAGGCGGGCATATGAAAATTAGTAATAAAAAGACTAGATTTGAAAGTATATTTACATTTGTTGAGGAAAGTAAGTGACAATATTTGTTGAAGAAAAAAAAAACGGAGCCGGGCATATGAAAAATATGGATCCCAAGGCCTCACGTGATCTCACTTCTCTCCTCCCGGGAATATCCCATTATTCAAGATTGCCCGTGCAACGCCGGGCCATGCAGCTATCTATCCTATTAAAATTCGAAGGTAAAGAGACGTATGTATGTATGTATGTCCAGCTATCTTCTCACGAACCACTGAACAGAGAAGCGCGCGGAAAGTACCAAAAGATGGGGAATAATCCAAGGAATCCATTTCGGCCATTTAAATTCCGAAATTACAATTAGTAAAAAAAGATATTAATTAAAAACTAATTTACAACAATAATTTTCATTGTTTCGGATACTTTATAACAATACTTTTCATTGTTACAGCGCAATTCAAAATACAACAAAAAGTAAAATAAGTCCAGCAAATGTTATTAATTCGGATCATTTGACTCTTAAGCTAACCTAAGCCCTTAACATTATTGATAATAACTTCTTTGCACAGACGGATGGTTGGTAGTGGTGTGGGAGGATATGTCGATGGTCGTTTGGGAACCCCTGAGATAGACCATTCATTTCGCCATACACGGTATAATTTTTTTTTTCAAAATAACAATTTTTTGTATTTTTTAAAATTGCCGATTTTGACGCGTTTTCGATTTTGACGCAAATGTTTTAACCGCTCTTTTCTTCTTATTTATTTAGGAGAGAATGTTGGACATGTATCACTTTACCTCCTTCTTTCCGCCAGTGAATAACGCATTATTAGAGATAATCCGTGCAACGCCGGGCCAAGCAGCTAGTTTCATATTATTTTTTGTTGTCATAACAAATGAATTCATATCAGTGCCAACCAAAATATGTGTATGTTTGTGCAATGAAAGTAGAAAATAATAAAAATGTAAGTAAGTGTCAAAAAACACTTTTTTATTAATGTACTAAACAGTAGGATTTTTTTTATAGAAAATATGAAGGTCAAGACCAAATAGTGAAAGCGAGAGGCACTTATATAGTTACTCTAACTAAATTGGAATTTCAATTGCATTTATAATATATTTTTGTTTCCAGCGCCACACGCCTTTACTATTTTGTTTTGATCTCCAGATTTTTGATGAAAAAAATATTTTCTGCTCATTTTACAATAACAAAAGTAAGTTTTAATAAACTTTTTTGTACTTTTATTATTTTCTACTTCTTAGTCTTTAAAATATTTCATAATGCTTTATTACAAATATTAAACAATCTAGCAATCATTATTTTCGCAAATTTACTACCAGATAGCGGTTCTCCTAAGGATTCATAATTTGATTTAAATTAATCTATAAACTGGTAATTGAGTTCTGAAAAAATTAAAAATGTGTACTCTCATCGGAAACACACCACTAAAGAAAATTTCAGGGCTCCAATACATCAGAATGAGAGTGAAAAATCGACTACAAAATTCTCTTTACTAACATGATAGTTTACAAAATAAATAAAAGTGTGTAAAAACAAAACAGCAACCTGGATAACAACAATCAACAATAAGCCCTCAATATCTATTTCGGTAAAAATGTTACCATTACTAAAGTTTGGAAATGGAGTCAAGAGAAACTTGAAACCCATGCAGAAAGCTTCGGAGCATAATTTTTATCTGTCTTTGGGAGCGCATCTCCGTGTGAGAACTGTCGACTTTTTCATGTGTTTGGTCTGTTACTCTGAGAACTTATTGGATAGCCTGGAGGCTTTTCGTGCCCATCTGGGACTCAGCTGAGTACCGGGGTAGAATGATAAATTTTTGACCATTCTCCTCTTTTGACCCATGGAGAAGTTAGGGTACCTTCTATCTTCTTCGTATCCGAGGTGTCTGACGGAACTATTTGGTTAGGTTTTCATACTTCAGTGTAATTATCGAAGACATTCGTGAGGATTTCGTCCCTTTATATATGTATATTTAGGCGGATATTATTTTCGATGACATTTTGTTTCATGTTGTTTTTTCATGTTTATGAATGTTAAATTTCTATGCAGTAATTGTAAGATGAAATGGTGATATTAAAAAATGTTGGTCACTTTATATATGTATATGTAGGTGGAAATTACTCAATATGATTCCCGTGAAATTCTGTTTCATGTTAAGATAAAAACAGCAAAACGTTTTTAAAACAAATATTTCTACAGAATAATGTGAAATTTCGCTCGGATGTTTTTCAAACAATTGATTTGCCTAAAAATAGAACATTAAATTATTTTAAAATTTTTTTAATGTTATTACTACGAGATTATAATCGAAATACGATACATTGCGCAAGTTGCTTACCTTATTTTCGAATATCTAGTGGGCGCAAAATAATCATTGCGCTTTCATTCATCTTATTATTTAATCTTTTGCTTTTTAACGTTTTAATATGGGAATGTGCAAAAAGTTGTTTTCGAATTTATTTAATGCATGTTTCTATAGTGTTATTTCATAGGAATTCGATAACTGTCAACAAAAAAGTTATTTTTAAAAAATAATTGCACATTTTTAGTTTCTTTCTGCAGTAGTTATAAAATGAAGCTATCAGTTTCAAGCTAAATTTTACTGGGCATATATTTTTATTTATTTCAAGACTTACAATATTGTTATCAAATTTGTTATATTTTTCATTATATTTTTTTACTACAGAGATATTATTTAAAAGACGAGGACGCGAGTTCCTAAAACTTACTCGAGGACTCGCGTCGGGCTTCGTAGGCCCAAGTCCTGTTTTTTTAACAAAACGCGCAGAAAATTACATTTACTTTAATAGGAAACATTTGTTGCACTGGTGTACAAAATATGAAGCATTAATAAAATGTAAACTGCAAATCGAAATATTTATATGCTGTTAATTTTATTCGTTTTATTTCAACTACTATTAGTGAAAAAAAAATTCAAAAACAAACAAATTTATTAATCATTTAGAAATACTTGGAGTTAATATGCAACTGGTATGAAAAAATGGACTAGAATGGATTCCCTGTTTGTTTAATTCTATTTTTCCGGAGCATATTTCTTGGTTTTTTACTTTTCTTTAAATCATTTTTAACTGCTATAACGATTTCTTTCTATAATGTTCCTTTTCATGTGACTGATACTTTATGCTTTATACTTTTTTAAACTCTACTGTGATACTTAAATTTAAAAAAATAATTATGCCAAAAACATAGATATATTACGCATCACTGGGACCCTACACTATTCTCTACATCAATATATAGGACTTTTGATAATGTTTTCAATGTTGACATTCTGTTTTCATAATGAGCATACACAATTGGTTTTTTATGTTAACTTTCATTCATTTTGAAAAAATCCAGAATTAACGTGCAAATACATTAAAATATAGAATAATATAAAATGTCTAAAATACAGGAGAATAAAATTATACTATAAAGTTTCTAAATAAAACAAATGACTTCTATTATATTAAATTATGTACTACAAACCCACACATCATAATGTACCCTATTCGTTAAATCTTAACATTTTGAAGCACAAAGTACAATTTTTAAAGCCCCTTTTTTCTGATTAAATTTTACACAAAGATGCATATATAAAAATAAAGCATTTCCTTCCCATGACTTTTTGTGAGATAAAAAAAACAATTTTCATAAATACATTCATTAAGCAGTTTTTTTTAATCATTTTAACAGTTAGTAATGATTCCTGATTATAGTTAGTTCAAGCCAAATGAGTCCAATTATACTTCAATGACCTCTTTTTCAACGATGTTAGGTTAAATGTAATTAGAATTTTCGTAATTAAATAAACATAAAACTAAAATCCTGCTTGTGATTACATAAAAAACTAAGACATTAAATTATTTCTAAGCACTCCGTTTTCTAAGAACTTAATCCAAAGTAAAGTAAATGAAAGGAATAAAAGCTACATATGGGAATTTTGCGGGATTTTATGAAAGATTTAATCAAGAATCTTATCATTAGTTACTGCGTTTCTTTTTTGGGATAATTTAATTCTTTATTTTCAAATGTTGCTCATCTTATTAAAGATAGAAATTCAGAAACATACGCTCCTCTAATGTTCTAAATTGCCTTTAAATAATTAATTAGAATGATAAGAATTAATTCTCCGTATAGGTTGGCGTTAAAATAATAAGAGAAGAAGACGACTTCAACGATGCGAAAAGAATTTACCCGAAATAAATAATGCGGCAGCATCTGAGTCAAAATGTAGATCGTATTCATTTGTAAAAGAATGCTCGGTTAGATCTAAGTATATATTTGATTTTCAAAACGTTTTTACAAAATGAAACTCTCTTTAGCTCTAAACTCTTGCTGGCATAGTACGCCAATATCAAAGTTAAAACTGTGTTTTAAGTTCTAAATTTAAATCTTATTTCGTAGATAAATGTAGCACGCTTCTTAGCCGTTTAAGATTAGTTTATTAACGTCCTGTTTTGAAGCAACACGAGGACTATTTTGGGACGGCTCTCGTCATTTAGAACCACGGTCAGAGGGAGGCAGCTGAGCTGACGTCCGACCTTTCTCAACTTCCACACAACACCAACGGGAGGACGTTTGACCCCTTAGGTATGATTTAACGTGCAACAAGCCCATCTTCAGCGGAATCGGGTCTCGAACCTGGAAGCCTTCGGCCCCAAAGCCGGGACCTTACCACTAGGCCACCGCAGTCCTCGAATTGTTAAAGAACTTTCAGAACTGTATTTTCTTAAATAACGCATGTTATCACGCTCCAACTCACGCCAGATAGTGTTTTATTTGGTTTCATTCATTCGAATAAATGCTGGATGTATTTCTGAAAATAATATCAAACTTCGATAGATGCATACTTGTCAAAATGTTTCTCGACATTATTTGTGTTTGTCTATTGAATACTTTTACAGAGAAGGATAAACATTTCCCTGCATTATCCTACTCATAAATGAGATATTCAAGATTTCCTGCGCTGAACCATTAATTATTATCTGGAATAGTATATCATAAAATTATCGATTTATTAAATCTGTTTGTTTACTGGAAGGCAAATGAATATTGATTTTAATGTAATAGTGATAGTATAATTACAAATAAAGCAAGAAAAGCTTTAGCCAATATTTAATTTCCATCACTTTATTAACCACTAACAATTTCCACGTTGTTCGCATACGTATAATAATGATGAAAGGGGTACTACAACTATTACAGTAATTGACGCTGATAATAGAAGACTGCGAAGAGGCAATCTTAAAAAGCAACTTCGAAAAACTATTTCATTTGGAATTTTACGAACTTCAAGAAAGCAAACAAATGAAAGAAAGAGTTTACAGGGTTCTTTAATATGACAGTGACCTTGACAGATTTATGGCCTTCCAGAAAGTGCAAAACTATTGGTTTAAAACTCTGATTCGGAGAACCGTGTCATTTAGGTTGACAGAAAGGATTAAAGCATAAACTTACGACTGGATCACGAATACAAATTCTATTATTGTAAAATATTATTTACTTCTCTGACTCAGAGAACCGGATGAATTGATGTCGACAGAAAGGATGAAGGAAACAACTAGCTCAGGAATACAACTTCTACTAGTGCGTTACCTTAAAAAATAATTTATTGCATGCATATTAGAAAAATACTTTGGAATAAACTTTCAAAAACTCATATTTGAGTACAAACTGAATAAAATCTTGTTAGATTAAGATAATGCCTTTCGTAATCATCAAAGAACAACCAGGATTATGTCTACTGAAATAACAAATACTGCATTCGCGCTCCATATAACGCCAGATGTTATTTTATCCATTTTCCTTCCATCAAATAAAAGAAACAACATTTCTTTTTCAAGATAATATCAAATGTCGATAGATGCATATTTCTCAGAATGTTACCCGGCGATATCTGTGCATTTTAGTTGAATACTTTTACAGAGAAGGAAAACCTTCCCAGATGTTATCCCACTCAAAAGCAAGACATCAAAGAGAGATATTGCCACTGCACCTTTTGTTTCTACCTGGAATCGGATATCATAAAATCATCGATATATTAAATCTGTTTCTTTTGTGAAAAAAAATCGAAGTTTGCTTTGGCAGTCCCATTGCAGCGATCCGGTCATCAAAGATGATCATCATCCATTCACTGCGAAGATGATTTGTTGCACCCAAGAGAAATCGGGAAAGGAGCGACATTTGAAATGTCGATGTAAGTGCGGTAAATACCCACGGATCTCCCGGATCAAAAACCGATCAAGCTTCGATAACGTGGAAAGAAATCGCAGGTTGCCAGGGTGAAAAATTTTCGTGTCGCCAAATTGAGATAAATGCGCCAACTCTTTGGCACTTTCCCTCAAACTTTTCGTCGATAATGTCGTTTAATGACTTTATTTTGCAGGAAATGGAGGCAAAATTATGTAAATGTGCTATGAATTCGGCGAACTACTTTTAGAAAACTGTATAGCTCTATTATCTCGACACCACTATTAAGATGATTAAGTTTTCAAAGCAACGGAAATGACATTAGGAAA
This sequence comes from Araneus ventricosus, assembly GCA_013235015.1. Classification (NCBI taxonomy): domain Eukaryota; kingdom Metazoa; phylum Arthropoda; class Arachnida; order Araneae; family Araneidae; genus Araneus; species Araneus ventricosus. The sequence continues at coordinate 801,536 of BGPR01000097.1, forward strand.
ACTTTTAGGCCGGATTTTAAAAACTTTTAAATAAATGAAATGCGCGACAGAGACGATTGATGGTAGAAGTTTTTTAAGTTTTGTCTTATTAAATTACTAATGGACTTTACATGCGCTACAAACCTTTACAGTCGTAAATGTTAATGATAGTTTTATTTGTTTGAAACTCATATTCAGTGGATTGAATTAAACATTAGTTGTAATAATGTTGGAGATATTATTTCATGTATTTCGGTATTGTGCCGGGGAATAATCAAAGTACTGTGAAATTTCATTACTGAAAAATTCGAAATAACATATTTTAGATATTAAATATATATACAATTTTTAAAGAAATTTTAAGCTCTTTCTTAGGAGTGGTACATATGGTGTACCACTAGAATTTCTTCTGCGTACAAGGTATACAAATACTGTACTACTGAACTATTAGGATTTTGGTATCGCAGTAGAATTATTACATCTGTCCTCTAATCAGCCTGTAGATAGTTTGATAGTTTTACTACCCTGCTCTGTTGTATTATCCTCTAAGTGATGGATATACTATTTAATGTCAATCAAGGAAAACAAAAATATCTCACCCATCAGCTGTCGAAAGAGACCACAGAGCTTATTTCCTAATAACTTGGAACAGCCCAGAATCCTCGTTTTAATTGTTTATTTCTTATTTCATCCACCCGAAAACAAAAGTTAATAGTCAATAGAAAATAAGTTTGGTGAGTTAAATAAATTTAAAAAAAACATTTGGTTATACTGAGCGAAAGTATTTCTCCAAAGAAAGAAAAAGAATTCCACGGAGGGCCGAGTGGATCAAGGTTTGACGTGGCTGAGGAATATGAATCAGAGAAATAAATTTGTCGGTCTTATCTTCTAGCTGTGCTTTTAACTAGCATTAATTAAAACTGGTAGACCGATATGCTCCCTAATAACTAATTACCTGCTGCAGTCGCACTGGCTGCTGGAAGTTTCCCTAGTTTTCCTCCAAGCGGAACACAAATGTAGACCAGTTTTCCCTGAAAATGTTTTAGGAAAGGAGCATACCCCCATATATTGGATTTAAGTCAGTCTTTAAGCTCAGGGGCTTTCTTAATACTTATAAGTCGCTTTGACCAACAGAAAATCTCTTCAGCGTGAGTCCTCAACTCAAGGACTTAGCTGAATGTGCTAGTCCATATGGGATTAGAATTACCACCACCATAAAGATGAAGTTCGTAAATGATGCGTTACGATTAGTAAATGAAAATGAGTAGATAAATCAACTTCAATGATAGAACTACAGATAATATTATAAATTTTAGTGCGAATTTGAACTTTTTCATTTTAACTGAATAAATGGTTATAAAATAAAAAGAAATCAATGCATACTTCCCAAATGACAGATATCAGCGAACAGTGAAAAAGTCACCAAAAATGTGGGAAGATTTAGCAATTTTATCACATGGAGAACACAAATGCCAAGAGTGCAAAATTGAGTGCATATACTAATGAGTTCATCATATCAAATTTTTATATTTGATAACCACAACTATACCTTCATTTAGAATTTATTAAAGTTTCAGACAACTAGAATTAAGAATAGAAATTATGTTATTACTAATAATTTATTCACTATGAAATGAGATTTCCTTTTTCTGATATATGGAATAAATCGATCGGTTTATCATCCTCCGAAAAGCTAGTGAGTTTTACAAATTCTAAGAAAAAAAACTAAAAGCGTTGTTTTTCTTTGTAGCAAAAGAAGTACCTCGGAAAGTCCGCACAGTATCACCCGAATCAAGTCATGCTGATGTGTATCGTCTTCGGTTAGAGAAGGAGCTAAAAAATCAGTGATTGACGTTCATAACATTCCTTAGTTCATTTCCTTTGAGCAAGGTTAATTATTCAGTCGTAAATTGTTCCGTAGTGTGCTTTTTAGGAAAAAAGTTGTTTAAAGACATAACTGCGATGAAATCCCTCGAATCATAATATCCTTTTTTTCCAATTCTCACATTCAAACAACTTTTATTTTTGAAAATTAGGCTTTTTTCATTTTTTTTGGGGGGGGGGGATTTGCCGTTGTTTTGCTTTAAAAATTTTAAATACTGTGATTTCTTTCATGTGATTAATTTATGTTTTGATGCTTTGGATGTCGACTGCTAATAAATATATGGGTTGTTATGGTCCTCTCGGTAGCCAAAAAAATGACCTTCTGTTCAAGGCAAAGGCTTTTGGAAACGAGCCCTGTAAATTTGAACCATTTGTAATTTTAAAATTACAAATTAATTGCATTGCTTTATTACTTCACAGCCATGTAATCAAGACATACAAGTGATACTCATTGAAAAATAACCGATATCTCTACGGCTATCCTCTCTTATAATAATGTTTTCTTTTTTCAAAACTTTCTTAAATGAGAATATTGAAACATGACATACAAATCTGCTTTAATACATTAGATGCATTATTTCGGATAAAAAGTGAAATAACCTTAAATTACGGAATTATAGTATCTTCGAAATTAGAAATAAAGGTATAAAATAAATGATTAAGCGAAAAACCATTACTAATACGTTTTCGTTGAGAGCATATTTGTATTTATCTTTCTAAAATCATTTGGGCTATACTACTCCTGAGTGATGCAGTTAAATGAGTATATCATTGATAAATATACTCTCTTTTTAATTTTTTTATTTAGTCTCTTCCTGTTGAAAGAAAATAAGTAAACAACTTTTATTTACTTGTATTTCAAAGGTGAACAACCGGAAATGTCCTTAATGAAGATGAAGTTGGGGAATACTCATGATCTTAAAGCGTATAAATATTTTTCTGAATAGAAAAGTTATTTTTTTAAAATATATCTAAAACTAATAATAGGCCTTTACAGTATTATGATATATTACAGCGCAATTAAATGATACGAATGTTGTGCAGCAAATAGATTATGGCAGATTTTAAATTCTTTAAATTGCTCTATAAGTAGCAAACTTGAATATATCATGAGCACTGCGAGCGCTAGGGGAAAAGAGTTATCTATAGATTTGACATGAACTTCTATTCCAGAAAGCCTAACATCAAGAATAGAACGATATGGTTAATATCCTTCTTATTACTACAGATGTATTCGTCTGCTATTATAAGAAATGACATGCTATAACAGGGTCCAAATAGTATGAGCAAAATGTTACTTAGCAATGAATTGATAGTTACATCAAAAAAATGTATTCTTCAATAACAATTCTATCTTAGTAAGGAAAACTGAGATTCTGAGCTGGAGATTATACAAAACTATTACATAATATTTCGTTGTATAGCAATGTATATTTTAACAATTGGTACTTTTGCGTTCTTGCTTGGATAAATAGCTATCTTTAACTTCTGTAAATCAATTTATTCCTATGCCACGATACAAATGATTAAATTGTTACACGCGATATTTTGTTTGGTTATACGGCATTCTTTTGCAATTCTTTCACATAATCTCAGCGCAAGGTCTAATTTTTAATTATACAAATTAGACACTTGGACGTATAAGCCCTCTGAAAATGTCCAGCATTCTTGAATATTCTTAGTAATTGTTGTCTGTGGAGATTGACAGCATTTCTGAAGTATTTTTTTCTACCCAAACACTATTTTGGATATTAAACTTAATATTATTCACAATTCGAGGATAAAAATCTTCCCGTAATCCATATAATATGATTAAATGGAATGTGATGAGAGTTTGCAATATTCTCATATTGTCTTAATGAAGGTATTTTTATATCAATTGGAAAAATCTCGGGTATAATTTGTGTTATAACAATATTTTTGAAATGCGTTTCTCAATAATTTCGAATATTAATGGTCTGGCAAGAGCATAAGATTAATAAGAAATTTAGGAATGTAATAAAAATTATTTATACTATATTTATGATATATATTATACGATAATTATATATAATAATTAATAACATTAACTTTGCAAATATAATTTTAGATATTAATAATATGAAACGATTTAAATTTTCACATTTTCAAGGATACATCACTAGTATCAAACTTCATTTGTCTGAAACTCTGATTTCATCGTAGACTAAAAGAAAGAATTCTGAACTGGTTAAATCAAATACACTGAAACAACATCAATTGCTTAGAAGTGAGAAATGAAGTAAATGTTCTTATATTAACCAATACTGTCAACAATGTTTTCTTTCATAAATTAATCACAACTATTTCTTTAAAAAATAATAAGCAGAAGTCCAAAATAGTTAAGAAAATGTAATTAATATTAATGTAAATTATGAGGGCAAATAATGACTTTTAATGCAGCATGAAACCTAAACGATTGCGTGCTTCCTTTTAACAAAATTCATCTGCGAAATAATGTATATAATTTCGACGCATAAGATTATTAAAGCAAAGAAATACGAGCAATTCTCAAAATAACATAATTCAGAATATCAAGCGGTGAATTAAATTGCCAAATATAATTACATAATCATTCATTAAAATAATCACAAGGCGTATGGAAGAATTCACTACTTACCCACATTCCCAAGATTTAAAGACTCTTTGTTATGAATCTGTAATTCCCATCTTCATCCACTGCAAATTATACGCTTAATTTAAATGCGAAAATTACCAAGTTTATTCCCTCATGGTAAATTCGATTTGAAATATAATTACTTTTGCTAATTTCTGCAGTCCCTGGAAAGTAGTAAGCAAAGCAATTAACGTTATACACCTCTTTTTTCCCACGGATCTAACCAAAACCTTAGTTCTCGCTATAATTATTTACTCTTTCTACTGGATGAACAGAAGTCAATGACTTTCAGGAAGGCATATTTACAAACGAAGCATTTTTCTTTTGTATTAAACGTTAGATAATATATTTATTCATTACTGATGTAACTGAATTTAATTGTTTCTGCATGATTTCGATTAATTGCGAAAGATGAATTTCACTGTAATGTAAATTATTCCTCGCTTTTACGAAACTTAACGATGTTATTTATGAATTAAATTTTACTTTATTCAGATTGAATGGATAAAGACATATTAAATATTTGCTTAAAAGTCGCCTTTCATTTATTTATTTTCTAGGCAAGATGATCTCGCAATTTGTAGAATACAGTAAAATTTCGATTAACCGTCACTCTTTGAACCGTCAGTTTCTGTTTTCCGGCATCATCAAAGTAATGTAGTTTTATAGTATTACAATACATTTCTGTACATTACTGCTTTTATATTGAAATTTACAAAGATCATTTTACAAAATTAAATGCAATATATATGTATTATTCACTTTGAAAGGATTTTATTTTCACTTTCCTTCCAGCCAGCAGTGAAATCACGTTACTCTACATATAATATGCATTTAGATATTTCTGTTACCCGTTTATTAGGTTATCCGTCACAGTCCTGGTCCAGACGGTGACAGTTAATCGTAGTTTTACTGTGCTTGAAAATACAACTTTCAATATACGTTCTTTCCTTAATTTTTAGAAATGTATTTTTGATTTTTTTTCACTTCATATATCAAAATTTCTGAAATATTCTCAGTACGAGACCATTAATGCATGTATTGTAGAAACATTCAAAAGGGATTTAATTTTATGCAAACAGACACTAAATTTCATAACATGGAAAAAAGTATTCGCTTTAGGCAAGCTGAAAATAATAATATATTAATATTGCATACAAGCTTTGTGGGAGACTATGGTTAGTTAGAATTCTTTTGCATAGATAACAATTTTACATCAAATTCAGTCTTCCTATGATTGAATGGTGTTAGGCCTTTCACATAAAAACTTATCCCATATAGTAATATACTTTAAGCGTGTCAGTTTATATAATGCATATTTAAAGACTGTCCATGGTTATTTATTGAACCTTTCACCTTTGTCTTTTATGTACTTGGTTAAAAAATATGAATCAAACCAATATTTGAATCATTGAACCTTACAACTTCTGGTGATTTTTTATTTCTTTATACAAAACTCTGGCTATTTTTAACCGTTATCTACATGCAATGCTTGCTAATAAATCCGTATACTTTGCAATGAAGCAACCAGCTATTTATATGCCACGCTATATTAGCGTTTCCCTTAAAATTCACAGATTCTTTAACACGCGATTTCTATGTAAACCGAGATAAATTAGCTTTACTATTTTTGTGTTATCCTTTTACAAAAAAATTTATTATATCCAACTTAGAAATGAAAAAATAAAGGGCAAATCTATAAAATTTGTTAATTATTTTCTTAAATATATTCTAGCTGCCTTCTTTTTCTCACAGATTACAAGTTTATTCTATAATTTTTCTTTTATAATTTACCCTGTCTTGGTGATTTACAAGCATTATAATGCTTACTGAAAATTGAAAAAAAAAACCAACGCCTATTCCACATTTTTATATTAGCTGAAGTAATATATTCATATTTACAGTTGCTTCTCCTACAGTATTTTTAAAAACTCAATTCAATTTCATTGTTTGCATATCTAAAATTCTATGCAGCATACGAATGGGAATTGAAGCAGTTTCGAAATTCAGGAATTGTGCTGAAAAGTAAATCTTTTAAGTTTCTAATAAACAGAACTTTTTATACACAGAATTTCAGAAACAATTTTATTATAGAATTCTTTTTAAAAAGGGCATATGTTTGGGGTCTGACTCACTAAATTAAATAAAATAAAAAAATTAAAACCCTTTTAATGTCTTTTTCCCGTGTTATTTGTAATAACCTCATATGCAACCATAGTCTTTTAAGACAAATATTATAGGGACATAATGAGTTCCTTAGCAGATTTTTTTTTTGGTTAAGATAAGAAGGAATGTTACATCAAAGCTGTCTGGTGTATAAGAAGATACCTTCACAAGTTTTTACGTTACTTCCTCAAAAGTTTGTTTTCTTTTCTAGTAACTAGAAACGCCCTTACACAGGAATAGAGCTTTTCTGCACGTCATTCACCACTTAAACCAGTGAAGGAAAACCTGTTTTTGTATAGGGAAACTATAATGTTTGTGCTTCACAACCTGCGAAGCATCTATAATCTTTCAGGGTGTTCATTATTCTTCTCCAAAGAAAGTAAAAGAAGACTGCTGTATTTGGGTAAGGTTTATTTCTTCTACGAGAAGAGGAATACATTTTCAAGTGTTGTATATATGCCGCAAACATAAATTTAGTGTGCTACAGTGGCTTTAATTTTTAGTTAGGATTATCCAACCCAAATTATTATTTGTTATTAAAAGAAAATTAAATATTTAAAAAACTATTTAGAAATACTTCATGTTTAAAATTATTCATTTTATCCAGATTAATTAATTAAAATTTTCTATTTGAATCCTGATAAAGTTGCCTTCCAGCAAAATGTAAGCGTAATATTAGTGCAAGTGACGACATTTGTTGATTATTAAAAGTAGGTTACTTTGGTTAATGCAAAATGATTAACAACTTGTTATTGCTATGCTTATTTTTGAAATCAAGACGGTTTCTGCAAATGTTTAAAGAATTTTGACAACATTACAAAAACGTATGAAACTGATGAATCATTTTTTACTTTCTATGTGATAAACTTTTCCTATAGATTATAATATTAAATTACAAGATAATACTTTTGTTACTTTTCTAAAATTACTATCGGATATTTGTCGTTTCGTCCTTCTCAGTTTTTCTACGTCCAACCATGGTATAGAGTCGGCATCTTCAAAGAATATTTTTGTGGTTTCAAAGAGGCAATGGAGTTATTTCATGCTTATTCGATATATAAGAAATTCCCCAATTATCACAAGATGTCCTACAGTATTCATACGATAGCTTTGCGATGTTGCGCGGCATTCTGAATATTTTAGTAACATCGTGGATATATCGTAGAATATCTTGTGCTATTATGGGCGCCATGCCGACTTAATTCATGAAATCATAATTTAAAAATAACATTTGAAATTTATAAAATGTTATTTTAAAATTTATATAATTAAAAATAACATTATATAAATTTTAATGTTTATATAAATTTAAAAATTTAGTGTTTATACAGTTTAAACAGTAAAATTTTTAAACATTAAATCTGTGTATTTTTCAGTAAGAAAAAGGAATTGATGTTACAGCAGAACACAAGATAGCACACAGTTAGAAATTGGGCGCCATGAGCAGTCCAATTTGTTCCGTGACTATGAAGTCATATGAGTTAAATTCAAGGTCTTTTGGGGTTCTATTTGGCGATTTTTTAGGTTTATGGTAGAAAGGTATAATTCAAATAATTAACCCTTTGATTACAGATATAATATTTGAGATGAGTTCTTACCAAAAAGTAGTTAGTATTTTATCTAATAATGGGCTACAAAGGTTTTATTGATCAAAGACATTTATGTTTCAGCTCTATGCTCGTTCCTTTTAAAAAAAGAAATTAGATTATTCGTTATAAATGACCTTCATGTTTTTATCAGGCTAAAAAATAATTTCTAGAAATGAACATTATTCGATATTTCTTTTAAAAAAGCTATATTTGTTGTACGACTGCGACATGTTTTCAAGATGTTGTAAAATGTTTCTGTAAAAGTGACTACTTTTCCCTAACATGACGCAGATTATCTAGGGTTATCAATTTCAATTTATTTTCTGAAATGGAATATTACGATATCTGAATAAAGTCAAATCCTGTTGCTATTTTCGTTCATCCATGTTACTTCTATTTTTAATTTCAAAAAAATCTTTTTGATTTGCTTTCATTTTCTATCAAAAAGCAAACCTTAGTGTCATTTTAATACAGTCAAATTTAATTGCTTTTTATTAATTATTTATTTCATTTTGAGTTAATTACTTGTATATTTCTTTTCATGCGCAAGATAGTTCGGAATCAGTTATAATGAGTTTAAAAAAAATTTCAACCAAACGTTGAAAACGTCTATTAAGAAAAGCGAATACTTTAAAAGAATGCAAATTTAAACAATTGAAAAAAATTCTGCGAAATAAAGGGACCTGACAAAAAATAACATTCGTGATATCGTAATTTAAATTGCTTTTTAATAATAGAGTTCCTTAAAGTTTACTGTGAGCCTGGAAGCAAAACGTTTATTATATGTCTTAAGAACGAATTAATAAAGATAATAGTTATAAGGAAAGGAATAAAAATTCACTTTTATATTGTCCTCACATATATAATTTTTCTAAATGATTTCTAATTACTCAAACTATTTTACGAAATAAGAGAACTCTTTTGATATAATTAAGAAAATATTTGAATAGTTTGAAATGAATTCTTGTTAAACAGACACATTTTTTAACATTCCGTCGGGAGCATCTAATCTGTGAGATGAAGCACCCCTATTTTTTTGTGCCTAAGTGCGGGCTTTCCAAGAAAAGTGTGAGATCTCTAGTAGCTTCCTGGCTCCTTACCAATCACACTAGGGTATCGTGGATTTTTCCTCTAGAGTTCTTTTGATGTACGTGAGAGGCACGTTAATCTGGTATACGAGTTGCTCCCGATTACGTTTGTCTTTTTGATTTCCCACATTTTTCTTAATATTTCATTTAATATACCTGCAAAAGTTTGTATACCTGTGTTCCAGCCCCTAATTCAATGATATTGATCGTTGTTTCCCATATATTGCTTCAAAAATGTCGAATTACTTCAGGCTCTCAATGACAACAGTTGTCATTGCTAAGAAACCTTACGGGAAAACAAACGTCAACTCCCTCCTGAATTCCTGTACATTTTATTAGTTGAATTTCAAGGAAATACAAAATAGTTATTTTAAAACGCAATTATAGCTTTGTATGATCGAATAGTTCAGTTTGAAAAGCTTTTCCTAAAGCCTAAGGAAAAAGTAAATTTTTAATTTCACATATGAGTTGCGCCCGAACGTCTTAGCATTTGTATTGCGCCCGACCGAAGGTTAACCCTCACTGAATTTAGTATGAGAGATGGCACTCTTCAGTTAATAATCTTCAGATTTCCAATATTTCAGCATGATTTATGTCACTGTATACTTTCTTGAAAATGGAAGAAATTGCTCTAAATGAGATGATTTGTACCCTAATTGATATTTTTAAAAATTATTTTCAAATTTATCACTTCTTAATTCTTATAAAACTCGGGAAATCTGATCCCCCCCCCTATTTTCTACAATTCAAATTGCTTTGTTGAAAAGACACTATATAAAAACCTAAAATTTCAATATATTGAAACTAATATCAAGCTTCTCCTATAATTTTGAGTGTCACGTTTTCTTACTGAAAGAATATATTTTCTTCGTTACCGATATTCCAATTCATAAATTATTTTAATTTATTTTGTTGCTAAAATACTACTCTGATGCAACTCGGAAGTGTTTCTCGCAGTGTAAAAGCGATTTTCCAAAACTAACTGACATTTTTTTGTTGTAGTTCAATTATCAAGTTTGTGAGGCACTTCCGAAACTAAACAAAAATTCGGAAAATTTCTTCTTGTTTTTCCAGTTACAATATCATTTAACTATGAATTTATTTCAGTGTTACGTTAGTTGTATATCTTCTTTTTTAAAAAGTTCCTTTCCCCCTTAAGATATCCAATGCCTGTCAGACTTGTGAATCTGTAGAGGTTACATTTCTAACACAGTGTCAGAACTGAATGCGTGAACTGGATCCAGTAGAAGTCTAGCACGCAAAGATGCAGATTTTTATCATAATATGAGACATTTAAGGGCTGTTCGTGGTTTGTGTGATAGATTTTAAAAACGAAGAGTAAGAATATTATATCATGACGTTATGTCTTGAAATGTAATATGATGAAAAGAACGAAAAGATATCAAGAAAGAATTTTCTTTTTTTTCTCCCCACAGCATGCGCTTATTTATATTACAAAAGAAGCTAGAGTAGTTGAATGTAACTATATGTTAGTGTTGGATTTAATTCGATGTATAACTATTGAATTCAATGATAGATTATCGACCATTTTATATGTTGCACTTTTCTTGAAAATATTCTATAGTAACATTTCTCTTTAAAGTTCATTAAGCTTCGCTTATATTTACACCCGTAGAGTAAGATCTTTATTTTTTCTTTCTTGAAATAATTATCTTAGTTTTACATATGTACAAATATGGCTTGTAAAATATTCTGCAAATTGTCATCATTTATAGCTTCATTAAATAAGAATGCAAAATAGACTTTTACCGATTAAAAACTGTTTAAAGCTTAAACAGAAGCGTGAACTCCATAAACAGAATGTCTGAATTCCTTTTAACGAAAGATGACATAATGAATAAAAAATATGTTGATATAAACTCTCTTAGCGACTCGCGTATTTGTTTGTTTCGAATTTCACTCGTTATCTTAGTTGTCAGCTGTCTTATCATATCTGATGTCCCGAGATCTCAATGAAGCATGTGAAGAAATAAGAATATTGTGCAGATCTATGAAAATGTCTTGCGATGAATAAGTAAAGACCAAAATGAAGTAAACAAGCTAATAAAGTAAAAATCTTTCTTAAATGATGAGGTTAAGTTTTCTATAAATAACATCTTGTTAAGAAGCATATCATCGTTTGAATAGCTTATTTAGGATAATATTTATTATTAATATTTCTAAAGTCATTTCTTAAGAGTTCTTAACTTTTGAAGAGATTCTTCCCCTTTTTTTACATTTGAGTGCAACAATATTTTATTTGGTGCGTTGTATTCTCATATAAATAGTATTTTGAAATTTCCTAAAAGTAATACAGTATCTATCTCAAAATTCTCAACATTTGCTTTTTAGTTAGAACACTTTAAACAAACAACTTATTTTTTCATCATTATACACATTAAGATATAAAAAAATATATATTGTATAATATTGAAATATATATTGAAACAGTAAACTTCTTTAAAAATATTTTTTGACTAGATGGAAAAAATAAGACCGAGGGAAATGCATTAATGATTTGAACGAAAATCATTTTATTGTCAGAAAAGAAAAAAAGCTAATAATTTATGATTAATAATTCGTAGATAATGACACAAGGAATATGAAATGAATACAAATTGAAGATTCAGTCAAGAAAAAAATATACGAAGACGATTTACAGACGCGTATGTTAATATATTAACTAACAAATTAGTTTACGAATTTAGACATCTTCTAAAAGACATCTTATCAATCCGGAATAAATGAATGATCTGAGCTAAAGAAAGAAATTCCACATGAGCTTTGAAGGATAAAGTTGCATTAACTATTCTGTGAAGAGGATTAACTTTCTTAAGCGCGATCATTCATTCCCCTCCCCCGTCTAGATCTTTAACAGTTTGTATAAATTAAATTGTATGCTTCTCATTTTTTGTCAGACGCATTGCTCTACATGGCAGGCCGGTAAGAAAAGAAAAATGTATATTTGTTTAAGAATTTAACGTAGTTGGATGCTGTATTAATTTATTTTTAGTAACTTCCGTTGTATCCTAGTTTGTATTTTTAACGAACTAGAACATTTATGGCCGTCTAAGACTAGCTTTTACTCTGAAAACCATATCTCAGAACTTATTGTAACAGATTTACTCACGAAAGATGTAATACAAAATCTCTTGCAAATTGGCAGAGTGCTTAAGAAAATAAATGGAAAAAAGAAGAACGAACAGGATTAATGAATCATTTGGCACTAACTTTTGTTTTGTTAATAACTTTACTTTTAACGATTAATCTAGTTTCATCCTAGTAAAAATAATGCAAAATCCACTAACAAAAAAAATGCATTACCAAATATCTACTAGCAAATATGTAACAAAAGAGTCTCGACTAACAAAAGAGAATGTATATTGGCGCTCTACAGGGTAGACTTCTGGACCTAGAGCTACGAAATTTGGCACAAACAAACTTTGGAAGATGGGAATGTGCATCTCGGAGCCTTTTTTTCGATATATTAATTAGAATTTTATTTTCTTATACATTTTGACGCTTTTCTCAATAACTTCCAAAAATATTACAGCTAAAAAATAATTTTTACACCATATGAAAGAACAAAAAATCACCTTTTTAATGATTTCAATTCAGTTGCTCTACTATTTTTTCTCTAATTTTAATAAATTTTTAAAAATATTTTTTGGCATAATTTACAACAATACTTTTCATTGTTGAAACTCAATTCAATCCGTTTTCATTGTTTAAACAAATATTTAATTGCGTGTTTCTCTTTCTTTCTTGTTGAAAGATGAGGTAATATTTTTATACAATCATCTGATTTTCTCTTTCAATAATGACGCAGACAAAAGGGAAGGGGTTATTTTAAGCTCCGCCCAGTGTTACAGAATTTTGAGGATGATTCTAATATAGATAGCAATCAAACTTAGAAGTGTTTTTTTGTCTATCTAAATATAAAATACCTTTCAATATTGGCTTTTAAAACTTTGCTTATAGTAGTGGTCAATAAAAACGTAACATTTACATTTTTTATGAATATGGATTATAAATTTATACTGGACAAACAATATTGTTGAAAAGAAGGTAATTTTGATCGGTTTTGCAGTAAGAAAGCATGACTACATCATCTTTTTTGCTACTGTGTCATCCTTTCAGCGATTGCGTTTTCTTCATGTATTACGCACAACAAAATATACGAAGGTGTGTTTTTATTGGTCACTACTGTACATTTCAATGCTTGTTGAATTTTTATCAATCAAAAAGCAATAAAAAAATCGCATATACGGATTTGCAGTCTTTCTAGACAAACTGCATATTGTAAAAGACTCGTAACATCCTTGTTCCCTATTGACCAGATTGTATATAATACTATACTGTATATTTCTAAAATGCTTTGCAATATATTTTTATGATATTGTACAATATATTCTTGAGTTCTCGCAATATATCTTCTTGCATTGATTTAGAGCATTTTTTTAAAATATCACATGCCATATCTTTACGAGTTTGGACTTTCTTACTCAGGAATATCCTGTTGTTATGGACTATTAGATATGATTTGCAATTCTTGCGATAAATTCAATGTTAAACGCTGTTCCTATAGATGAGAAAAGGAAATTTGAAAGCAAATTATAAATTATACGTGAGAGAAAATATTTTTCATATAAAGTAATCACAAAATACACAAAGCAGTTCGTAAATAGCGTAGGTATTTCGTAAAAGGAAACTAAATATTGTGAAAATAAATTTGTTTCATTCAGGCTTATGCAAACCAAATTTAATTTTTCGAAACCGCTTGAAGTAATGGATTATGGTGAAAAAAAGTAAATATCTCTTTCAATTTGCTGTTCTGAATTTTTTCTGAATGTGAGAGAAGCAAAATTATCTTATTTGATTTCACATAATTTTAGAAACTTTTACTTGGCTTGTTTCATGTACGCAAAGGTGGAATTTTGTAATGAATTTTTTACTCATTTCCTGATACTCTAAACTTTTAAAATTGTGTACAATTGTGTGGTCTCGATTACTATACCTCGCGCTATTTTAAAATTTTCAGAAATTTATTGTCAGTTAATTGATTAATATATTTAAACTTCGATTCCATATGTGTGGCGCCATCTGGAATTGAATTTGAAAAAAGACTAATTTCAAGATTCCATAATATAATAATAATAAATTAGAAAATAACGACTAAGAAACAGAAAATAATTAAATAACAACAATGTACTTTTTAGTACACTAATAAAAGTGTGTTTCTAAAAACTATTTATATTAAATTTATTATGCTTACAATGAAATCAGTTGCGAGTGAGGTCTGTCAGATAGAACTGATATAAATACTTTATAAAAAAAGAGCAATGCTTATCGAGCCAGAATCTATGTATTTATTACATATTTTCCCATTAAAATGTAAGCTGCTGTTTTCGGTATCTAGTTATTCAAATTAAATTGAATCTACTGTGTTCATTTTTGTTATAGTCAAGTAAAACCGCTTTTACACATTTTTTATGTAATCGGTGCTCTACAATAGAGTTATAAAAAACATGTATCAAAGATAAACTAAGAGAAAGGACAAAGTATGACTAATTTATTTTTTCCACTTAAATTATAAGAATGCCAATAGTTTTTTCATTGAAATTTAAAAATATTTTTGAAAGAAAAATTGGAAGAACTTAGTTGGAAAATTAGTTATATCGGATATAATGCAAGCAATAAGTTTTATAATGTAAAAATTATTTTATAATGTAAAAATTAATCGCAAAACATTTATACTAGTTTTATTACACTTAATTGATCTTATTTTTATACAGAAATTTTCAAAGATAATAATTTTATCGAAATAATTTCAGCTTGTTTGTAAACATCAAGCAATAAAAAATGATTTACAAGCATAAAGATATATTAATCAAAATGATTAATAAAGAATAGCGTTGGGAAAAACCTTACTGCTTCGTAAAAAAATAGTTTAAAGCTATACATTCAACAACCTGAATGTAAAACATGCAGATAACAATATCATTAATTCATAGTTCCGCAATATTATCACACTTTATCTCAATACCGAATACTATACTTCTGGTAAATGCAAATGTTGCTCAAATATAATGACATTATTTTGCTTGGAATTAATGCATTGTTGTTAATACATAAATATTTAATAATGTATTCTCTCAATAATCTGTACAACCACGGAACGTTCACACAAGCTATTTTCAAAATTAGAAGCACATACACACATGTCACTGTTTCCAAATGTTCCAACTACTTTGAAATTCAAGCATACGGCTGAAACTGACATGTATTGGAATTTGAAAGCAGTATAAAGCGATGCACATTGCAATATAGATGCTTTACATCATAATACTGCATCTAAGTAATAAATTTTATATGATTCGAAAATTAACAAATTCAAACTAGGTTCAATCTAGGTAGATAGCTTGGATTGCATGAAAATTACCATTATCCTAAAATTAACAATGTTCTATTCACAATATATCAAAATTCCCTAATAAGGCTGGAGTCTATTATCTGGTAATTATATACATTTCCCGTTTAAAATTGTGTGCCAAATTCATGATATCAAATTTAGCACAAATGGTTTGTTTATTTAACAAAGACATCTCCATACATTTATGACTATAGTAATAAAGTTTTCAACACGTTACGAAGAAGAACTCTTATTGAGAAAAAACTATCTAACTTCAAAATTCTATAAATAAATTTATTATCTTGCGTATAAACCTAAACGAAGTTTCGATAAGCAACTACAATGTCAGCAACTGGTTACTCAATTTCAAAATGCAGTCTTCTAAACTTTTTAGCTATCAGTTTATTTATTATTATATATTTGTTTGCATTTTATTGCTTAGAAAAACTAAACAGAAATCAAATGAGAAGAAATAGCATATAATTTTTGTTTTACATATGAAGCTAAATTCAATTATGCTTCTTTATTATCATAAAACTAGCTCTACTTAAAATTCGACATAAATTTTTTAATTCCTACTTACAATTTCGACAGAATACAGATGATGCATCTTACCAAATTTGAGCCTGCTGAATACGAGTCAGTTTACTCTCATCAGCATTTTAAAAATCTGAATAAAATTATCTTAGATAAGTTATTATGTGCCTTTTCCAGATTTAAATTGCGTGTGTTCTTATATTCAAGAAATCGCTAAAGCTGTTGTTTTAAGGAATTTAAATTATTCATACCCTTACAGTTACATGCTTAAATTACATTTGGTTCCTCTTTTGTGAAGTAGAGCATTTACTTTCTTTGCTTAGTGGATGTAACTCCTCTTAAAATAGAGTTATTTTATTCATGAAACGTAAGACGCTCTTTTCTGTACAAAGCAAGCGTCACTACCTGTTACTGTTTCAATAAATTACATGAATAAGTCATAGATAAAACGGAACTGAAACAGAAATTCAATTTGCAAACAGCCTCAAAGGAGGAAAACTGCTTCCAAGAAAACAAGCTGTAATCGAAGTGCTTCAAACACGATATTCTAAAAAAAAATTAACCTTGTTTTACACAGACTCTACAAAAATTACTTTTCTTAAAGTTAGCTAAATCCTTCGTATTTTGACTTTAAAGTTTGATTGTCAGTTTTTGTATACTAAAAGCAGCCCTTATTTTTTTGTTTTAAATATTATATAATCTTGAGTCAAAGCATTTTTACTATCACACAGCGACATTTATTAAATGGAAGAAAGTTAATATTACTAAGGCCGATGCTTAGGGTGTTGAACGGAGTTCTTGAACTGTAAGGTTCTTAACCTTTAGTTCATAGTTACTAATGCAAGAAAAATATGTTGCATTTAAAACACAAATTTCTTGTAAATTAATTTTACTAGTAAAACGTAGCCTTATCTTAACTTCCGTCGGGCGAATCTAATCTGTGAGATGAAGCAATCATATTTTTTGTGCCGAAGTGGGGGTTTTACCGAGAAAGGCGTGGGACCTCTAGTAGCTTCCTGGATCCCTACGACTCACACTAGGGCGTAGTGGTTTTTTCTCTAGTGATCTTTTGATGGACGTGAGGGGCACGTTAATCTGGTGATGCGTTGCGTTTGTATTATTGGTTTCCCATGTTTTTCTCAATATTTCTTTTTATATACCTGTAAAATTTTATATACATGTGTCCCAGTCCCTAATTCAATGATATTGATAGTTCTTTCTAATATATTGTTTCAAAAATGTCGAATTGTTTCAGGCTCTCAACGACAACAGTTGTCATTGCCATGTGGGGAAGTGGGCGAACCACTCCATTACGCCATCAGCTGCCCATTCACTGCTTCTTTTCACCTCACCAAACCCATCCAGGACCTCGAAACAGTCTGGTGGAATAAAGTTATGAACGATAAATTATCCAGGATTAAAACAATGAACCTTGTGAATTTTCTTCTGGACAACGAATTCCTTCTATCACCAGATCCAGGCTCAGAACAATTTCTCAAACTCTACCCAAGTTCAACTCATCTCCCATAACTTATGCCTATTCTCTTCCACTAATACAATACACAAATTAACCCAATTAAATAATTTCTTTCCCCAGGCTGTAATACTACCGCACTTGGCACTACCATTCACTGTGCAGGTAGGGGAAAATAGGGTAAGTCGACGAAGAGTATAAGATAACGAATTGGATTTTTCTCGAAAATTACCCAAGATGAATGCCCCGATTCTGCATCATCAGGGACCTATAGCGACAAGCTACCCGTGTCACACCAAAAGATTCCAACCCGTTATTAGTGCGATTCACAGTACGTGGGATTGTGTTTTTGAGTTGTGCCTACGCAAATTTTGTCTGCTGCTTGATAAGAGATAACGTTCACAGAGTAAATATTTTTGATTTATATATGTGATATTCGTAAAGAGCTAATCAAAATGTGTTCAATGATGCATTATTTTATTTTTTTCTGATGAACTCATATACTTCAATGGTTTTTTGAAATAAAAATGTGAAGTCGGATAAAATGACGAATTGGGTGGAGGGTAAGATGACGAACGGTAAGATGTAAGTCATGAGATCATCGTACTGCCTGACTGCCACTTGCCCTTCCTGAACCTCACTGGCACTCCAATGAGAAAAGAGCTTCTCATTAAAAAAGGAGAAAGAGGAAAAAGAATATAAACGAAAACTGTGCCAGTTGAGGAAGGTTGAAGTTAATAAGACTAAACACAACAAACCTGCTAAAAATTCTAGAAAAAAGAAGAAAGTAGCTAAGCAACACCTTGACTTCTAATGATCTGAATATAAAGACTCAAGTCATTGATTTGAATTTCCTTACGTTGACGCTGATAACAATCTGAACCCAGAGGACCTCGATAATGAAGAATGCATTATTTGCAGTGAGCGAAGAAAAACGGAATTGGCATTCTAATGTTTTACGTGCAAACTCTGGCCCCATTCCACCTCAACGGGCTGGGACAAAATCCAAGTCCATGGCGATGCGTTTTCTGTAATTGATTTCATTTCTTAAGGTTAGAATCTAAAACTTAGATTGATGATATTTCATTAGTTTTATTCTGTTACTTTATTCCGATTATGTTTGTTTTCTGTTATGTGCAATTTGTTATGATCAGTGTTAAATAGTTTTTTGATAGCATATGATCATAAATTGCTATCTCAGTTCGTCATCTTATCCGACACCGTTCGTGATCTTACCCGCTCATTCGGGTAAGATGACGATAATGACTTTTTTTCGAAAATAAAATTTTAGGGTCTCAAAGTTCAAAATAAAAAAAATATAAAAAATATCACTTTAAAGTAAAGAGTTGCAAGAAGATTTTGACGAAACAATACAGGACAAATTCTCAAAGCTTAAGGATGCCATCTTACCCGACTTTCCCCTACTACTGTTAATTTTCATTCATATATTATTATAACTTTCTTATTTACTACTGTTCATTCAATCTTAATCATCTGTAATGTTTTCATGTCATTTCATGCCTAGTGAGTTTTGTTTCCATATTTTTATTATTAGCATTTAGTTCATATTTTATAACCAAGAAACTTTGTATACAATGTGTGATGTCACCTTTAGTTTGTAATTTTTTTATTTTTAATAAATCTTTCTGCGTATGCCCATTCAACTGACAGGGGATCTTCACGGTTTTCAGTTCGGGCACATACTGCGGCGAAAAGAAAGAAAGTTGTCATTTCTAAGGAAACATACGGAGAAACAAACGTCAACTCCCTCCTGAATTCCGGGACATTTTGTTAGTTGAAATTTCAAGGAAATAAAAAAACTTGTTTAAAAATGCAAATATAGTTTTATAGGACTTAATAGTTCAGTTTGATAAGCTTTTTCTTAAGACTAAACAAAAAGTTTACTTTTAATCTCACAGATGAATTGCGTCCGATAGTGTTAGCATTTGTATTGTGCCCGGCCATTAGCATTTGTATTGCTCACACACAAACAGACAGGCTACCTGTTGACCGATTTAGTTCAAAATTGTCTACGAAGAAGCAATTTTGGCGTAAAGATCATATACTAAAATTCAGCCATGTCGCTTGTTACATTTTAGAATTATTATCTTGTCCACATACGCACTATTAGACAGATCGACAGAGATTTAACTCATTGACGGTTTAGTCAAAATCTCGGTACAGACCGAAAATTATAGCAATAAAATCATAGTTTAAATTTCATTATATAACTCGTTGCATTTTTGTGTTAACGTATTCATATACACGCGGATGGATAAACAGATAAACTTGAGTTCAGCGGATTTCGTCCAAAATTTGACAGAAATCTGTAATAGCAGTGAGAAGAAAGCATGCTAAATTTCATCCGTCTAGCTAGTTGCATTTCTGAGTTAGTACACTCACAGACCGATCTACATTAAATCTCATATTGTTTTTTCTGGACACAGGGAGGTCAGAAACGCGGAGATGAATCAAAATTTTGAGATCGAATTTCTTGACGATTACAATACTTCCTCTTAATATACTTCACGTAGTTATACAGGAGAAAACATAAAGGTCTGGCGGCCTTATTCTTTTTTGAACAATTTCTTCACCCAAACTAATAATATCAAATGGCAAGTTTAGTTATATTAACGTCCCGTTTTAAAGCATCACGAGGGCTATTTTGGGACGGATCGTAATTTTGAACCACGGTCAGATGACGAGGACGACACCTGAGCTGGCGCCCCCTATTCAAACTTCCGCCGCACTCCACCGGGAGGACGTTTGGCCCCCGACGTACGATTTAGCATGCAACAGGCCCAATACACGACAGATCATCAATGGAATCGGGTTTTGAACCTAGAACCCACAGGTCGCAAGGCCGAGACCCTATCACTAGGCCACCTCGGCCATATTACCAAACGACGTAAGAATAGTAAATATTTTCAAACCAACTTTTCATATCCAAAATCACCAGTTATAAAATGCTTTCTTTAGCTCCAACATTCAAACAAAAAGCAAGTGAATCAAAGGAGTTTTCTGAGTTGTTTATTTTGGATTCACAGATCGTTTTCCGGTAACCCTCCGGATTCAAGCAATCGCCAAATCCATTTGGATACTGTATCAATCGCCAACTTTGAATAAGTTCTTTCTTTAGTACACAAAGCGTTGGATTCTGTGTGCTTTGAGTTTCGTGTAATGCTTTTTATTTAAGTCGGTTGAAACAGAGCGATTTTAATTGGTAAACCATTTGGTTAAAAATTTAACCTCCAAAGAAGCCTTAAGCCGCCAAAAAGAGCGATAACGAACAATCATGGAAGCCTTTTCACAAAATTATGCTCTTATTTTAAGTAAACATTGACAGCTACCGTAACAGGAACATAAAAATTAATATTTTCAAAGTTTCCTGTTTTTTCCTATTTTCCGGATAACATTAGAACACTCTACTTTAAACATTAATTAACATCCTCAAACAGAGTGTTGAAAATTTGAAGATTTCCATTGACATAGCATTAACACCAGATGTCGGTGGGTATAGCGGAAATTCTACTTTACTGCAAATAAACAAAACAGAAAACTCGTCCATAAACACATTTTAAGAGATTAAAGAACTATAATCGTTTTAATTTTCAGCAATTAGAATATCCACAGATAACGGACATTTTATCTGTATTCCAAAATCAAAGCGTTTCCAAACTGAAGTGCAAAATAAACACGATTTATTGAAGAATTGATCGCTTGTATTAAACGCCCTAGTAAGTTCTATTTTCAATTATCCTCATACGATTCATTTACTTCACCAACTTAATGTCATATCACGCATAAGAATAATAACTATGTTTAATGCAGGAATGGGCCGTTCAGATATGCATGAAAGCTTCTCATGAATAAAAATCACATTCTTTCACTGCTGAATAATGACGAATGGAAATTTGCGGTAAATATAATTCTGAATGGCTTGACAATTGCTAATGTCAAGAACTAATTGGTTGTCATTTAATAGTGAATTAGAAGGCGTTTTATGCATATATATGCTTTAAAATGACTCCTAACACACATTTAAGAGCTTCGCTTATTCATTTTATTTGATCACTGGCAAGAATCGGGATCTTTTTAAACATGATGAAACATATTTAGTAGAATTTAATTCATCAGGAATATATGCATAAGAAGGGGTTTATTCATGTATATGCTTTAGAATGACTCTTAAGAAACATTTAAATGTTTAGCACATTTATTTTATTTGATGTTTGAAAAGAATCGGGATGTTTCTAAACGTGATAAATAAACATATTTGATAGAATTTATCACATCAGGAATGTGGCTATGTAATAGTTCCCCTCGAAAATAAGTTTAATGCCGAATAATTTTATTTTCCTTCTTATTGAATGTATTTTCCTCGGTCGTTAAACTTACAGTTGTTCTTTGCTGATTTCAAATTACTGATCAGTGAACTCAGAGAATAAATAATACTTTGTGCTTTAAAGTGAAGTAATTACGTTTCATATATTAAAAAAATTGAAAGCATTAACATTATTTTTTATATAAGTTTTGTTAGATTAAGTCTCACTTTAAAGTACGTCAAATCTATTTTGGGATGGGTCTTGCCATTTCGAACCGGGATGAGATGACGAGAATTGTACCTGGGCCAGCAATCCAAGCTCATAACCTCCACATCGCCCGAGATGGCGGATATTTTACCCCGATGGACTTAACATGTACCAGACCCAACATACATTGGTAGCCAACCAGTGACCCTCCGATTCTGACAACGAGAATCAACGCCACCAGACCACCACGGCTCATCAATCATATTCATGTAGTGGTTTTATGGGTTTTAAATTTGGAGTGCGAGATTATATGATTTAAATAAATTTAATAAAAACAAATTTCCTTTTATTGGTGTTTTGGTGGCCACTTATTTGGTGGCCACTTTTAAGTATTTAATTTTTTATCGTTGTTATAAATTTTTCGGAATCTAGAAATCAATTTTTTTGAAACTCACTATGAAATGGCACCACTCGTATGGAATCAAAATTCAATTAAATTAATCGATTAGTTAACTATTAAGCCCTGAAAACATTAAAATAGTATACTAACACAGAAAACACTTAAGGACACAAAATTTTAGAAATCTGCCGCATAAGGAAGTAAGTGAAAAATTGAATACAATATTCTATTTTACAAGAATGAAATAAGTCCAGTTAAATAAAAGTGTTGTAGAATGCAAAGAATTGTTTGATTAATTTAATCAACTCCATATAAATAAGTTCATTTCGAGTTGGTAAAGCAAAGTTTGTACAAATATAAAGTCCTATGGGAAAACTTTCCATTAAATTTCAATATTAAGCCAGTATTAAGTTTAAAAGTTAAATGAAACAGATACAGATAAATTTCAATTTTTTAAAAAATGTAAACTCACATTCTTTTTCACTGTGGAAATTTATTCAATTTTCTCGTTTGTTTGCTAAAAAAGTTCAGAAAACAATTTTCAGTTACAGGATAAAAAATATGTCTTTGAAAATTTCTAAATTCAGTTTAAAATCTTAATGCAATATTATGCACAGCAAAAACAAATAAAAATAAAAGCCTCTGGTGTATTTAGTATACTCGCTGCATCTGGTAACCCACTTTGCCTCAGACAATCTTCAAAACAATATTATTTTTTTTCCACATGAGGTGTGCAATAACAATATATAAAGAAGGATTTCTAGTATTTCATTCTAGAAAATAAAACCTCTTCCACCGCAATATATGTAAAATTTTACCTCTTATGATAAATCTGACAATTCTTTTTAAATCGTTTGCCGGGCTATTAACCGCACGTGTTTCCGTTTTGCATCAGACTGTAAACTGAATTCCTCCCGTAGAATAAACACTACGTTTAAACAAAGATTAAATCGGAAGTAAAAACATGTTTACAAGCAAAACAAAAACGCATTATAACAATTTTTATTATTGCTGTTTTAACCATCTTTTTTAAAGTGATTGTGTACACTGTGACAGAATAAGGTTGAACTCTGTAGACTGTGAAAATTGCTTGGCATTTAATCTTATTTAAATGTGAATTGTTAGAATACCAAATGCTCTCTTAATTTAATTTATTTTGCTTCAAATTTTTTTATGATCAAATTCGAACAGAAAACTCATAGTTTTCTAAAATAATTATGAGAGAATTCGAAAAATACAGTATTCTTTAGAACCTCATTATGGCAAAATTGAATATCTTTAAGCTATAAATTGTTTTTATAAGAAGTAGCTGGATTATCCTCAAGTTTTAAGAAGCTTATAGAAAGTGGCTTAGTGGTTCAATGCATGGAATGGCCAAGGAACATGTATCGGTGGAAAAAGGTTGTGGGTTCTATCTTCTTGTTGTGGTCTTAGCCAGCATTAATCGAAAACTAGTAGACCTATCTGCGTTTTAGCTATTAATTACTTGTTACAGAAGGTTGGTAGGGACTGCTCGAGGTTTACCTCCAAGCAAAAGATGAATTTCGGTCAGTTTCTCCCGAAAGTCCTCTAGGAATGAACCACCATGTATAGAAGCTAAGTAAAACTTCTACTTCAGGTACTACCTTAAGTGTATAGCTTGACGACAACAAATGCTACACTTCCTCTTTATCATGTGTCCTTGACTTATGGACTTTACTATATATGCAAAATCAAGCGTGATTAGAACTACCACATAAGTGTTTTATTATAATTTATTATTGATTATAAGTAAGAAAATGCTCACTACGGTCGCTTTTAGTGTGAAATAAACTTTATAATTTGCATGTTAGGTAGATTAAAAAATGAAGTTATGTTCGGCTTTTAAACAGCAAATGTCCTTACAAGTTAAATAAACTTTAACAACACTTAAAAAGGCTTACAAAATCTCTTTAAAAATCGAATATCTTTCATCTCCCATATTGTTAGTATCCAAACCAATTGCAATTATAGTTCAGCATTAGTTCAAAATAACAGAATGAATGTTACATTTTTTGTGCGGAAACGAAATATTTAATACTATGTAAGGTAGAAATAAGAAGAATTACACACATTAAAGCGTTTCTAGTTAAAAATTTCAATTTCACTAAATTTCTGCTACGATAGTTACAATGACATTTTTGTTATTAGAGAATTTTGAAATAAAGTATCTAAGCATGTAATTTGAGAGATGTACAGAATCTACCAGAGAACCATTTGAAAATGATTGCGATGAAAGTTTCTGCAATCATTAAAAGGAATCGTTCTTGTAACAAAATAGCGATTTCGTCGAATTTTTGTCTTTCTATTTGTCGTTGATCACTCAAGAGCATGTAGAAAAATTCAGCAGAGATACTTTGATAATTAAGAAGGATATCGGATTTTTTTTCTGTAATCATGATGCTTTCAATATATCAAAAAAGTAATCAAAGTATCGCTGTGAATTTCAAACCTAGTAACTTGTATGCTGTAAGCTGGGTTTCTTTCGATATAAATGCGTTCTTTCTTAAACTAAATTCATGGATGAATATTAATGATTTCTTTATTAGTATTTTATTTTTTTGCAAAAGTTGAATAATTTTTGTAGTGTTTAATTTTAATTATATATTTCTAGCGGAAATGTGTTTTGATTTGTGTGAACTTATCTTAGGAAATTCGAATTCGGTGTTTTAAATACTCTCTATTTATTTCGAAGATGAACATCTCAGTTTGTATATCACTAGAAACAATGTGAGATTTCCAAACATTGTTACAGTAAGAGTAAGCGATATGTTAATTATTTTTCAAGTAGTTAGTATTTAGTTATATTTTATAACGTTATATTCTTGTGTATGTATAGAAAAATATCATTTCGATTTTACTTTTAAAATAATTCTTTTGTTTTTTAAGTTAATGCTTTTTATGAATTGATCCCAAACAAATGTTGTTACTCTAAATACATAAATTTAGAAATTTCTTTTGTACTCAAGCTATTTGTACAAATTTTTATTCACTTATTTATTTTTACCTATATTCTCTTGCTCTCTTTCTCATCATAAATATAAGAAAACTTTCGTCTTCAGACAGATCAAGGTATTTCTGAAATCTGTAAAATTGTTTTTTTCCGTTTAAGTTCCAAATGAAAATGATAAATGATATCTACCTATAGAACGATCCTGGTGAGTACTGGTACCAAACGCGGTTCGAACAGTTACTAGTCAGTCAAGAGTTGAGCTTCCAATGATGATGCTTATGCTCCTACCCAGCCCGAATTGTTATTGTTAATGTATCTAAGCACACGTTTGTATTTTTAAGAATTTTGAGTTTGAATTGTGTGAACCAAAATGTCTCATGTTAAAGAAATTAATTGTTTAAAAGCTAGCTGGTTTCACTGTTCATAATAATGGTAGACGACTTGAGTGATTTCTAGAGATGGGAGGAGAAGAGGTATCTTCAAGAAGAGATAACAGGTGGAATCAGCCTCAGTCTTGCAAGTTAATCATTCAGTCATTTGTTACCTATTGAACAGTTATCAGATTGGAACCCTGAAGTGAATAATAATAATAATTATTATTATTGATCCACTGAGAGGGAAGCGGCCAGATAAGATTTACGGTTATACAAAACCGTCTCAGAGTAAAGATGAAATACAGAAAGAAGAGGGAAAAAATTAAAACAACAACAATAATTAATACGTAAAGTAAACTGAAACAATCTGCAATGAATGTCTTAATTGCTGGAGGAAGCGAGAAAAGTGTTTCTTAATCCATGATACCATGCCTTCGTTCATGTAGGATCTTCATAATATTCATGAGCCGTGACAGGGATCTTTTGTCTTGAACAATATTTTTACACCACGTCGAAAGGCTTTCAGCACTGGGCTAAAGGAAATGAAAGGGTTTTGTCACTGGGCAGTTGCTTAGTGGTTTGGATCACCTTTATCACCGCACATGCATCGATCGTTTGAACAAAGACCGAACCTGTGAGGACAGGTAACGAAGGGTCCATGTCCTGTGATGAATTGGTTGATTTTTGAGTTGAATGAGGCTCAATTAATGTTGACTTGAGGTACGAAAACAGTAAATGGACATTCAGAGATCACCACTGCTGAAGATGAAAGGAAGGTGACCAAATATGAGATACTTTCCTAACCTATAGCTAGCCGACCCACGCTTTAACAACAAATAGTTTGAAGCAATCCATAAGGAAAAGCTACAGGTGTATCTTATATTAGGAAAGTATCCCACATTCAGTCATTTTCCTTAATCGATACATCGATTTTTCATCTCTCCAACAGATTTTGTTATTCTTGTCTACCACTATACTTGAAGGATCCGAATATCTGTACCCGATATTAAATTTCATACTAAATTATAATATATTATTTAAAAAACAATTTTTTACTTTTTTGAAAAAGACTTTTCTTATTTATTTTTCATTATCTAATTTTTTAAAACCTCCTTGATTTTAAAAGTTTTATTCCGAAATAAACTTGTTCACTTCAACTCTTTTCCGTTGTTCTTTTTTCCAAATGTTCTTTTTTTTAAACTTTGCGAGCATAACTTGGTATAATTCATCGAACTGTTTCAGTAAAGTAGTTATGCTTAATAAAATGAAAAATTCACTTTTTAACAAACGGATATAATGACTCAGCCATCTTCAAGCTAATGGGATGGTTGAATCACTGCCGAGGTGATTTCAGTGATTAGAACATCTGGCTACAATCGGATGATCAGTGGCTCGTATTACAGAGTAAATATCTTCTTTTTCTCCAATGTCAAAATTTATTGAAAAACGGAAAAAATGTGAGATAACTAAGAGGCAATAAAGTATAGTTGTGGTTCGTAGATCAAAATGATAGTATTAGAATGGAAGTATTTTCTTTTTGCACTAATACTATATTTATTGAATGGAAAACGAAAGCGATACACACAAGCGATTTTGATACAAAGCGATACACAGTACATAAAAGGCATTTGAAACTACTGTAATAAATACACAAATAAATTTCTGTCACCGCATTTGATTACACGATTTGTTTGCATCAAAATCTTAACTTAAAAATCTAGACTTCTCTTATAAAGTTTGCTGTAAACAACAAATCTTCATAAATAAATTTCACTAAAAATAGCATTTAGTTCGTACTTCATGCTTGTTTTTGCAATTCAATTTCTACTCATCAAAATATATTTTTAGTACTGATATAAAGTTTCTATTTTATGTAAAATACGTTTCCTCTGTTGAAAAATAGTAAAGATAAACAGTAACTTATTGAAATTTAATACTTATACTGCTTTATAATGATCTATTCTTAGTGTAAAATGTAAACATTTATTTTTAAAGCAATATTTTTAGGTAAGACTTTTTTAAGTCTTCCCATTTTACAAATTTATTGAAGTGGATTTCTTTTCGTTCTACAATAAGGATTTTGTATTAAATTTCAAGCATGTTTTCGTCATATTTTATGTTTTTGTATCTTACAGCTTTCATTTAGCTTCAATAAATCCTATCTTGATCTTCAAAAATAAGACTTGAAGTTCAGTTGTGCAAGTGAGTTTAGCTTGAATAAATATTCATCTCCCAAAAATAAGACTAGAAATTCAGTTGTATAAATTAATCGACACTGAAATTTCAGAAAAGCCTTCCTAATATTTTTTTATACTGTTAGTTCCCATTAAATGCTATTCATTACTTCTGGGAAAAGTAAATAAAATTATCGTTCTTAGATATAACATATTATAACAATAAAATGAATTAGTATATAATATAAGACATTTAGTTTAAGAAATGTAAACCAATACGCATGTTACAAAAACCATTATTAGCCATCATTGGTGACGCTTCCAATAAAAAGAAGTATTCTTTTGTTGATATTTCAAAAGTGAGATAGCAGTTCAGAATGTCAGTAATAAAAATAATAAATTGTTTCGATAAATAATTGAGACTGAAACAACCAAATAACCCTCATAACTACATGTGAGAAAACAATAAAAAAGTATCGCTTTAAGACGAGCAACATTCCTAGATATAAAAAGATACAGTAAAAAGAGTTAGTGTAGAATATAAAACATTTTAATCACTAACGTAAGTTAAGCAATATAAACCGATTAACATATCCCCAATACAAAGCATTAGCTATTGTTGGAAGCATTTCCATTCAATAAACATTCTTATTTGGATCATTCAAAAGTAAGACTAGGAGTCCATTTATTTGAATATAAGTGAACAATTAACACTAAATTACAAAATAGCCCTCATATTTACACGTGGGAAAAAGATATAAAATTGTTCTTTTACGACAAACCTTATTGATAGGTATAAAAGGAGTTAGTATATAATATTAAGCATTTTCATCATTAATATAAACCTACTAGCATATCACTAAAACTAAATATATGTCCGACATCCGAGTCTACGTTTCTAAAATATGGGCAACATAATAGCTATTTAAGAGATTAAAGGACCAGAAATAGACAGGGAATGCTCTTTTTCTCTAAG
The DNA here is from genome assembly GCA_013235015.1 of Araneus ventricosus. Classification (NCBI taxonomy): domain Eukaryota; kingdom Metazoa; phylum Arthropoda; class Arachnida; order Araneae; family Araneidae; genus Araneus; species Araneus ventricosus. The sequence continues at coordinate 830,727 of BGPR01000097.1, forward strand.
AAAACGATAATATTTATATTGTGATACAATGTGACATAAAAATATTTAGTGTAAATCGAAATGCTGTTATTTTGTTTCGTTAGTATTCTAGCTTATTTTTGAGAGAAAATCAGCAGCCGAATCAAAATTTTCCTTCATCCCTAATGTGACAAAATTCTTACAATTTTTTCTTTGATTAATTTATCCGCTCTATTAATAGAGAATTAATCGATGATCATAAAATAAAAGTTTTGCTACTTAGACAATAGAAAATATAAACTGAGCTTTCCTTGTGCCGGAAAGACCAAAAGCTGTTCTTTAAAACCACTAGAAAAAGATATAAATTATTTAAGAATACACTAATTATACGCTCCTAAGAAAATGTCAACTTCATAAATATAGCCACATAGATTATTTCAATAAAATTATACTTAACAGCTTCATTATCATAAATGTTTCCTTCTAATTATCAAAGCTTTCAAAAATTATATTATAACGAAACAAAAAAAAATCTAATTATTCATGAAGAATACTTGCAAAGAGTTATTACTTTTCGGGTTCACTCTTATCACTGTGTTTCTCGGTATGAATATTTCTTTAGCATTAGTAAAATATATCAAAATAAATCCTAAAATGTAAAAGAGATTATCATCTATCTGCTTCTCTTACCTCATGCTAACTTGGCTAACTTATCGATTCTTTTCTCAGTAGATATATAATTTTTATCGTGAACGATCAATAAACATGCTCTACAAAAATCTGATTTATTGTTTGAAATTCATTAAAAAAATATCAACTTTTGAATTAACAGGCTACGGGTGAACACAAATCAACATAAATTAAAAACTCATTTTTAAACTGTCCAAAAATATCCGCTAGATTTAAAGATCTGATGAAGTTGTCTTCTAAACTTAAACAAGCAACAAATACAGCAACTCCCATTTTTGTTTAGGCAGCTATCCCATTCAGAACTACATTGTAAATTTTCATCTCCAGTTTTATTTAGGGGCAAATATATAAGCATTTTCCTTTCGCCTGCCTTTGTGTAGAATTTTTGCATAAAACTAAAGTGAAAACTATTTGAAGTTTCTCCATATACTTAAAAGATATTACTTGATTCTTTATAACGTAAAAAAAGGGTACTTTGTACTACATGAAAAAGCAATCAAGCTTTTACTGCCTTCTTTTCAACCCTCCACTTGACGGGAACGAGTTCTTCCGTTATGATGACCATAAAATCACAGAAAGGAATTTCTTGCCTTGCTAATGCATTTCTCTGCGGAAGTGTCTTTCTTCTAGCATAAGACACTTTTAGTCTTAGTGACAATAACAATAGCAGCAAAGGACGAAGATGGATGAAGATTTTATACATGTGCTCAGTTATCTGGCATTTTGGCTACTACAGAATTAAGGAAGTCATTTGAATAACATCAGGAAATAAAAAAAATAAGAACTCGAAAGTCTTTGTATCTGTACAAACAAACAAAAATGGTTCGGTTTTTTCCCATAACAGAACACATGCTTTGGGATGAATATAAATGACTGAGTATTAAAGATGAGTATCTGTTAAATTTCAATTAAACTAAGCTATAATTGATTTTTATCGTAAGCTACGTGAAAAATGCAAGTGTTTTAATCCATATAATGCATCTTTTTTCTTTATAAATGAAACTGAATGGATTAAAATCTAATAAGAGAATAGTTTTTACGAGATATTTGACATCTTTGGCGACTAGTATTACTATAAAAGTTAATATTGTATGTCATCAGCAGCTGCACTGAAATTATGACAATTGTAAAAAATATGCTTAATTTTGATTAATTATATAAAATGCTATAAAATATGTTTTATTTTAACAGTGATTAATATAATTAATCAAAATAAGATTAAGGAAGTAAGAAACTAAAAATTGAAATAAATTTTATCTATGAAAAATTAATTTATTTTCTTTAAAACTGAGAGTCTATGGAATAGAAATAAGTAAATTAAAATCAGAAATTAACTTTCCTTGTTCATTCTTGTTGACAAAGCAGTTCTTAAAATGTAGATATTTAAAGAACTATGTCTATTATTAGAACGCCTATTATTAATAGATTAAACATACTTAAGAACTATCTGAGCTTAACATTTCGCTCTTACTATGTATTCAAACAAGTAAAAAATTGCTTTCCCATCGCGCGTGACTATTGTACAGCTACTTTAGCTCCACATAACATGATGATGATAATAGCCATACTTTTGACCAACAGTTTGTACAAAGTAAATGGGCGGGAAAACGCACACCACTGCGTGCTAGAGTTTGGCTATTTTTTGATGTGTAAACATCGCCGCCAGTCATTTTCACGTCTATTTCCCCATTTTCCAACCATAGAATTTCGTGACTAGCAGGCATCTGAGGGAGACCCCACGTTCGGATGTTCGTATTAATTTTTTCTTTCAAAAAATATGCTCTCCTCCTTTTCCGGATTTTCCTACCGAAATGATATTGAAAAAGAAAGCGCGGGCCTATTCAGTACCAGGACAAAAACCGACGGTGAATTCTGCCATCAGGTATGAAAGAAGAAGAAGAAAAAATCGTAGGTGGAAAAAAAAATATTTTCTTGCGTTTTCTTTATGAAAGAAGCTCTAACCAGGATTTTTCAATGGAACTGAGTTTCGGCAAGAATGGCTTGGGCAGATTGACAGATGAATAATGAGATTAGATTCTCGGGGAATTCGAAAGCGCTGGTAATTGTACTGTCAGAGAAAATCTTTCATTGCTTCCTTCCAAATCATAATAGGATGCAAAGCGGAGCAATTATGTAGTTTGAAAAGAATTTTAAAACATGTGCTATGAAAGAATTAACATACTTAGGATTTCTGCAGATCGTTATTAAAAAAGAAATCGATTCTTACAATGGCGTTTTGAATATATAGAAATAATTTAACCAAATTTAAAACAGCATTGTAGAAGAGTAATAAGTATTTATTTCTGCAGTTAAATATTAGGTTGGATTTTTGGTGCAGATCAGTAATTCATATTGCGTATCCAACATTCAAAAAATATAGAATAATGCGCATTTTCGTAAGACTTATTTCTCAAAACCTTTTATTTTATTAAAATAGAAATATATTTATAAGTTCCTATTAGTAAACTTCGTATTTCTGAAACACAAACTTTGGAAAGAATATGCAGTAATTAAATTATTTATCTTATTGCAATTATTAAATTAGATAGCATTAGTAAGATTTTCATCTTATAAGATGATGAAGCAATGAATTATTCAAACATGGAAATTATTATTTGCAAAATAATAGATTTTAACTTATTTTTCAATTAGTCTATTTGAGGCTAATCTTTTTAATGAATGCGGGAAGAATTTTCATAATTATTGTATTTACAATAGATATGGTAAAATGAAATGCACAAAATTTGCTGTATTGTATTGTTATTTTAATGAATAAAAACTTTTGATAATGTTTTTTATTAATTAGATAACCATAGAGTTCATATTTTAAAAGAGAGCATACATCTAAGAAATTCCATAATTGTACCTAATTAGAGTATATATCTGAGTACTTTAGAAATTACTGTAATTTTAGTAACATGATAATATGAATTGAAATAAAAAGACTGCAAAAAAGGAAATATATTTGATTATGTAACTCATTATGTGATAAGCAGACAAAGAATTTCATTCATATAAATAGGAAATATTGAGTGTAAATGCGAAAAATTCGACTCCAATGTGAATAACGCCGATATTCTATATTTTTAACAAGAGAAAATCTTTCCGCCATTTTTTAATATTAAAGCTACTCCTTTCTTTCCAAATCTTTAGTATATCTCCGTAACATTTTTCAACTAGTGTATAAAATTTGAAATTTCGCTGTTGGAAATTAATAACTCAACACAAAAAGGAAGATATTTTCACTTCAGAAAGAATATCGGCAACACTGAAATTAATTTGACAGTGAAATACCTATTCTTTTGTATGGGGGCGTCATTTACTTGCCTGGCCAATGACAGAAATTCTCTGAGATTAAAGATCTCTATTATACTTAAATAGCTGTTTGAACTGAACCGCTGTTTTGATAGCTGTTGAAAGACTGAACGAAAGCATAATGCACTAAGCTTGTTGAAAGCTATTTGACCTGTGTTCAAGGTAGAATTTTAAGAAATAAGCAACTTATTCTCAAAAGGAAGTATATAAATATTAAAGATTTCTTTTCAAAAATAATTTTGTTTTAAAAGAAAAGCAATCACTATTATGATTTTAAATTTTCTCAGTTTCTTGTATTTGGTAATTTTATACTATGTTCCAATAAACATGTGATGATTTTGGTTATATTATGTTTCTTTCATGTGCTTTTGAAATAGTATACAATATCTTACACCAAACAGCTGAAATTTCTCATGATCTTTAGAAACATTTGCAATTATTTCTTTTCATCAGAAAGCGAATTCAATCAAGATATTTTGAATCTTATTAAGGTACGAAACAACTAGTCTTTTTAAATAAAAAGTTTCATTATAATTTCTTCGTCAAGACATGATACATCTCTTTAAAATCGTTATTTAAGATATAAAAATTTCAGAATAAATCTTAACATAAAAAGCCACTAGAAAATAAAATAATATACTAGATATTAATGCTAATTTAGAACCTAAATTTTTTTAAAAAGCATAAACCGCAAATATTCCATCTTTACTTAATAAAGAACTTTACGATATGGATGGGTATATTTCTATCTGGAGGGGAGGACACTGAGTTTTTATATTTTTAAATATTTATTTTTTAAGAAGCTTGATAAAGATATTCACCAAAAGTTAGCAAATAAAGAAGCTTGAACATTCGACCAAGTTGTGAAAGACGCCAAATTTATTACAAATTTCACATTGAAATCATATAAATGAATTTACAAATGAAAAAATAGCAACAAAAAAAACCCATCTGGAATAAATTTTTTCAAGCAGATTCATATTGTGTATAACAAGAATGAAACTGTTTTTACAAATGATTTACACAAGATTTACATGAAATTCAAATCATGAAATTAAAAGTTTAGATAACAAATTAATTTCATTGTGTGCGAATTTAATCAAATGATTTGCAATCGTTATACCGTATCGTATATCAAATGACTGCTATCTTTGCAAAACATAAGGTAGGTGAGCCAAACGTGGACATAGTTAAGCTTTGAGGATTTTTCAATATTTTCTGGGTATGTGTGTGTGTGTCTGAATTTTTTTGTAACACTTTACACTTATCTCTAACATATATCAAGTATATTTTTCTTTGTAAAATAAAATTTCATTATTTATATAATACTATTTCAAAATTGCAACTGGTGGGACACCTTTGGCGCATAGTGTTCCAAAGGTGGCCCATATATTGAAACCACTTTTAAAATGTGAAAAAAAATACTCGGAAAAATATTTTTACTTCTAGAAGAGTATTACATTGTTCAATACTTTATGTTTATACTTATAACAATAACTATGCCAAGAATTGACAAAAGTTTCTTTTAGATTTCGTGAGATTTTTCTGGTATGCAAAGGAATCTATAACCACTATTCAGTAATTACATGAAAAATATAACTTTTATTTTTATAAATTTAACAATAAATGGTAATACGTTTTTTCAGATATTTAAGTAGAAATTTTGAAAATTACCCTTACTACATTGATTTCCATATTTGTTTCCTAAGGTGGCCCGACACCCAGGCCACCTTGGGAACATGCATATGGTCGCCATTTGCAGGACTAAAAACTATTAATATGACACCTTTATTAAAATTGAAGTAAATGTGGTTAAAGAGAAAGCAATAAGCTTTCAGAAAACGTATCATAACTCAAAGTTTTGTGAATTTAAACGCAAGTATATTGAAATATCTTCTTAACTGGAAATTAGAATCACTACTCCTCAAAAGTGAAATCACTGCATACCATGGAGGCCGATCAAAGTGATCTCTTCAAATTCAGCAACTGCACTGCAGATACATGATTTACAATGCAGTAGCACCATATTGTAATTAAAAATGAAATTAATTTTACTTTGGATAGTGGGCTACCATAGGAACACTGCCCACCTTTGGCTCACCTACCTAACTGTATCAAATGAATTGAAATAGTTGTGAAAAAATTTTGTATCGTTTCTTGTGCTTTTACGAAAACAGAAAGAGAGATAAATTCAAATAGATTTAACAAAGAATTTCATCGATATTTAAGGTCACGAATCTTCATATTACGCAGCTACAAAGTTTCCGCTTTAATTAATGACCGTAAGAGTATTATTCCTTTTAGGGTAGCTATTGAAGACGCAAATAACTCAATTTTTAATGAAGGGTGTTGTAATTTGATATTTCAGTGGAAACACGTTCATTCAAATTAATAAATGAATGAGAGCTCATAAAAGGCAATTAAACTTTGAAACAATTCAAAGTCTTTGTTTATTTTAGGTGTAGAACCAAAGACGAAATGCAAGTCTTCATAAGGTGAGTATAATCGATTGAATAAATGTTTATTTAAATATACGCATTGTCGTGATGTCTTGGTGGCAGAATCTTGTCTTTGAGACTCGATTCCACCTACGTCCACCGTTTCCACGAGCCTCCTGCAAGTTAAATCTATGGGCGTCAAAAGTCCTCCTATTTATGTGGTGTGGAAGCAGAGAGATGGGAATACAGGCTCAGACATCAATGCAGGCCTTGTTCAGATTCAGGCTTATTTTCATCATCTAAATAAGGTTCAGTATTACAGTGCAATTCCTAAAATAGCCCTCGCGTAGCTTCAAATTTCGACGTTCATCTAAAACTAAATCAAATACATAAACATAAAATCAGTAAATTTCTTGCTTCAATGTGAAATTCATATTTGAGTACTTGATAATAAAGTTATAAAACTAATGATCAACGTTGATATTTTGGCGTAACCCTTTACCGGAACTGTGCAGACAGATGAACAACTAAGTTTGTACGGAATGGAAAGCATTATGTAACAAACATATATTAACTTTAAAATAAATATTTTTCTCATAATATTTCCTTATTCAAAAAAATTTTGAAAACTTGCACAAACATTATTCACACACAATTTGTATTATAAATAATTTAATAATTCCATTCAAGTAATAAAAAAGGAGCTAAGCATAAAAAATAACATGTTATATTACTTCTTTTTAGCCGAAAATGCTGAGAGAACATGGAGCATTTAAATAGTTCCTTATGTCTTCCACACAATTCCGAAAACCAACCATTGTTGCAAATTTAAATCTAAAATTTTGCTTTTCTTAGAACGACTTTTGTTTTATTCATTTGAAAAACTTTGCATTTGTATACAGAAGTTGGACAAAAACGTACTTAGGGAAGCTGATGCCTGAATTTAAATTATTTGAGAGAGATAAAACGGCTAAATAAAAAAAAGAACACTATTTAGAGAAGATGGAATTTTCGATTGTTGGAAGAGATAAAATCCTTTGTTCATTATTAGAAAATGATTTTGAAGTATATTTATTTATTCTTTACGGAACTAAGTATTTTATTCTTCTTTGATTGCTGCCTGCGATTTCTTATTCCTTAAAGGAATAAAAGGGAGAAAAGTGAACTCGGCTTTCAAAGATATTTTTTTCTGATAGTTGTAGACTTTCCTTTTCCTTTCTTTGATTCTTTTGAGTTTTTTTTTCCTTCTGAACAACTGTGCAAAGGTCCTGGTCTTCACAAGAAGAAAGAATGAGCACAAAAAGAATCAAAGATATGTGTAGAAAAAAGTCTAACAGAGTATCTTTTTTCACAGATGTTTCCATTCGCATTCAATCATTGTCGACTGTACTGGGCATACTGTCCGTGCAGACTCAACAATAGCGCACAGTCCGCCTAATTTGATTTTTTTTGGCCTAGAAAAGGACTGCCGATCTATTCCAGGGAGTTTCAGTCGGACTTTTGTAGTTTATTTTGGGAACAGAGAAAGTTCCGTAAAAAAGGCACTCCATCGGTGTCTAGTTCGATGCTTGTTTAAATGGCGTTAGACATTTAAACAGATTTCATTTGCAGATTTTAGAAAGTTCCGAGTGTGGGACGTTATCGCCTTATCTGATTTACTTTCACTTATCTGATTTACTTTAGCTTATTTAAGCTAAAAACTGGATGTATTATAATGCGAATAACTAATATAAATATTAGTCAAGAAAAATCATATTAATTCCATAACTAACATAAATCCTACAACACTTTTCTGAAATAATTAAACTTCTTTCAAGTAGTCCCCAGCAGTCGTCTAAGAAACATGCATGCGCCTATTTTCAACAAACATATTTAATTGAATAATACGCTTGCGGTTTAGAAGATGCGCAGTAAAGGCACTTAAATAAATTTGAGTGTTAGTCAGAATTAGACGCAGGTAAATCTATTTATTAAATGATACAAATAGAAGACATAAATTTGTTTCAATGTTTTTACAAACAGCAAGTCAACATAAAAAAAATTGCGTAAAGGAATTTTATACAGAATTTAATATGATGGTGTTTATTACTATGACTGATTCTTCAAACCGATATTATATATGGTATAAAAATCTTTTTCCACGCCGAGTAAACACTCGATGCTGTAAATGAGCCAAGACGTTTTGTAAATTGGCTTGTCACCTCAATTATAAATCCTGATAGAATTGTAAGATGTCCAAGAAGAAGAGAGAAACTTTCACTACCACTATAAACATTGGCTCATTACTGTCTTGATCAGGAGTATCTTTAAACGATATTGATAATTGGCTCAATCATAGGGAGTTTTACCATTAATTAAAGCAGCCACTATATTCAATGCTTGGGATAAATAGAAATGCAATAGTTCAGATAATTTTCAAATTCATAACAAAGTTCTGTTAAAGATTTTGTTTATTTTAAAAAAGATAGATTGTCCAAAATGTTTGATTCAATCATTTCTAAATCCAAAAATCTGGAAGCGTAAGAAATTTTATACAGAAGCCGATATGAAGAGAAAAAATTATTTTGAAATTAAGTTACATAATAATAAATTCGAAGTCGAATTCTTACAGTTACATAGATAATTCTTAAGAAGAAGAAATTATCCACGATATCTTCTTTGAGTACATCACTGAAGCTTACAAATTATGAATTTTGATTTTAACTTATCTGTTAGACTTTTTATATGCTGAGAGGCTAAACTAAAGGCTTTTCAAACATTAAATGTTTTTGAGCTGTGGATTTTTAATTTATTAATATTAGATTAATTATGTGTGCTTCAGAAGCAATCGCCCTGTTATTCTTCGAATAAATACAGTCAGTATTTGAGACCATGCAGTTGCGATAAAGAAAAGTTTTCTTGACTTCAATTCTTTACTCATTGCTCATGATAATGACTGTGATCACAAGGAAACGGAGAAATTGTGATTTTATGCTTCGAAAGGTTTTAAATTACATTTGCCTCATAAATATCGTTGCATTGAAGCGTGTCTGTCCTTAAAAGCATACTTAATACAAAGAAATAGTATGTACATATATAATATCAGAAGGAATTAAATAAAAATTAACTTTTGGTTTCCTTTAAAAAAATGAAACTCTAGTCTATTCTTATTCAGGTAGATTTAATAGAGTGCCGTCAATAATTTTTATGTAGGAACATATAGGCTGAAACGTCAAATGTGTCCGTCACTTGTATAAAAAATATGAAAAATATAAATAAATTTAGATATAGGTAAAAAAAACAGGCTTATTAAGCAATGCATGCATAATGGTACATAAGAGGTTTGAAATATATGAGTGCCCGATTGCGATGTGTGTTTATTGTCAAAAATTTAGTTTCACTCAGCATTTTGGACAGTGAGTTCATGGTGAGACATGCGTCAATTTTAGAATCTTTTATGATACTAACGTAGAGCTTACCATTCATACCTATAAGCTGGCTCATACACATAATACATTTTGCCATCTCCATGACATCATCCTACTATTACTATGTCTTTGAGTTGTAATATTTGCCTATCACTTAAGAAAAACAAAGCCGTCTAGCACCCTCATTTGATGTTTTCTCCTATATGTTCCTTCGTAAGGCTAACTTGTTTTGTTATCCTTGGCCTAACATTAAAGTTTATTGGAAATCTTTTGAACCACTTTGAACAGCTTTATCTAATTAATGAAACTATGTGATTTTATTAAAGCGAATTATATTTTTCAAATTAGAACTAAGAAAAGCGTCAAAACTATAATTTTATAAAGATGTATCAGAAAAAATCAAATGTAAACAATAATTGCTAGTCTAAAGAACCTATGCTGTTAAGGAAAATTTGTTTATTGATCCATGTTAATAACTGTACTAATGATTTTAAGAATAACAATATAGCATTATTTTATCATTAGTAGAAAATGTATTGCGGCACAATTATTCGTAAGAATGAAATCAATAGTAAAATCAGAAAGTTTATTCGATTTCTTAAGTTTTGTGATCATTAAATAAAAAGTATTTTTTGACTGCAATTTTTTTCAGAGATAGTTATATAGTTTTGGAAACAACTGAAAAAAAACTTTTATCCGAACTAGTATGTAATATTTTCGTTTCTATCACAACACACACAAATTTCTTCGTATATGTTGTGATAGAAAGTAATTTGAGAAAGCTATAGTAAATGCAACATGAGAGTTCTTACAAATTAGGCAGCCCTTGTTTTTAAAGGGAAAAAACGACAAAAATTTGTTTTACTCTTAAACAGTGATTAAAAAAAGCTCAATCAATAACATAAAGTAATTTAAGATCATTACGAAGTATATCGATGGAGAAGGGGAATTCTGGAAAGTTTTTAATGCAAAACGAACAATATAAATAAAATTGTCTTTTAAATATAGGAAATTACTACCTGTGTTAAAATGTAAAAACTCACTGTCTTAGTTCAACTCAATGTTACAATGAAGCCTGAAGACACACGGTATTGAATATTTTACCAACTACACATTTATTTTGTATAGCGCAAACGAATTACCTTTCTAGAATGGAGAATCGGAGATCAAATCAATAAAAAATGAAAATATGGAAATTCCAGTATGCAATAAAGGTTCTTTCAAAGGAACTAATGTGTCTGAAAATACATAAAATTGAAAATACCTCAAAATCTATGCATTTAAATTTCCATGAGAAGAAATAAACGACAAATCCTATTTACAAGAGCGTTTTGAAAAATGAAAAACTTAAAAAGATGTTATTTACATAGAATATGTCTTAATTATGTGTGTAAACTAAAAGCAATTAAAGACTCATTGTTAAAATAAAAGTTCCTTATGATGGTTTTCTTACAAACTAAACAAAAAATTAAACACAGGCACCGAAATGCAAGCTTTTTAAAATCCAATAAACTTCTTGATGAAGATGAGAAGTACAAAGCGTCTGTGAACGAATATTCTTCATTTTAACTTTTCAGATCTGTAGACAGTTTTAATTTCTTTTTTTATAAATGAAAGAATTACCGAGCCTAAGTTCTAAGGAATCAATGATAAAAATCTTATTTGTCGATTCGAAAATGAAAACCCTAATGTGAATATCATTTACAAGAACTTGAATTGACATCATTTTTCAGAGTAAAACACGAGAAATTAAGGATTCTTTTTTATCCTAAATGTCCAAAATGAAGGATTTCCTATTAACTAAAAGGATTAATCGTCTTCAAGATGACGTAATCTGTCATTTTTAGCTTAAATGTGCACGATTTCTTATTAAACTAAGAAGATTAAAGAATTTCAACAAAATATTCATTTTAGACTAAAACATGCACAGTGGTGAATCTTTTATTCGACTAAGAAGATTAAGCGTTTTCAACAAAGTGCAAGATTTGAAAGACCATAGAATTTTCTATATAAAGTGTAGAAGAAAGAGGATAACCTTCATTCCCACATTCGAAATCTATAAAGCATTCGAAATCTTTATCGATTCCTAAAAGATCCTTCTACGAGCTATCCCATCCTCTCGTAACGTCAAAAAAGTAAAATAATGATTTATATCTAGAATAACGGACCATTACTGAACACTTTACCTAGCAACCACTCTTCAGCTTCTTGGACTTTTTTCAAGGAACAAATGAACTGTGTATTGTAGGCGTAGTAAGGGGGGACTTCTGTCGAGCTATGGATTAATCCGCTATTTTTTTCAACTCACTCTTCTTATCTGAAAGGAAGTCCTTAGGTCTGTTTATTCGAACTTTCTAACTTGAGCAGTTAAACATTAACTAGTTTGAAGCATCTAAATTAAAAGCAAAACAAACTTTGTACATGATGTTTCCAGTTACTTTTATTAAAGCTTTAAATAATACATTTAGGAATCAAGATCAGTTATTTAAATGTTTAATGCATTAACGGGTATATTGTACTCTTTCTCAAATGTCTCAGATTCTGACTAATTGAAAATAATTTCAATGATTAGCTGCTATACGGATTTATAAAGAAATATTGCTGATAATTATAAAAATGCTAATAGTTTTGCGTAAAAAGACATAGAATAAAAAGATTATTTTCAATTAACATTTGGTTTTAGTATTCAATAAAGGTAAATGCATCAACTCTAAAGTAATAAGCAATACAAAAACTGTTGCTCTGCAGATTAAACATATTGAAATATAGAAATTGCATGAAGAACAATTTTTATTAGTTAAATGTCAGAAATAATATGGTGAGTTCAGGAATTATATAAAATAACATATGCATGGAAAACTGTTGAAAAATAAATATTTTGATGAGGAAGAACGATTGAACTCCGATAAAATTCTGATTTGAAAACTTGGCGCTGTTCTAACAATGAAGAAGCATTATTTTACAAAATCATAAAAAGGTAAATCTATGCCATTTGTTTGATAACAAATTTGAGATTTTTATTTGATCTTAAAATATTGTAATCTTTATAAAAGAATAGTTATTATTTTATTCCTTGGAAAGTTATAAAATTCAATGATGAAGTTTACTTACAGCTATTATAAGAAATTAGATTTGGTACACAATTCTTATGCGACAATAATTTCAATACTCTAAAAGTCTTTACAGTTGATACTGACCCGTGATGATTCTGCAACTGTTATTTAAGTTGGTTGATTTTATTTTTAAATTAAAAGCCTTACCTTAGAAATATTCGCAGAATTTTCCTTCATTTTTGGATATGTTTTAGAATTCTTTTTTCGGTAGATTGAAAATTTTTTGCTGTTTTCGTTTATTTTAAACAATTATGCCTTTTTTGTCATTTGATTCTACAGCTGATTCCATGGATTTTGGAGCATTCCTGAATAACAGAATAGGAATATTTCTCTTTGGAAAAATGGAAACACACCCTTCTATTAATTATTTATTTACATGCGCCATTTAGTAAACAAGAAAAGCTTTGCAATTTTATATTATATTTTAAAATGTGAGCAAATAATAACTGAAAAATTAAAACTCTTTTAAGCTAAGCGATAAAAGGCCGCGGTGACCTAATGACAAAATCTCGGTTTCGAGGCCGGAAGGCTCCAGGTTCGAAACACGATTCCACTGAAGATCCGCCGTCTATGGGGCCTGTTGCATGCTAAACCATGCGTAGTGGCCAAACGTTTTCCCGTTGGTGGGGTGCCACCTCAGGTGTCGTCCTCGGCATCCGACCGCTGTTCAATATAACGAGGTCTGTCCCTAAATAGCCCTAGTGTTGCTTCAAAACGAGACGTTTCTATAATCCAATTAACTAAGCTAAGAAATCGCTTACATATTCCATTCAAAACGTTCAAAAATGTGCTAACAACTTCTATACTAAGTCCCTAAAACATTGAAATCTCTTGTGCATGTTTTCTCTATTAATAATTTATAAAATGTATTCATTTGAAAGTTTTCCGATAATATTTGTCAGAAATTTTAAATATTCTGTCTCAGAAAATCAATTTTGTTACTTCGTATTCAGCCTAGACGCCAGCATCATTCTTTCCAAGTATATATTAAAATGTAAAGTACTTAAAAAAACTAAACACTTTAGTATGTAACAAGTTTTAAGTTTCAGCCTCATGAATAAGAAAGCCTTCGCTGAGAAATATTCATCAAGTGTTTAATTAACTTTACTTTTATCTAATGTGGAATCCTTCCCAAATAACGCAAGAATAATACGATGCAACGATGTCTGTATATTTTCATGAATCCAAGATTTCTCTTGAAAGTACTACAGATTATAATGGATAAGGCAAACCTCATAAATTTAAAAGTCTTAATTATGCTTGGCAGACAAGTTGCGTTATTGGAGATTTTTCTACTAAATGTATTGCCAGTCTTCCAACAGCTGGAGCGTCAAGAGTTGGCTCCGGCAGATGAGCGATAGCTGTATTTTTAATAAAAATCAATTTATGGAAATCCTGCTTCAAGATTGAAACAAGGAGCAAGTTTTGTTTTCGTATTAGGAATTTCCTTCAAAGCATTTTGCTACACATCATTGAACGCATAATATGGATAATTTCTAGTGTATATAAACGCAGCGTGATGATATTGACACACTTATTAAATACTTCCCAACGAGGCTAATTAACAACGTCCTTACAAGAAAATAATACTCATGTATAAATGAATAATAAATATTTTTCAATGAATTATAATTCGTGCAAAATAGACCTTAATTTTAACTCCATTATGAGCTTTATAGATTTGCATACACATGAAACATTAATTTCGAGAAGAAAAATTGCTCGAAAATATTGAAAAGCATTTATATTTAATGGATAGATTTCTTTACTTGTTATCAATTTGCTTTGCAAAAATATAAAATTGAACCTTAAGTTTATGCTCTGAATGTTAAATGATTTCAAATTTTCTTACTTAATTTCATCTACATTAGGAAACAATACTGTTTTATTACATTGAGGTTATTTAAATTCGTATTTGAAGGATAACTTAAGTATTCAAATGATTTCTCAATTATGCCATATCATCGTCGTCATTTACCTGAATTTTTACATATTCATCACTGTTGCAATAATTCAGAGAACACACACATCCTTAGATTAAAAAACTTTGCTTTCACAAGAGAACAATATAATTTTTAAATACAATGGTAAGGTAAGGTAAGTACAAGATAAAATCAAATCGTATTCCTGTTTGTCCTTACTTAATGTGATATATTTTTTTATATAAATGTTTGAATAGTTCGTAAATTTTGATTGAAATGCATCTTAAGAGCGGATTTGTAAAAAATACGTCGTTACTTTGATTAGATTTAAAACTTATTAAACTTGCACAGAGATCAGTTGGGAACATAAAAATAATTGGAGAAAATAGAATGACTAAAAGAACATGCAACGTTTGGGATACCTAAATGGCTTTTTGATTCAGGATAATTATTTGAATATAGTAGGAAACAAATATTTTCGTGGAATCGGATAAATATTTATTTTATTATTATTTAGCTAAAGCTTGTAATTAAATAAAATCAGAAATATTATTGAAGCTTTTATATTTATAAATGGATAAGTGATTGTAAGCTACACCTTCATATCAATTTGACAAAATAATCATGAAATTTAATATATTTTTCAATTTCTCTATCAAAGGAAACTTATTAAAACAGTACGATGAGAAAGAAAACGAAATACCAGATGGTTTGTTTCTTAGCCATATTTTCTTCAGACAAATAAACAAAACATTTTTTAAGAAATGGCCGGCAAAAGAATTCTTCCCAACACTAACCACAATAATAAAAAGAATGCTTGAATTCAATAACTAAAAAGGAAACTAAAAAAATATTCATAGGAATAAAATATATTTCACACAGATTCAAAATATCTCTGGGCACTTTTTGACTATAAAGTGTATTCCGACTCCTGAAGCAAACCAAACCATGTTTCATATCTACCATTTCTCTTTTCCCATTTTTTCTTCCCTTCAAAACTTCCTTTCCAGTATTTAGTCCCTCTGAAACCAAAGGAAATGTTGGGACTTTGAGAGTTGCCAGCGCATAGGTAGTCAGTCGACAAAGAAACACGAAGGAAAACCGAGCAGATAAGGGAAACGATAAGACAGAATTCAAGTGCCTGGTAAACTAAACCCTGTGATATTTCTGTGGGGTGGAATCGAATCAGGGTCAACCGTATCGACATTTCTCTCTTACACTTGATCCCTGCATTTTCTCTAAAAGCTTTCCGGGACTCGTAAGGGAAAACTTGGACCAGAAGTGCCGAAAGCGGCGCTAACCTGTCTCGAAATTAATCTTGTTAAGGAGGTAAAAGGAATATGCGCTTCCAATGAATAGCTGCTCTAGGACTTGCTTTCCCACCTAGCACGTCGTTACTCATCTTTACTAAATGAAGAAGGTGACATGTTGTAGGAGTGGGAATTAAGGTACGGATGAGGAGGATTTTAGCGATTTGCTGGCTTTTATTAATTTTCACCTTATCAGTCGTTAAAGATAGAAATTAGATGAAAGGAAAAAAACACAGCCTCTATAAACTTATAAATATACTCTAATATAAGTTCTATAATAATAAGTGGGTGTAATATACTGGTTGAATAAAAAATGTTGCACTAATTGAAATTAAGCTACGTCTGAGCAGGGCATTTGCAAATGCTGCCTTTTATTAATAATTCAAATCAGAAATGTCGTCAGAGGAAAAAAAGCATTTATTTTAATTGGTATATCCAAATAAAATGACGAATGTAATGAATAATGTTATGTAACAAACATGATAATGTTTCGAGAGAGAAAAATTCCCACCTCTACAGCGATTTGACCAGTTATTTAATTGGCTGTCACGTTATAACATCATAAAGAACAAAACACAGTTTTTATCACAGAGCTAATATTATTTGTTATTATTTTAGTTACTTACATCTCACCAGTGGCCTAAGGAGTTAAGGCATGTCGAAGGAAGAAGATTATGATACTTATCCGCTGGCTGAAATCTCAACCAGAGTTATTCAAAAGCTAGAAGACCGATGTGCGCTTTCACAAAGATTTGTTCGCTGCTTCTCACCGTTTTCTCGAGTTTAATCCAAAATCCCCAGGAAGATAACCTTCCCCCTGTATATTAGTACTTCTCGCTGATGTGCTTTAAGGCTTCTTTGACTTAAAGAAGTGCTGCTATTCCCCTTTATCGTGACTCCTTGACACAGTGTATGGTATTAGTGCCACTGTGTTATGAGTGTACGTATATATTAAATGCAAGAGATGATTTGTTACAGGAGTCAGAATTCAAATATGTATGCAAATTATTTCAGCAATTTAATAGTTTTAAATAGACCTAACGACGAAGCCAGAAATATGAGGAGAGAAAAAAGTCTCAACTCTGTAAACAGTTATTAAAATAAATGACGAAGCACTGAATTTATAGGAAACAATATACTAAAGAATATTAAAATAATAAGTAATTATAACACTTGTAAAAAATGACAAAGGTTACTTGTTCTTAGAATGAGGGTTTTTTCCTTATTTACAATGCGCTATTTATGAAAGCCAGAAACGAAATGAATGCACGAATAACGAAACAAAATACCACTTCCCAACAGTATATTAATCAATGATTTCGCTATATCAGTTTATAATAACATCCAAATAAATGATGAAAACCGTCATTTAGAGTGAATGTAATACAGTAATATGATGCACTAAAATAATTAGTAATTCAATTATATGTACGCATACTAAAGGAAGACTTCTAAATGATGTAGGAGTACATACGAAGGTACCTAGGAGAAGAATTTCGGAGGCTTGCTGAATTTGAGTCGATTTTTGATAGAGCCATAGATGTGATGAGAGATAATTTAAGAAAGAAAAAAAGAAAATCGTGTTTATGTAAATTTCAAAAAAAATCATTTCAGTTTGATGCTTCGGGAAATATTATGAAATTGAGTTTACTCTATTGCCAATGCACTAAGCAATTGTTTATTAGTTAGATGTTTCCCTTAAAAAGAGGCATAATAAATTTCAAGAATAAATTATAAATATGAGTATACAGAAATTATTATTAGTAAATGCTTTTATTATTCGAAACTGAATTTAGAAAAATGTCCAATTGCACTCAATTTTTACACGCCTTAATTTAACTCCACTTCTTTCATGTTTTTACATATGGAATCTCGCAAACGATTTTTCTCTCAACTCCTGATATGCCAGAATCCTGATATCTGTAGAGTTGTATGTTCCCAACGACAATTGAGTATTTTAATAATTTTAGAAAATTATCCATAAATCGTTCAATTTTAATTTATTTTTATTACATATAAGAGGTGGCATCTGATAGCTAATTAGAGAAAATTAATCACAGAATTACATAATAATTAAAATAATGAATTATGAAATATATTAAAGATATAATAGTAGGAAATAATGCAAATACAAAAATACTCACGGAGATTTTAAAAATACACTTTTATTTAATAGTGTAGTAAAAAGTAGAAAATAAAATTTTATGAAAAATCTAGAGATCAAAGAAAAAAAATCATAATCATGCAATGCTCTGAAAACAATGCTAAAAAAACTTAGCCAGAATGAATATCATAAGAATGAAGATTCTGATGCATTCATTAAAAAAATTAAAATATATTTGAATGCGATTAAAATTTTAGTTTACTTACAAGATTATATCAGCTCCTTACGCTTTTTTGATTTTTGCACTGATCTCCAGATTTTTGAAAAAAAAATTAATTTTTACTATGACAATAAAAATAATAAAATACAAATGAAGTAATGTAAGGTAATACAAATAAAGTAATGAAAAGTAATGTGATAATAGTGATACAAGTAAAGTAATGTAATTTTCTCGGATGTAGCCATCAGGATCAATGGCCGTACAACAGAAACTCTCCATTTCTTTTGATAAACAATAAACCTACCTTTCCAAATGTATTGTATGATATTTATTGTATAATGATTTTTTATCAAAACATAAAAGTATTTTCCCTTTTTCTAATGATGTATAAATCGACGCATTTCATGGTTGAATTAATGTTTTTTATTATTTTTATTTTATTTTTTCTACGACAAGATACATCTCTGCCATGCGTAAAATATCCCATTATCCATTTATATTATTTTTTAATACTTTTGCAATTAATACTTATCAAACAAAATAAAAATAAATCTGGATTCAATGAAATTTATTTTTTTCTTCATGAATCTGTATTTAATGGTATACAAAATGATGTACCTATTTTTGCAGCATTACAAACCATTTTTTTCATTGCCCTACTTTGTCGAATGCACTTTTTTAAAGGTAATGTTAATAACTGCAGATTTAATTCATTACTGTGAACTACGAAAAAAATATTTAACAAGGTATCGTATCATTTTCAAATTACAGCTAAAACTGGATGCTATTAAATCTTATTTCCTGAAAACATAAAACGTTAATTGAAAATACGTACAATATTTTTATTTCATGAAAAGACAATAAAGACTAAATAAGGCGAAAGTGTTTTCTAGAAAAATTAAAAACATTACGATTTCTAAGTTGTATCTTTTATTTAAAAAAATCTTTATGAAGTATTACCCAATATTTTCATAAAAGTCATATTCATTTAAACTAAATTTGTTCTTTTCCGTTCGAAGAGATTACAGAGTCCACTGTAATATAATTTTAGTTACATAAAAGTGTTATAGGATAATCCATGGGCTTCCTAAGAAACGCACTGATAACAAAAACAATAAATTTTCTGCATCTACCAAACCAATAAAATATCTGTGCACATTTACTTAAGCAGAACAAATTAATAATATGTTTCGTTGAAAATATGATTATTTTTTGGATAACATTAGGTTCTTATCATCAGTACGTGTTTAGAAGAATCCTTGCATTAGGTTGCAATAAATAGGAGTCATTCTTTTCCTTAAGAAACAATAAAACTGTTTTCATATGAAAGTGAAAAGAAATACTATATGCAAAATCGCTTACACTAAAGTATGAGCCATTTATTCAGAAACAAGTTATTCAATAAAATTGTTGATAATAAATTCGTGAGCTAGCATACTTGTGCAATAATTTATATCAGGGTGAGAATTTAATACTACAGAAAGGCTTTTGTGCTCTTTTACATTTGCAACAAACATCCATATGAAATATTTATCTGAAAATACTATATTTTTCTTAAGACAACAAACCCAGAATGTGGAGCAAGATGCGCTGATTTAATTTCACGCATTTCATTTGTTTTAAAAAAAGAGTATTCGTATATTTAGAGTTAAAAAAATCTATGGATTTTGAAAAGCATTGAATTAATGGAAAACACAAACTCTGCTCCTTTTTTAGTTAAGTTCTTTTGTGTCAGTGAAATTTATGTTTTTAACTATATAAGAATACTTAATGCATATTATTCTTACTCTATCACACAGAATAAAATTATGTAATAATTTCAAAATGTCAAATTTCGTAATTCGAGATTCAAAACAAGTCTTTCTCAGATTTTTCTCTTAAAATCTTGATGCGTTTTAAAACCAAAATGAAAGTTTTATATAAGCATTTCACGTTTTTTTCGAGATAAAAATCCTTGAATTTTCGGAAGCATCGAAATAACAAAATTCACAGTGTATGCATTTTCAATTCAGTTATTTTATTGCGTTTGAAGATTGTTCAAAGTTAAACAAAATGCTTATTTATACTATTCAGATGTTCAATTCCAAAACAGATACTCAAAACTCTCTCATTCGATTCAAATGCCGCAAAGGAAATTAAGAGTGCAAAAACCCAAATCTATCATTTATTTGGTGCAAACAAGCTAAAATTCGATAAATGTACAAAATATTTTTGCTGTATTATGGAACTTAATTTTTAAAATAAGTGTTTTATGGTTGTATAGATAAAAAAATCCTATATATTTTGAAAAACATCTAAATAATAAAAACCGATTTGTAGTTATGTTTTGAAATATATGTAACAGAGTTCGTGTTTTTAATCACATAAAATTCCTGATATTCATTTCAATTACTCACCATAAAAGTATGGCGAAAACCAAATTTATCATTTTATATTTAAAAACAACCTCCCGTGAGAGTTTTCTGCTAAATTTCTTTGTTGTATTATGAAACCGAAACTCAATTGTTCCCTCTTTAATGGCTCTGTTTCGTGTGTCCTTTCTTTTCCGATATAAAGTGGACATGTTACTGCCGATTTAATCTATCAAGTGACACCTGCTGTTACGTCTTTTTTCTCACACAGGGAGAGTTAAAGAGAGGAGGAGAAAGGCCACTGAAATGACACGATAGCTCTGCTTCAGTCATCTTTCAGATACTATCATAAAAAATTGATCCTATTTTTAACACTCAAGTCTGTTATGACCATTACTAAGCCTTTTTTTCAGCTTCACATAAAAGACATAGATAACTTCTGTTACAAAGGATCTCGTACAACCAAAAACAATCAATGATTGATATGTTATTGTAGATATTAGATGTGGTTTGA
This sequence comes from Araneus ventricosus, assembly GCA_013235015.1. Taxonomy (NCBI): domain Eukaryota; kingdom Metazoa; phylum Arthropoda; class Arachnida; order Araneae; family Araneidae; genus Araneus; species Araneus ventricosus. Next base: position 852,069 of record BGPR01000097.1, read on the forward strand.
TTTAGAGATTGGTTGTCCTTATTTCAGTTTATAATTTGTTTAATATTTTTTAGCTTTTTTCATTATTTTTGATTTAATGAAAGAAATTATAAAATAAATCAGACTCTTGATGTAGAATTCTTGCTGAAGAATAGAACAACAATATTGAATAAATGACGTCAGTTACTTAAAAGTTTCAAAGTTAATGTGCACCAGGTCCAAGAGATTCATTTCTGAAAAATCAGATCTCAAAGCTTCTACGATGCATTTAAAATTAAAGTGAGCTTCTAATTGTTCTTTCTAGCAGTTGCATATAAATTTAACCATGGACTTCAATATTCATTACACAAAAATGTAACATTTCTACACTGCCTTGGCAGTGTTAGGGCAAAATGGACAAAATATGGACTTGGTTTATTTAACTCTGAACCCTCCATTTAATACTTTCTGGAATTTATATGAAAAATATTTAATAAAGATTTTCTAACTCTTAACTAATTTATTTATGATTTTAGGAGCCGAAGTACAAATACAAGGTGGTTATAATTAAAGTTACCCTATTTAGACCTACATAGAGCCCCTTCTGGTAGACGGATGTCGTTGAAGCTTGATATATATGGACCATGGGGCAATAATGTGCAAGAAAAAATAATAGTTGAAATTTTGACCACCAGACGAGAAGGGGCCGCATGAAGAATAAAAAACACAAATTGGATACACAAAACTTTATTTAATTACAGCATATGTTCAGTGTGTATTCTATTTGCATCAAGCGCATGTCCAATGAGTGTTATAGCGTGTTCAGCAGTAGAGCGAAGGGTTTCTCGATCATATGCAGCAACATGACTTGTTATTCTTACTTTCAATTCAGGCAGAGTCCGTATTTTCCTCCATAGACACGATCTTTCAAGAATCCCCACAACCAGAAGTCACAAGGATTCAAGTCCGGAGAACGAGGAGGCCAAGCAGTCAGAAAACTTCTCGAAATTACCCGAACATCTCCAGAGTGGGCACGAAGCAGTGCCTGCACTGGTCCGGCAATGTGAGGTGATGCACCATCTTTGAAGACAGTAGTTTCTAAATACTCTCGTTCTTGCAAAGCTGCTATCATAATGGCCGTAGCACACTTGTTTATATTTCGTCACCAAGGGAGAGCAAGTATTCGATGAGCGGTTTCTCCTTCAATGTGTCCTTGACCGAAGAGGGTTGGACTCCCCTTCTTTACGATCTGACAACCCCCAAAGAAGGGATGACAGTTGCAATGTGTAATTGCCTTTTAGGCGATGCAAATAGGTTTTTTTTTTGTCGTTTATATTTCGCAAAGAAACAGACCCAAAGAAATGCACATCTCTGTATAAAAAGCTATAATTGAGAGAAAAATTTAAACGAAAACATACATATTTTAATAGATTTTAAAATTAATATGAAGTTAATATTAAATTTGCTATTGCCATAATTTTATCATCTATGTTATCATTAATTCTCTCTGTAATTATCAAATGCAATTATTTGCAACTGATTTGATATTAACCAATAAGATGCATTCCTACACCTTAAACAAACTCTTTTTTAGTAACTTACAATATGATTAGGTCATTTTTTCCTGAACATGCGACTTGCAAGAAAATTAAATGCATGAACATGTATCAAGTACTCGCAAGTGTTGTAATCTTTCATCATCACACACTGTCGGAAATAACTATTAATTCTAAAATTAATTATCTTTAGGGTTTAAGAGGCCCTTAGAGGTAAATTCAGCCCTTTAAAAATAAAAAATTTTTATGCAACTGTATACATTTTGTATAGAGGAGACCAGGGTACAATGGACCACTTTTGTAAATTTTGAATGTTTATTCTCAAAGAACTGTTTTTTTTTTGTTTTTGGCTTGAAAAAAATGCATACGTATTCTCTGCATATTAAGATTTATATTACATTCTAAATTTATTAATTATCTATACTTTTTTTAATATTTATTTTTAAGTAACAAGTGACAAAGTGGACCATTGTAGGTTAAATGAAATAAATTGAAAAAAATGTGTAAATGTAGTACATTTTTGAATAGCATAAAACATAGAACGCATCGTATTTGTTTATTCATGGCTTCAATGCATACTTATAATGCAAGATTAATGAATATTAAACTTGGCAAATTGTACACCAAAAGATGTCTGCGTCACTGAAACTCTGTTTTTTTGTGAAAATGTAGCTTCTGGAAGACTCATCATAATATCTTGAACATTTACAAAAGATTGGTTATCTATGGAAGTACTTTTATGGGACAGTACTAGCCTCTTTTTAAATAAATTTTATAACGTTTAAGACTTAATTTATGTATAATAACCAGAGATACAAACTAATAGGCGCATTAATTTGTTCCAAAAATCATACTATTTAATTTAATTTTTATATAGCTATAATATAAGAACTAGAAATTTACTGAATGTTTATAAAATATAAACAAGAAAAAATATCAAATAAATAATGTAAAACTTTGACACCAAATTGATTGAAAAGTAAGAAATTTGTTATTCAGTTATTTTATATGCAATGAAAAACTTGCTATAAAGAAGGAAAATGTAATAAAATACAAACTGAATGAAAATGCTTTATTTTTGTGATAATAAGTGAAGTTAATATTAAGTGAAATTCCTGTTATATATTATGATAATTATGTGGCCAATACTGGTACAAATTAAGATATATTATTTAAAAATTCATAACTCAAAATATAATATTTTTCCAGAGAAAGATTTTATTAATTAACAGGCAATAAAAGTTACTAAAAAATAGTGTCAGTACGACTTAAAAAATCTTAAACCAGTCATCCACTGTGAAAATTCCAATTCAAATTTTCTCTTAATGTGGTAAAAACTGGATCATCTACCTTATTTCAATAAAAAAATTAAGGTGTTAACACGCTTCTGTGTATCCCGAAAATCGCGCCTAAGTTTTCAGTGACGTCACTGGCGAGTCGAACCTTATTGGTTCAGTTATTCACGCCCATGAACTTGCATGGATGTTTTTTGTTCTGTTCGAAAGCTCCCATCTTCGCTTTGAGGGTTAATAAAACCGGTTCAAACACCCTAGAAGCAGTTTTGCTCTCCCTTGGTGACGAAATATAAGCTAGTGTGCTACGGCCCTAAGGAGAGCTATCGTGCGCTGTTATCTTGAGCGTGAGCACAATGCCACTCAGCAAAAAGTTTGTAGCACGTGACTAGTCAGACAAGATGACGAAAATCATGGGCTGTATTCAACCGGCTTGAAAATGCTCACGATGCTGACAAAAAAAATCGCCAGCAGCGGAAATTCAAAACAATCGGGTGTGACTTTGACGGTGACTTAGTTCGCCTTCCCCGATACCGAAATACAGTATGACCGGTTGTCTCAATGCGTCACGTGCTACAAACTTTTCTTCTGGGTGGCATTGTGCTCACGCTCAAGATAACAGAGCACGATAGCTCTCCGTGTGATAGCAGCTTTAGTCAAGAATGACTTGCTGCTGAAGAAGGTCGCAGTAGCGGGAACCCATAATAGAACACCTTTAAGGGCCATGAGGACAGAGTCTTTCCCCGTACATGAAAACCGTCATCTATCGGACGAAATTTCAACTATTATTTTTTAATGCGGATTTCTTTTCCCCATGGTCCATATAACGTATATGCCAAGTTTCATCGACATCCGTCTACCAGAACGGTCTCTACTTAGGTCTAAATAGGGTAACTTTAATTATAACTACCCTGTACCTGATCTGTTTACAAACTCTACCAGCAGGTAGGTAGGAATTACTCTAGTCCCTCTGTGTGTTTGTTTTGGTGTTGTTGATGTTTTTTAATGAAATTTTAAAATAACATTGAAGACTTCAGATTCCTAAGCATGAAACATTATGAGAACTGTGAAACAAATACACTTAAAATGAAACACCAAAAATACGAGAACTTGCTTAGTGCTCCTATTTTTGAATGTCATGCTGAATTTGAATGTAACTGAATGCCATGCTTTCACATAGTGTTTCTTATGCTTTTTGAAGTGTTTAGAAATTTTTAAGTTATCATTTTAGATTTTAAAAAAATTATAAATTCATTATTTTTACTTTATATATCTTGGTAATTCAGGATATATGTATAAATTTTAGCTAATTTAGTTTCGAACGACAGAAGTAATTTTGCAAGGATTCTGTTAAGAAACAAAATAAGCTAGCTAAAACTTAGAGTTGGCTAAAAAAATTTCCATAAAACTATCAATGCAAACGCGCAAGAGGGAGGGGCTTAAAAATGATCATTCCATCATGCTTTTGTGTAACACTTTAGTTCCTCTAAAGAAGTACCTGAATTTCCTGTCAGTTCATATTTTTATTACCTTCTATTTTTTTATTTATTGTTGAGAGGATGCTCTTGTAATTTTTCATTAACGACCAACAAACTGGACTTCCTGCATCGCATCATGAAATGAAGAACGTTGCAATAATTAATGAAACTCACCGTCGTTGATTAAAAAAGTTATGATTAAGTAAAAAAGAACCACAAAACACCTTTATATTTAGACGTGCAGAAATCTTAGCCGTCGACCAATCGATTCCGTCCTTTCTAGAAAATTGGACACTCCATCATTTCGATTGACTGCTTTCTTGCTATAATTTTCAACATTTACCACGTCATCGAGAAGGCAAGGATCGTGTAATTTCAAGTGGACCGGCAAAAATAAAAGAAAACTTCCGCTTTTTGTTTTGCCGGTGGAGCATTACTTTCAGCAAGCGGTAGGGATTATGGTCCGCTTTTCATCCCACTTTTCTATTATCATCCAAACACCAGTTCTCAGAAAAGCCATAAATACCTCTCAGGGAAGAAACGCATATAAGAAAAGAATGCAGGGAAGAAACAAAATGGATAGGGTAGTTATTCACGGAAACATTGGTCACCCAATAAAGAACATAATGAAAAAACTTTACCCATCCATTTTCCTGACTTAAAGCTGTCCGCCTGCTGAGCTTTGAAAAAAAAAAGAAATGATTTCAGAAGAAGGTGGAAAATCTAAGTTTTAACTCGAAAGGTTAATTATTTTAGTTTTACGGAAAAGAATGGAAACTCGTCGTATTTTACCTTCGACACGGATATTCGCAGTTAAAGATGTTAGCTGATTTCAATCATTCCTTCGAGAAGAATGTACTTATTTAATCCAAGAATACTTGACTATTTTTATTATATAAGCATATTTAGTTTTTGAGTTTTAAAAGAAATAAAAAATATTGAACAATTAAAGAAACCATATTGGCTTACAGATTTCCCATTTAAATAATTTTTAACATATTTGTTACTTATTAAGAGATATTTCATTTTCGTATAATTCAAAGGGTGATGCTCACTGCCTCCTAGAAGGATTATCAACATTCTCATGTTAAGTATATGAAGGTAAATACATAACCAAAAATAACTTGGTGCAATTATTTTCACAACATCTGATCGAAAGAGAAGAGGTGTTGAAAACCATACCATTTAAGACCAAGTTCCTAAATGAACGAATTATTATCAACTGTATGAAATGTCTAATAAGAAAGGATGCAATGAATGATAAGAATCAACGAAGTAAAATGTTACTGCGAGTAGATTGCGATTTAGTAACTGCTATTACAGGGAATATGTTTTAGAAAAAGAGGTATTAACCACATACACAACATTTCAATAGAAAAGTCTAATTTTCTATCACTACAACATAATATCTCAAAAGATGATACCATTTTTATTATACCAAACAATATTTTTCATAATAAACAATTTAAGTCTACTAGGAATGAATTGTATTCCATCTAACAGATTACGGAAATATATTTTTAAAATTATGTTGAAGAGGGATATTTTAATGATTATAATTGGGACAATGCATAAAACACTATTTTATTTGAGACTCGTTTGCTTGAATACTTAAACAAATATTAATTGAAGTAAAACATACGCTAACTAAAAAATATTTGCATTATTTTAGATTTCATTTTTTTCTATAGCAAATAAAATTTAAATTTGCTTAAACCTTTTCTTTGCCTTTGTGATTTTTTCTTAATTTACATAATATTTTTAAAATCCTTCCCATATATTTTTCAAACAGTCAGAATTAGCATTAATTCATAGAAATCTTCGCACTTACTCGTATATGTTAAAATCTTATTTTATTATGCATCCAAAACGTTAATATATTTCTTCATTTAAAGAGTAAACGCAATATTCTAAAGGTGAATAATGCTATAAAACAGCCTATGAAAATGCAAATTGTCCTTCATATTCATTTTTGTTTTTTAACTTTATCTTCTTAATTGGAATCAATTTCCTAAACGCGAATTTAAATACCTATATCCATTTAATTTTTATTAAAGTTAAGAACGAAAAATATAAAAAGCAAATTCTTTTAGTAAAATATTTAACCAGGTCAAAAAAAAACCCCAAAAAAAATCAATAAAAGTTTCCTGCTTTTTAGAAAATGTTATGAAAAGAGGCTTTGAAAAGTAACATTTATAAATGAACGATGCTACATAATTCGTATGTTAAAACAACAAAAATCTTTTAGAAAAGGAATAAAATGAGTTTTGTAATTTGTTTTCAGATTATTTCTAAACCAAGCGAAATTTAAGCGCAAGCTTTTTTTCTTTAAGATCCACAAAATTATTATTATTTCAACAGTATAATTACATTACTAGTATTACATATGTGTAAAATTCGGTAGATTTTTGTCACTATAAGGGACAATTGGAACATAAATAGTATATATTGCTCATTACGAGAGTGATGGAGACAGTCTAATCCTTGTTGAGAATGAATTATATTGCAAAATAATTCTGTTAGCTTAATAAATAATGTAGATTTTAAATTTCAATATTTCATCAAATTTCAAGGCAGTCATAATTGATTCTTTTAAATTTTAGTTTATGAAAGTTATTTCCTTAAACTTTTAGTATGCATCAAATTTTTGGATGTGTCTGTGAGCAATTATCAGGCTTTTTCGTTTATAAAATGACTAGAAGTTGCTATAAAAGAAACTAAAAATTTTACAATTTGGCATTTCGGATTGTGTTTCTTCGATAGACTAGTTGAATCTCAATTGATTTAGCCTTTAAAAACAATTTTAAATCATTAGCTGGAGAATCGTAAAATGTAATGTAATAATGGAACAAAACTGTAAAAATATTTTATCTGCTTATAAAGTGGCAAATAATGAATTTTATAGATTAGTAAGTACACTCTGTCCCAAAAGTTTATAGACTCTACTAAAATATATTTTTTAGAAAAACGGAATGGCATATAAACACCAATTGCAAGTATGTTTTTTCAAACCATATGCGACTTGCATTCAACGAAATATTTAGAAAAAAAACATTTTGTATTTCAATTATATAACAAAATGGAAATATTAGGTGTCTCAAAAGTTTATAGAATATGTGGCATTTCAACAAAAGGTGCTCAATACAAGGTTCTTAATAGCTTAAAGTCTTTCCATTTTTCAGTATGATATCGTATACACGTTTTTCCATCGATATAATTAAGGTTTGCAATATCTCTGGTTCCAAGTTGCACCATGCACTTTCAATGGCTGTCTTCAAGGCATTCACTGAATAAAATTACCTTCCATTCTCATATACCTTCCGAGATGTAATGCCCCACACATTCTCAATTGGGTTTAGATCAGGGCTCATCTGTGGCCACTCAATAACAGTAACATTTTTCAAGTTTAAATAATTTTTCGTAGCATTGGAAGTTTGAGTGGGAGCATTATCATGCTGATATTCCCATTTTCGTCCCCCTATGTTTTCTGCAAATGGCATAAGATGATTTTCTAGTGTTTCTACGTATTTAGGATAATTCTGTCGTCCATCTAAAAAGGCCAAACCCACTTGACCGCTGAAACCCGAAAGCTGTCCACACCATCACAGATCCACCACCACTTTGCCTACTGAAAACGTTCCTGGTATCTTTCCATAAATCATGTCAATATTTTATATTCCCGTCAGGTCCATCGCTGTTCCATTTTTTTATCACTGAAAAGGAGAGCCATCCATTTATCACCATATGACATATGATTACGAGCCCATTGTAATCTCTTACTAATGTAAAACTTTGAGAGTTGTAAACTGCGAGCCATTTTTGAGTGGATCATATAACCAGGTTCTATAATTCTTCTATGAACAGTGTTCTTGGAGATTTGCAACCGGGAAGCCCCAGTAATTTCACGAGCCGACATTTTCTGACTTGATACCATTCTTTGTATCCGTCTATCACTGCGAATATCCGTCACACGTGGTCTTCCCGAACGAGGGTTTGGCTCATATGGTGTCTTACGAGTTAATACACGATAAATCATACTTTTAGAACGATTTAAAAGTTTCGATATTTCCTTAACAGTCTTACCGAGCAATTTCAAATGCAGAATTTTACTAACTTCTTCATTAGAGAGCTGCAAAGCATTAGGCATCATGAAACGCAGAACAAACGACAGCTTTCCTTTTCTTACAACGTATTTATTAGGCTCCGAATCAACGTCATGATTACCAATACCATATTTGCATAAAATTACATTTGTCTATAAACTTTTGGGACAGGTTATTTCTGTTTATTTTACGATTTAAAAATTGGCATTAAATATACGGGGTAGAACTGCTCTTTTTTCAATATAATAGACATAACATATCTATAAAGTAAGTTGCATCAAAATACGTCATATACATCAAAAAATATAGGCAAAATACAAGGTTCTATAAACTTTTGGGACAGAGTGTATGCTTAAAAAATAGGAATGGCAAAACCCAAACATGAACATTACAGTTCTAAAAAATATTTCATTAATCATTTCAAGCAGCCTATATTTTCTGAACATAGAAAGCATAAAGCGAATAACTGGCAATATTTAAATTAAGTTGTATGTAACCAGTAAGCAATATGGGAAAGGCCCTTTTCCTACCCCATGGAAAAATCAATACATTTCGATTAATACCTTATCCCTTTCACTTCCAGTCATCCATCAATAAGCGTAGAAACTCAAAACAGCTTCAATACAGTCTGAAAGTTGAATTATGCGCTACTTGTACATAACTTCAAGATTAATCGGTCATGCAGTATTTTATGAATTTTTCTGGCCATTACATTAATAATGTCAAATCAGTTATTTGAACTTTTTTACTTGAACAGCTATTGACGGTTTTAGATATTTCGCTCTAAAACCATTGATATTCTCATCAGCATATTTTTTTTATATAATTGTCTTTGAAAGGATTTTAAAATTTTGCACACAAAAGAAGTAATCATTTTCAAACTGAGTGTATAATTGCCTTGATTTTGAATACTTTACAGATTCATTACATGAAAACAGCATTAGATGCAATATATTTAATTCTTTCACTAATGGTGTTAATATTAAAAATGCAGGAATACCGCGCTAAAATGATAAAAAAAATTAATTGTTATCAACGATATGAGATAATTATACATTTAACGTAGTATTAATACTTCATATCCTTTCATTATTAAAGTAAATATTTAACTACCTCTTTAAATAGAGGAATATTAAGATATGTTTTAAATAGACTTCTACCAAATTAAATGGAAATATTCAGATTCAAGATTATGATAAAATTTTAAGGCAGTTAAATACATTCATTGACTTTGTAAAACTAGGTTATAATTTTAAAGTTTTAGTTACTGAGTTTCTAATAATGTCTTCTCATTAAATGAGCTAGAATGTGAATGAAATGTGTTAGAAAGTCAGGCATTAATTTTATATTACACAGTAAATTAAAGCAATGTTGAACTCAAAATTATTCTTTTAGAAATCTATATCTTTCTAACTTCAAAGAGAATTTTCAATGTATTTATAAAATGATTTCCTTAAACTAAAAGGTTTAAATAATACAATTTTCAAAAGGCCTTTAAAGCTTTAAGTACATACAGATATATCAATAATAGTGACTTAAGTATTTTTGAAAGAAGGAAAATTGTGGAGCTCCAAATTCAAACAAAGTTAAATAATGCAAAAAAAATATTAACACCAGATAGTTAAAATATTAAGCGAACAATTTCAACTTATCAATGACCTTGAAAAAAACATTTGAGTATTTACCAATAATGAAGCGAGGTACGAATATTTTTAAAGATACAGAGAGTTCCATTACAGTAATTTTTCTGTTGAGGAACCAGATTGTGATAGTTAATAGAAAAAGAAACTAAACTTATACAGGTTATTTCGAAATTACTGCATAAGATTCAATTTTAGTTCGCAGTTATGAAACATATATTTTAACCGCTTAAAGAAGTAAACCGAGTTATCTCGTTCTAAATACTGAAGGTTTCAAAATAATTCGGTCCTTAAGCGGTTGAACAACAGAAGGAAATTCTTTATTTTCCCAGAAGAAAATTTTCCATTATTATGTTTCTAAAAGATTCTTGATATACATTATGATTTTGCAAACAGAATTGTGTATTTAATTTTTCATCTTTTCTTACTATGAATTGTTATGATTTATGTATCAATGATTTATTTACTCAATCATATAAAAAGTACAGCTGTCCCTTTTTTTACTTACAGATAAATTTGTATTTAAAATTCTGTTGTTTCAGGAAACAAGAGTGGAGTATATGAAACTTCCTTCACTGACCCTTCGTTTTTTCCTTTACCTCTATTCTTCAATTTTATATCATGTTACGTCAAGATATTCCAAGTTAGTTAAATTTACAAAAACGATCTGTCACTGCTTGTTTTCAAACTATTGTTAAGAATTAAATTAAACTCCTAATGTTAAACAATTTATTTTAAATAATAAGAATGTATGGTTCCTTTCTGTTCATATTCTTAAATGTATTTTATGCAAAATTGTTCCCAAAAAGTTCTGTGAATATTATACCATTTTAACATCTGGAAATGTTATTTCGATTCTTCGTCGTTTCTTATTCAGAATTGTAATAATATCTGTGCGTAATCTTATAAGGAATATATTAGACCTCTTCATTTCTTTTCTTCTAGAGATGCGATTCTAGTTTACAACTCGGCTGCTTGTAATAAGCAAGAGAGGAAAAAGATAAATCTTCAGTGTATTTTCTCTTTGGTCCTATGTTTCACTTTCCAAGCAAGCTGTATCTTTAATCCCAGATTCGCAGAAAAAAAAGATAAATTGTCTGTTCAATAAATTGCCTTCCAACTTGGTAAAGTTCCGATCATTTTCACGGTTCTTGGAGGATTTTCATTCAAATGTGAAGATAAAAGTGTTCTCATCGTACGACAAGGCTAAGATTCCGATAAGTCGCCTCGCCTAATCCTAGAATCTAGATTGAAATTTCTACCCTCCCCCACTTACAGAATTCCACGATAGTAAATATTCTTCTCACATACTCCCCTCCTTTATCGACAGTTCTCCCTCCAACCATAAATTGTTTATTTTTCTTTCAGTTACTTTTTTTGCCCTAAAAATATCCCAGGCAATGATGGATACAGACAATCTTGAAGCTTCCTAAGCGGCCACCTTTTCCTATGGAAATGCCATCGATTTTCCAAATTTAGCTGTAAATCGTGTTCCCTTCCCCTTTAAAAACATTTCACACATTTTTCCGTCTTCGGGCAGCTGAAGCTCAGCTTTTTTCTTCATTTTATTCTTGCGCTTGGAGGAGTGAAATACCTCCTCGACTAATACGGCCGCGCATTCCGGCCGATTTACGAGAGCCCTCAAGCTTAAACCCTTACTGACTCTGAAACCAAAAGTTTTATCTTCCTATATATCGAATGAAGACCCTGCTTAAATTTCGCTATAAATTTATTCACAACTTAACCACATATGAAACCGAGATTTGGAGAAAATAAAATGAAGTCATCCATCTCCAGGCTGAATTTCAAACGATAAAATAAATGATTCTTTTATAGCATTTAGATAATTTTTTGTGATATGAATATTTAAAGTTATGATGCGAATCAAATCAGTTTTTCGACAAAAGTATGCAAAAGCATCAGATCTTGAAATGAAATCAAGTTCAAGACACAGAAGATTATTTTGTTACAGAACTTGTGGCTATGGTGTGTTTGATATTTTATTCATACAGTTATAAAACGGTATCAAATTATTTTCAGAATTTCAACCTTATTGCCATGATTCTAAACTGATTGTTTTACACAAGCTTTTCATTGTTATAGAGTGGTTATTATAAAATTGATCCTATTCAGATCTACGTAGAGTTTGATCTGGTTGACGTATATTATTGAAGCTTGTTGCAGAAGTAATAAGATGGTGATTAAGCAAACGTTTATGTTTATTGTTTTCTGTTCGTTTTCGTTATGAGCATATTTTCATTTTATGATGAAAATTGAACAATTATTTTTTGTTGGAGACTCATTTCCAGAAGTCTTCAGTGATTATGCATAGAAACCGGCTATTCTTTTTAACAATCAAATTAGTTACTTTTTTAGGAACACTATATTCAGAAAATGACAAAAAATAACTCACGAGTAAACAGATAATTTATAATGTTTTATTGACAACTCCATTTAATCACTAGAAAAATGAAAAATCAAATTATTTCACTATAATATTAGGCACACACTAAGGGTTAATAATAACTTCTGCCTGTCTCTTGAATTGTTAGACTAAAAATTAATTACAGCATCCATATGAAGCTTTCTATTATTCAATAAGTATTGAATTGAAACAGATACGAATGAAGTATCTGTGAGAATAATGTGTGTGTTTGGCAAGAAATTACATGCCGAAAATATCTCAATTTCTCAGAAAATGCTTAATAAGATTAATACTCCATGATTTATGCTTCTCCAAAGTGGATTTCATTTTATGCATTTTACCAAATGCCAATAACTTTCTTATACGTACAAATTTAAATAATTCAAATTATATTCCATCTTGACATGCGCATTAATATGAACACTGGCGCGATTATTCGTGAATAAAAAGCAGTTAGCTCCTAAATGTTTTTAGGAAAGAGTTGTTCTCGCTAAATTCAAATAAATGAATAAATAAAATGTAGATGCTCTTTCATGTAATTTAAGAAAACACAATTATAAAGTAAAATATTTCAGCGCATGGTCTTCATAAAACTAACATGTTTCATGTTAAAAAATCCAAAACTTAAAAATTAGCACAGAAAAAGACTTTTTAAAAATCTATCTATGCATTAACTACCTAGTGATCTTCCGTTCATAATTGTTTTTAAATCAAATTTATTTGTTTCTGTACACTAATATGCGGAGGAAGTCCATGCATCTTGTTCCTAAACAATTCATTAAATGTCCTTTTTAGAAGGGAGAAATGGATTAAATTTGACTTCTTCAAAATATGTTTGAACTACATTGAGTAATTATTTTGTTTTATGAGTTTCAGTAATTATTCATTGGACTGTGCACTATTTAATTCCGCAGGAAGTGGACTGTATTGACAAAAATTTTGCATCAAAAATATTAACATAATATAGTTAACCAGAAAGTGAGTCCTAGTAGGAATTTACGCCACAGCGTGGCTATAATCCAAAGAGTGCAATAGCACTCCGATTTGTTAGAGAGAGACATTAGTATTAGGGAAGACAGGAATATAAATGTATTGAAGTGGGGTGTTATAATGTTTAAGAAAATTGATACACCTCCCGCTTCCCAATACGGTAGTTGCAACACAGCGACTCATTACTGACCTTAGACAGGAAAATACTTCCTTAACTCCTTTACCTTAAAACCACCAGGTTATCATGACCTGCGGCATCGTTCTTTGATATGGAGATACAAAATATGGTGACTCGTTATGATACGTTTCTCAACGCGAATGGCAATTTCGTTTAAATAGAGTCCAAGGTTTGTAATTCAGTTAACTATAAAGTGCTTGGTTCCATAACGTTTAGTGCTCTTTAAATTTCTGAATATCCTAAATAAAAATTATTGGTCTTTAATTTCAAATAATTCTTTTTTATTTCTATTTAGTTTCGAATGGTAGAAAAAGTTGCCAGAATCTAATTTTCATTCGAAATTTCGTAAAACTTTCAAAATCAGGAAACAACCTTGTATTTGATTTACTAACGCTCAACTCCATTTCCATGTTTTTTTTCCAACGCAAGCATCTTTTTTTCAGAATTAAAAAGGCAGTTTTACGGGGAGGACAGAAGGCTTCTTAAGTTGCTACTTTCCAGACATTTTAAAAAATTTCCTCTTTCCGATGTTATGCTTTCTAAAGTGAAAAGTAGGTATAAACAAATTAACCACCTACACTAGTGCGTTATATTGTCATAAATATATTTATTATTTAAAGTTCAAAACACTGAACATTCAGCAATTAAGCGGATGGCAGTTTTGGCACTGAAACGAAGGCATCTCAACAAAATACATATCTGCAAATCCAAATCATACAGAATTTCAGAATTTGCGAAACTGTAACTTCTCTAATTCATGACACGAAATCGATTATAATTAATTGCGCAAATGCAAATCTGTGCGCTGATCCATATCAATTCAAGGACCATATAAACACTTCGTTTGCCGTTATCACGGATAGTGCTGTTTACTAATGGTTCTAGCAAAGCTTATTATAGGGATTAACCTCTCATTCTTAGCCATGTTCGTTATGCTACGTGATAGCTATTCATGCTCATGTTTGTGCTTTCTAATTCTTTAACAGGAAACATTGACACTTTTAGTCATACATTTTGATTTCATTATAAATAACCTGCTGCACACCACAGAAAAATCGTTTTTTCTTCTTCTGTCTCATTCAGAATATGAAATAAATTTTACTTACCACTTAAAGAAATGTAGTGATTTCACCAACAAGGAAAATTGATTTTTCACTGTTTCGTTCTTGACAGAATTCGGTTTACATAACCGGACAAAGAGAACTGCAAAGTGAAATGAAGCAAATTAAAAACACAGTTTTACTTATTAAAACAATATTAACTTTAATTATTTTAATGTTATGCCATTCTCATTATCATGAAAATTAATCATTGCAAATGAAATCCTGAATAATACCTATAATCATACAGTACAGACAGAACTAAACGCAACATTATGATTATTTGTCACCAAATATATATATATATATATATATATATATATATATATATATATATATATATATATAGTGATTCAAAAGTTCTATGACAAACTTAAAGGGTAGGTGAGGCATACAGATAAAAGTGACTGTTATGACAGAACATGGGGTCCCAAACGCAAAAAAAGACCTCTATAGGAGGCTCTTTGTCAGTAGATTAAGTAAAAGAAAACGACACAGCTTATTAATTGCACAACACAGAAAATTCCCGAAAATTGTAGATTTCAATCACGTTGTCTTTGAACATGACATCTGTCTGTCAGTCCGTGTTTAAATGAACACAGTGACTCAAAAACGCAGCTACATGAAAGGATGACATTTGGTATATCTTTCATGCCAGAATTATAGATTTGCATGAAATTTGGGATTAAATGCGTCAACGGGTTGAATGTCTGTCGTTTGTCTATTCCTGTGAATGAGAGCGCGCAATTTAAAAAGTATGTCAAGTTATATGCATGAATACACCTAGCAATTCTTCTACTTTCCAGAATTTATGAATGTATTTTCAAAAAATGGACTCTCAAAAATATGTTTCTTAGCTGAAGCCTAGCAGAAATCAGTAGAGCACAAGTCAAAACCCTGTTTCACTTCTAAAAACACAATTGTGAAATGAAAATAATTTATGTACCAGTTAAGTGAAGCATGTCTTTAAAATTTGATGGTCTTTGTTGATCTCATATGCAAATTTCAATCCTTAGGAATAATTTAGTATCTAAAATATTTTTTAAGTATTACTTAACTTAAAAATACAAAACAAAATTTACTACTTTTGGTTGAAAAAAGGAATTGATGACTTTTGTCAAATTTGGCAATCACTGTCCTAAACTATACTAATTAGTTTCAAAAATTTCATATTATCATCTTTTAATGTCCGTAAGAAAGCTAAGCTAAATGTGATAATAGGGAAAAAACATTTATGCAATTTTAATGAAAAAATATTTTTCACAAGCTATATTTTTTTTCTTATGATATACAGATGCATTTTCAACTACGCTCGCTGACAAGAATTTCTTTTATAGAATGACTCTTTCGAAAACCAGAATATCAAAAAATTATTCAATAATATGTAAAATGGTTTAAAAAAATAAAAATGATGCTTGTTAAAGAATCTATGTACTTCAAGAGATAATATTTTACTTTAATTAAAAATGCATTTTATCCGAATACAATGCAGAAGCTCTGTTGTTCTTTTAACAACTTGAATCTGAAAGCTTCTGGTAACTTCCAGTTTGTAATAATAGATAGTTTTGGCCTTCTAAATTGAGAAATTTATTTGGTATAATGAAACAAGGAGAAAAAAAAAACTGTCGATGAATATTTTGCCTTCAAGAAACTATTTAAAAGGGATTCACGAAATGCTTAATAACGACCAATTAATAACCATGGTAAGAAGATTGTTAGAAATTATTAGAAGAGTAACATTTATTCGGTAAACATATATTTATGATTTGATCTTTTCCTCATTTTCTTCGAAAGTTTTCTGTCTGGCTTAAGCTGAATTTCACAAGTCGGGTCACAAGTCGGATAGTCGAGGGTTTACTGTAGAAATCAAGACCATGTCATATCCATCTAAACCTAGAAAGAGCAAAATAGTTCAGACAGGCATTAATATTAAGGTTTGAGACAGGCGCGACGACAAATGTAGGTTGTGAGAATAATGTGGATGAAATTATGTATGCAGGCTGAATTTAAAATAAACGTCAAGTAAGTTTGCGAGCAAAATCAATGGCTGAAAAGTGTGCTGAGGAGATCAGATTCGGGAATAAGATAAGGGTCTACTATATAAATAAAACTTCCAATTCAACTCCATCTACATAGTATAAAATGGTCCCAACAAGAAAGTTATTATTTCGTACAACATTTTTAGTGTAATAACTTCGATTTTATACACTTTTATTTAACTTATTTTATATCATCGAAGATGGAATTCTGTAATAGATTCTTCTTTTACTTCCTGATGAACCAGAGTTCTGAAATTTTGCACATATTTGCATTCTCGATGGCAATACACTATTTTAATATTTTCAAAATTTAATTATTGGTTAACCAGTTCATTTTATTTCAACATTGATTCCTACAAATAGTGACACCTGGTAGTGAATTTGAGGAAAATTCTGTTTCAAGACTCCATAATATTTATAATAATGAATAACAAATTAAATACTGAAAAGTGGAAAATAACCAATAAAAAAAATTCTACTGTTTGTTCACTAATCCAAGTGTGTTTTTAAAAATTGCTTTCATTAAATTTTTAAATGTATATTTTGTTCTAGAACTTTTCTCAATATTTAAAGAGAATCTGATCTCTTCAAAACAAGTTCTTAGTAAATTAGACTCATTTTAAGGCAAGTACTCATTAAATCTTTTCTTTTACAAAATATTGAAATGATGTACAAATCCTATCTTTAATAAGGAAATAAAATATAATTCCCTTCTAATTATAATTAAAATGATAAGAAATATTACTAAAAGCTTTTAAAAATGCATTTTTATAGTAAATATTTGAGGATATGAAATCATTATTCCTTTATTTGAAAAGATAATCTTGTCTTATAATCCGCCCCTTAAACTTCTTTCTTAATCCCTTAACTTTCGAATTGCGAGAGCTATAACCGTAAAATTGGTTATAGCTGACGCTGTCTGCATAGTAAAATGACCATGCTCTTTTCAAAGAGACCTCCTCGAGCACCTCCCAGTGTCGAATATGAAAGCTGTATAATATACGCAAAAATAGTACATTTTATTTTAACACTCATACAGTCTTATAACATTTAATTGCATCTATTTTTCATCAAAAGACATTATCCGTAGCACAATGTAGAAGAAAGAGCGCGTAAAATTGCGTTTCTGACGAAATTTTTCTGGTCGAATCTAAACGAAAGAATGTGTTTCGACACTCTTCCGCCTTGAATGAGATAATTTTGCCTTCCACTATCAGTAGAGGACCTTGATGGTACAGTTCTAAGGTTTCTCTACTTTATATACTAGATAAAAGTCATCGGTTATGTTGATATCGTAGAGTGGTCTCCACACCAACCTCCTCTCATTCCATGGGACTCCTTCATGTGGGGCTAACTTAAAAAGTAGGTGCACGTGACACCTCTGAGAACATTATAGAACCTTCGATGACGCATAACTGACGCTTGTGAGAGAGCATCACTCGACATGCTTTATAATGTGTAGTATGAGATTCGATCTTGAGTTCCATTTGCATTTTGTCGCTTACGGAGAGCAGACTGAAAATAGACAGTAGATGGTCCTAGTGGCAACAAGTTACTCATTCGTGTTTCATGACGAAACAGTTTGGCAAATAGTGTAAAATAAAAAAAATACTTTCTTCTCTTCTTAGCATTCATATTAACAAGGAATCTTTTCGTACTTAGTCAATGTTGTTCTACAACATTATAATGGATACTGTGATATAGAAAAATGGCTAGAGCTGTCAGCGTTCGAACGTTAATGGGTAAGAATGAACTTAAGGGGTCACGACAGAGAGAGAGAGAAATAACATAGGTGTTTGTCAGAATGTTCATTTACTGTTTTTTGTTTTGTATTAAATTCTTTGAAATGGATATAGCGTCAAATTCGATGTTTTGATTGCGAATTTATATTTAAAGACAATAAATGAATAAATTCACTTTGTATATAATCTCTACCCAATAAATTTCAAAATAAAATTCATTATTACTATACAAAAGAAAATTATATTGTCTTAAATAGAAGAGAAACTTTCTCAATGCATTACTTATACGAACTGATGATTCAAAGAATTCTTATAGCTACAAAGGAAAATTTCGTCGCTTAACAAGCAACACCACCTGTCCATTTTTCAAGGTTTTACATGAGGAAGAAAAAACTGAATTATTCGCAACCAATAGCGAATATGGAGGATTTTTTTTCACATCTAGTATGAACATGAGATTATACATCGGTTTAAAAGGCAGAAGAGCTAAAAAAATTGGAAGATTTAAAATTTCTTTAGATAGGTGGTGTTAGCCTATCAGACCATTGAGATAGGCGGAGTTGTAAGAAGTGCGTAAATAAGGTGAAATCAAATGAGAAGACTGATTCAATTTTACTTCAATAAAATCTTTTATTGAAAAGGAAAGATACTTTTTGAAAACAAAAAAAGTTGTCTGTAGGTGCTTCAAAAAATAATTAGTAGTAATACTTGAAAATTGAAGAGATGGTCAATTAACTTTTTGACAAAACCGTCAGTTTTGACATTCAGTTGAAGAAGTTACAAGCTCACTGTTCATTTCCCAGATGGAGATTAACCTATTCTTCTGAAAATAGGCTTGCCAGAATTACGTTCTTCCTTCGTCACTCTTCTTATCCTCTTTTACACCCTTTTTCTTCATATCTATCTTGTCAGTCTTTACCTTCTTGTTTTTTCCATCACTTGCATGCTCAGTGTTTTTACATTTCCTCGAAACCTACCTTCTACTTTCTTCTTCATAGGGAATGCTGTCGTAGAATGTGTCTGATGGTATAAATTTCATCTTGTACTGTAAATTAGTCCACTTATCGCGTGTTATTGCTGGTCGCGAATTGTAGACACATGGAAAAGCAAAGACATTCTTTGTCTCAGTGAGACTTTGTCTTATACCATATTATATCGCCTTCATGGTCTTTTTTTAGTGCTTTTAATATCCACGGTGTTGCACACAAACATCTTTTTGAAATCCCAACTCATTGTGAGCCAAAATTCATCAAAAAGAAATTTTCTTCCCTGTTCAGGTATAGCATTACAACCCATCTTTTTTTATTCCTTATACTTTCGGAAGTTACAAGCTGGATCCATCTTTCTTTCCTCACGAGGAACACCTTGCACTATCCGCTTAGTAGTTTTGGGATCTGCTCTTCTGAATTACATGTATGCTTTTCCTTTCATTCGATTACTATTAGCTCTGTTACTCTTCCAGTCTTTCTTGTTCTAAAAAGTGTTCCTATTTATGCGCACTTTCTCAGTAATATTGCTTCCAAGATTACTTATTTGGTTAGCTTGGTTTAGAAAGGACATATCATTGCTTTCATTCGAGTCAGAAATATTTCTTGGCTCGTAGTGGAACATGTCACTATCCATGTGAAATCGGCAAAAATATTACACATATTATTCAATAATGCATACAATAAGTTTTATAGCTTATGCCGAGTTATAGTCGATTTGGATAGAAAAATAACGCCTATCTCGTGAAACCTGCCACTGCAATACCCCTGTCTCACGAACATAGTACCGGTCGATTTCAGCTTATAATTACCTAGTTATTTTTAATGTTTTATCGGGGAAATTGGATGATCTCAACTAAAAGCTGTTCATTTTTCATACAAACAATTAATATAAACAAAAAATTATTGATATGGCTTACCTCGTAAAAAAGAAGTGAGAAATGATATGAAGGACTCTGAAACACATTGAGATAGGCACTATTGTGGTAGAAACTAGACATGTGGTGTTATCATTTTTGCAATATATGCACTACCTGTTAGTCTGATGGCCAGAGTCCGCCAGTCGATCTGTCATCAAATTTTACATAAAAATGTTTAAATAACTCAAAATGGCCAAAATCTGAGATAGGTGGTGTTGCTTGTTCAGCGACGATTTATAAAATTGTTGAAAGTAAAGAATTTAAAATTATTATTTATACATACGAAACGTATGTTTCCTTATATAATTAAAATTTTTCATATGCTTCGAAAGTTGTAGAAGAGTATAAATCATTCTTTCTAAAAAATCTACAAAACTTTACACATTTTTAGTCATTTCTTTCAATTTTTCCTTTCAGAATTCACCCTTGAGATTTATCTTCTATTAAAGCTATAATTATTTATATCGTGCGATTAATACAATTCTCTCAATGAATTTCAAGAAAAAATTTTTAATGAAAGAATTCATATTTACGTCTCTCTTAACTATCATGCTGTGTTCAATACTTCTCAACTCATTCATTTTTCGTATTGTACAAAAATGCTAAATTTAACTAAAAATTTCCAAATAATATGAAAGAATCATTACTTTTACCGTTGCAATATTAAAAATTATTAATACAAAAGTAAAAGATTCGTATTTTAATCTGATTCCTTTTATATTGTTTTCGAACGTGTTTTTAAAAACCATTTTTACTTTTTAAAAAGTTTATAAAAAAATTTACAACTTGACAAAGTTACTTAATTCAAAATTCTACAGAAAGTATTCGGCTAGTGTTTCAAATTAGCCTTCCTAAAAATCCAGATGACGGGGACTTATAGAATAAAAAAAAAATCCGCGGGTTTTTGTGTACTTTAAAAGAAACTCTAGCCTCTAATGTATAAAGAATCACGTGTTGCCTTAGAGTAAGATAGATCTAAAATCAATAACAGTCAACTTCAAGGAACTTCATGTATGCGTTTCTTTGTATTTACTAAAAAGAACGAAACTTCAAAAAATATCTTTCAAGCTTACAATAAGCCGGAATAAATAAATGTACCGAAACACATAGAAAAGATATTACGGCTTTGTTTGATTCTTAATAAATTATACTTCCCGTATTGTAATTCATTTCAGGCAATCGCAAATTTGCATTCAATGCGGAGAGCAAATTAAAATTGCTTATTTAAGAATTTGATTTTTTAGAGATTAAGATTCATCTTTCTTCCACATACTTAGGAATTAAAACAGTTAGTGGGTCTCCGAGAGATTGTATGAGTTTGAATATACGTACAAAATGACCCATTTTTTCATCACACAAATGCGAATGTTATGCATTTGAAAAAATGGAAAACGGAGAAAAATGTAGAATGTAGAAATGCAGTCACAAATTTGCATTCAATGCGAAGAGCAAATTGCAATTGCTTGTTAATAAATTCTTTTTTAAAAGATTAGGATTCATCTTTCTTCCACTTATTTAGTAATTAAAATAGTTAGTGGGTCTTCGAAAGATTGCATGATTATAAATATGCGTACAAAATGACCCATTTTTTCATCACATAAATACGAATGTTATGCATTTAAAAAAATGTAGAATCAATTCTTCTAGACTTGTTGAATACTTGAAATTAGTAACTAGAAAAAAATAGAAAGTGACAAAGATTTTTAGTTTGTCTGAAATCAATATGAAATGAAGAAAAATTAAGTTATAAATAAAAGGAATTGAAAGGTTTGTATGTTATTATATTATTACTTACTAAAATGGAAAATAAATTTTTTATTGCTTTTCAAAAAATGTTTACTAAAATAGTCGATATCGAAACACATTCAGAGTCAGCTTTTATTCGAATGCAAATTTCTACGTGTAATGCATAGCATTTAATATGCAAAGGTTCTTTTATGAATACTGATCCAAGATTTTAGAAAGTCATTTTATTTTTGATATAATTTTTATTGTGATTCTAATTTTATATATGTATTCTAATTTTGTGATTAATATATATATATATATATATAGATTCAATGTAGTGAAAGAATGGCTACAAGAATCTGAGATTTTCATTTTACTTCATTAGTTATTTTAAAGCTGTTTCTTCGACTGATATTGAAACGTTAAACATTGTACCGAGTATTCAGTTAAATGTTAGTTAAGGAATCATTGTATCTCGTAAATTAGCATTAAATTTGGTTAGATCTAATAATTTAATTCGGCTAGGAAGCTGTTAAACATTCAGAAAGTCTATGTAGCACAGCCACTACAATATTACTCAGTTGAACACCAAAATATGATGTATTAAACTTGATTTATTAACAAACGCTAAGACGTATCTGCATAACGTAATAGAATGAAGATGCAAAAACAGTTATGAAAAGGAAATGATGATAAATATTATTTGATTTTATAGATCCACCTTTTACGAAACTTTATATTCTGATTTCAAAATGAAGATAAACATCATTTTATTGTTCTTACTAAAATCCTTTTATTCTCTTCTCGAACCCAGCAGCATATGATAAGAATTAAAATTCAGACGACATATTTCAGAAAATGAGAAAAGTTTAATTTAACTTTAAAAAACAGGTCAACGAGAAAAAATAAATTAAAGTGTTTTTTGCAAAGAGTTTTCATTTTTTAGTTTATTTCAGAAATTTTCACCTAGAATTATAATTCTTACATGAAAAAAATTAGCAAACATTCTTTTATATGATGTAGCTCTTAAAAAAATTCACATAAAGCATTAAAATAGTCTCTTAAAATTTTATGCAACTTTATGATACTTTTTATTTTGCGCCGTTCTTTTATTCTTGTAGCTTATATATATATCACAATGCTTTTCCTTTTATTTGTTATTTCACATTTCTGTGGTTCATTCTTTTTACACTCCATAACTCATTCAGTTTTACCTAGTTATTTTTTAATACAGTGTAACGTTTTTTTAAAAAATAAAGTCCTCACACAGGACGACGATGCACCAAACAAAAATTACCGCATTAACGAATAACCTCATAGATTGATTAATCTTTTTTGCACCATTTATTAACAGTAAACGTTTGCTTACATTTCACAATAACTATCATTTAATCTTAAAACGTGAATCATGAGGTATCATGTCAATCATGTTAAAACTGCGCTTAAATCAGTTCTATCAATTTAGAGCGATGGTTAATAGCTTTTGACAACGAAATGATAGTCCAAACAAAATATAACACAGCAAGAAATAAGTTCTATATTTGATTAATATTTAGTGTTTAACATTAATTTCAGCAACAAATGTTTCTATGTATTTCACATCCACTCTCTTCCAGACTTGCAGCACAAAATGACAGAAATTGTTGTTTCCAGTTAAAGTCGTGAAAATGAATTTTCAGCAATAACTTTTTTTGGGATACATCAGGAAGAGTCTTTTTTCAATAGAAGTCTGATTTCTTATGTTCATAAGAAATAAGTACTTTCATCTTCATATTGCCATTGTTTGTAGCAAGTTGTATCTTTTCATCCCAAAATCTATGAATGTCATATATAGGATTGGAAATTAAAACATCTACGTTATTCTCTGAAAGCATTATAATTTATGAAAATATAGCATTAAATATCAATTTATTCAGATGGAAAATTAGATGTATAAGAACCAAAATTAATTTGTAATTGTTACAAATGAGTATTTCACACGTAAGACAAATGGTCATAAAGGTGAAATCCTACAGCAGAAATTTTGCTTATTTTCTAATGTAATATAAGCAATGGATAATTTATAATGCAAAATCATTTTAAAACACATTTTTATTAATTAAATTCATAAAAATTAAATTTAAGTAGTTAAATCTCAAAGTATCCTTTCGTTTCAAAATACAAAATATATTTCAAAAGAGAAAGCTTAAAACTCACGAAAAATATTATATTATTATGCTTTCGAAAACGAAATTTCTTCTCCCTGAATATATTTAAATCTGTCAGCTAAATATCCATCAAAGAAAAATCATTGTAAAATGAAAACATTATAATTAAATGGCAAAAGTATTTTCGCATCTTTTGTCGAAAGGAATGGGAGAATGAAACATAAATAATATTTTTCGAACTTTCGTCGAATATATTATTTAGATTTCAACAATGAAATGACATTATTCCGGATATCTTCAAATATATCCACTAAATATCCATTGAAGAAGAACAACATTGTAAAATGAATACATTTTAATTAAAAATAAAATAAAATGTCCACAGCTTTTATCAAAAGGAACAGGAGACCAAGAGATATAGAATTTGTTCTAAACTTTCGTGGAAGATATTATTTTGATTTCAACAAAGAAATTACCTTATCTCTGATATCTTGAAATAAGTCCCGCTAGATATCCATTAAAGAAGAACAACGTTGTAAAATGAATACATAATAATTAAAAATCCCACATCTTTTATTGAAAGGAATATGAGAGCGAAAGATATAGAATATGTTTTGAACTCTCGCGGCTCACTTTCAACAAAGTTCGGAGAAACGGCATTACCATAAAAGTCATTTTCCGCCAGCTAAGCATTTGTTTCTGCATGAGGTACTGAAATTGACAGCTAACAGAATAAGGTAGAAGGTAAAATTCGAATATTTGGTCGGTTTCGGAAAATTCATTTAAATATTTTTCTTTCGAGGCTGATGTCTAAATGAATTTAGCATTTAGGTGCCCTTTTCCCTTCCTCTGGCCTTTTGCGTTCAACAAGATCATTTAAGAATTTTAATTTCCTGTCTTTACTTGGTTTCGAGATTTGTGTTTCGAGTTTTCGGAAATTAAGCCGGTACTGACTTTATAATGCGATTCCCCTACAAAATTTAGATGACGATCATTTCTCAAATAAAGAATCTTTTCTCGCTAGCTAGAAAGAAACCGCAGTTAGGAAAGCAAATAGATTGAAGGAATGAAAGTTTTAATTTCGAATGCATTAAATTCAGTCCGCTTTTATTCATCATTTTTGAAGAATGGGCGGCCAAGACAATTTTCATGGATGTTGGAGTTCCACCCTCCCTCTCCACACAAACGAGCAGTCATTTTTTTCCATTCCCTCCCTTTACTTTTTCTGTTTATTTCGAAAAAAATTGTCCTTTACTTAACTTCCATTTCAGATGGAAATGTTTAATTAAAGACACGAGAAAGAAGGGATTAGCTCCATGGCAGTGCTTTGTGTTCCTTACAGAAGGCTCGAATTACTTGGTTGACAGATTTTAAATATCAGTATTGATAAGGATCTGGATTTCAGGTTTCGAGACTTAGGAAAACTAGATGGAAATTGAAAGAAATAATTTATTTATTGCTCAGAGGATTTTTAAATGAGTTTCGTGGTATGCTTCACAAGGAAAGCGTGGTATAAATAAAGTCTTTTGTTCTCGAAATTGCTCAGGAAATATTAATGTCTTTATGGTTATCAGTGAATTCCAGATTTTTATATTAATGTGCATGCCATGAATTATTTAGCATTTCAAGTATTTCCATAGATCTATTTAAAATTTATAAACTAAAATGAGTATGGATTTTGAAGATAAACTTAAATCTCTTCATAGGAATCGTGAAATTTTTAGAAATGTAAAATGCGTTTGGTCTTTACATAAGTACAATCGATTTCAACTTAAGTTAGAACTTACGCTAATTAACGCAAGTCTATGGTTTTTTTTAAAATAGATTTTTTTGACGAATATTTAATGAATGTTTACTTGTAAATATTTTAAATATCCCTTTCTAATAGTTCTTTCATACCATATTTGTATTTTTTTTTGCTCGAACGTGTGCTCGCAATACGCTGCTTATGGAAGTAAGTATAGTAAACTACTCATTTAGTTCACCAAAGAACTCCATTCGGAAAGGTAGGTAAAACAATGAAGAATTAATAAAAAATTAAATAATAATAAACACAAAGAATAATGAAACAAAATGCAATGGAACGAAATCACCAAAAAGGATTTAAAGCTAAAACTAAATATTTATTATCAAAGAAAATTCCATCTAGAACTGATTCACTAAATATCATTGATTAAAAAAACAATAATTCATAAGTGAATATACATGAAAATATAAAACATAATTTTTAAAACAAACTGAGAATGTGAATAAATATTTATTATATTATGCACATTTGACCAAAAATGATTAATAATATTTTTTAAAGGAAGAGAAAAAGAAAAGAAAGTGAACAAAATATTTGTTTATTAGATATATAAATTTTCTAGGTTGAAACATTAGGAGTAGGAGTTACATTATTTTATTTCCACTAGTGAACAAAGTCTGCGAAAAATAAGAAACAGATCTAAGTATTAACAAGCGAAAGCAGTCCTTTGTTCACATAAATTAAGACATCATTGTTTTGAGAAGAACTTTAAGTTTTCAGAACTCATATCTAGAAATTCGGCTTTCAAAGTAAATTAAATCTAAATAATCAAATGTGATAAATTAAACTTGAATTAAAGCATCTCGTGCTTAAAAAGTTTCCTTCATATCAAAGTACAAAATGTGTAACAAATCGTTCATTTTTTTGTAATTTTTACATTATATACCTATCATTTAGTTTATTAAAATGAGATTCACTGATCTTCACACATATAAACATTTTCCTTACTCACAATTAGTGGAAACATTTCCACAATTTCTGACCAGGCAAAATAAAACTTTCTTGATTATATATATTTTTTCAATGCAATAAATCTTCACTCTTTAAATTTACTACGTACGTATACATTTTTCTTAACTAGCTTTCTTCTTATTTCACCACATTATCTGATAGAATGTAAAGTCATTTGCTGTACTGACTTTGATTTATTTTTACGCTGTTCTACTAACACTGCGGTGGTATAAATTGGACGACCAGATAAAAGTGTAATAATGTTCTTTGGTTCCTGCCAACTGACAGTGATTGATTATGCTCATTATTTTTTGGATGACCACAGAACAAATCAGTAATTGTAGTAGCCAGTAAGTAAGTGGTAAATCGTGACCTAATAGTTAGTCGTTAACCAGAGATATCATGAGTCCAGTGCTCAGACAAATCGCTTTCTCAGGTATTCACACTGCTGTTACTTATCCGTACCTTAGAACTCACGTAAAATGAATAGATTCACTTTATTGAAAGAATTTTATCTTATTGGAAAGCATATAGGTTGAATTGGATTCTAGAGAAGAGAATTCTTCTGTTTTTTCAAAAGCTCTAGCTAAACTCTGCGATGTTTGATGCTGTCAAATGCCACTTTTTTGCTGTATTGTTTTATTTTAGTATTAATTCTAATATTTTTATTTCTTTTATGCTGCATCTAATATAAAATCTCCTAGCTTATACTCCCATGTCGAGTCAGACTCGACATTCTGAATGATGCATCTTTTACACATTCTTGTTCGATAGAGCTTATTATAAAAACCATATAATAGCAAAAACAAACAGATTAATTTTTAGGAATTGAAGCAAAGTAATAACAATATTTTTCAGCTTCCTAAAGCGCTAAATCAATCCTTACACTCACACGTGTATAATTATGCATCTTATTATTTTTCGGAGTGCAAAGGGTTAATATCTGAAGGTCTTTCTTAAGAGTATGTTTTCATAAAATAATATAGTTTAAATAAATAATATATTTTCATAAAATAATAGTTTTGAATTTAAGTTTATTGGTGGAAATTAAGAACTCAGTAATCACCGCATATATATAAAAAATAAATATGATATTTATATTTATTTTTTGAAAACAGAACTATTGTGATTATTTCACGTTTTAAAATATACAGTGTATATACCTGTATTTTTATACAGTGAAATTATTGTTGAAGTAATGTCTAGCTATAGTAATGTGGGGATGCGCTGTCACCTGACTGTGTGATCTCATTTCTCCAAGAGAATATCTTGGAAGTCGTAGATTCTAGTATTTCATAAACTATAGCAGATAGCGAAAAAAGTCAATTCCAAAAATGCGAAATGCCATCGATTTAGAATGGCATAGACTATACTAATAATAAGTAAATTGGAAGCCTTGAAAAAGACCCTCACTCTGTGGGAAATTTGAGCGCATATTACATTAATTATTGATATAAAATAATTCAAAAAAAATATTTTATGTTTTACTTCTACGCAATAGCTTAATATTCGACGAAATTCTGCTAAAAAGAAAGTTTTATAAATCAATTTGCATCTGTTTTCAAATGCGACACTTTTTCACTTGCTTTGACGGTGATAGAATCCCACACCACGAAACTGACGCTCTGCACATTGCAGGTGACTTATTTAGTTCTAGTTTTAGGCTAAAATCCCTAACTTTCCAGCTTCTCCTCCAGGGTCACTACGATTAGTTTCAGATAATAGCGAATGGCTACTTTTTTATAAACAAACATTACATCATTATCTCTAGCTATCTGCATTCGAAAGCAGTTTCGGCGTATAAAGATAAAAGTGTACAAACATCCTGATAGTTTAGTTTAGTTATATTAACGTCCCGTTTTGAAGCAACACAAGGCCTTTTTTGGGACGGACATTGCAATTTTGAACCTTGGTCAGATGACGAGGACAACACCTGAGCTGGCACCTCCTCTCCAAACTTCCATGCCACACCAACAGGAGGACGTTTTGCCACTATGTATGATTTAACGTGCAACAGGGCAAAAATCCTAAATAAAAGCATGTTTCAGCATGGAAACAATATAGAGTGATTCATAGAATGAATGAAAGATCCAATTCCAATTGGAAAATATAGAACTTTTCTTGAAATTATGATTCTAACATTCTTACAGTTATTTTTCCATTATTAGGTATACCATTTTTTTATTCTTGGAAAATTAAAAAGTTTTGATGTGTCAAGTGATATGTAAGTTTATGTATCAGAAAAGAACGAAAAAGAAAGCAATCACAAATTTCATCAACTAAGAGAATGTTGTTGGTTACTGTGTTTTTGTTCGAAACGAACTTTGAAACGTCAAACTTGATTAATTCTAGTGAAAATTATAAGGTTAAAAGGCTATTTTGACGAAATAAAAAAATATCATTATTTAATTCGTTCGTTTGTTTAAAATTATCTCAATATATCTGAATTGCACATTTTTAAATGATAGTAAGACGTTTCAATTGAAATATCACTGAAAATTCTCAAATGATCAACTTTACAAAACATCCTTCATATTAGAAGGGCGCTTTAAATTTTATATCCTTTTACTTTCAGAAAAAACGAGCTTTTATTATAAGGATACATATTATTCAGCAATAGATTATTCACAATTCTCTTCGTTACCAATGCATTTAACTACCATGAGGATTTTTCTTATTATAATAAAGATGGTATTAATGCGCACATTTTAAAGCGATTGTTTTATTTTCAATGTCTGAAAAATACTAGAAAAAAAGACACCATAATAATTATCAAACTCTTCAATGTGCACACGCCAGAATAAAGCCGCATTTCGGGTAAGACTTAAGTGGAAAAAAAGGAAGTTGTTTGCATTTAAAAAAATTAAATTATTTCTCACAAAAAATTATAAGCACTTAAACACACAAAAAGTAATGAGAAAAATAATAAAAAGTGAGTAAGCTTAGAAGGAAAAAAAATAATATCGGTGATTCTGGAAGCTCTCAATTAAAGAAAGTTTTTTCCTATTTTTCAAAGCCATCGGCTTTTCTTTTAAATCAACAGACAGAAAAAAGAATTTATTAGAACATCTTGATACATTCTTCTTAATAAGGTTAACTTTGTCTTATTAAATCAACTCATTTTTAACACCCTAGAGTGTGTGGAAAGGTCTTAGAAATTTTTAATCAGTTTTGGATGCTTAATCTGCAATTAACGACCTTACCTGTCACTCGCAGCCTAAAAATTAAATTAACTGCTTAAGGCAGGCTTAGTGAGTCAGCAATCATAAGAATATTAGGGGGAACGTTTTGAATTCAAGCTTCTCTAAAATTCGTATTTTAGTTCAATTCAAATGTACAGTAAGTTTGCTATTTTCGTAAATGAATTCAGTATCATGGTGCAGGTTTTCGTTTGTTTTCTTAAGCCTTAAATGCAACCAATAGGCGTGTTCTCCCATCGACATTCTCGTACACTTACAAAACTTGGTACGTTTTTGTGCTTAGATCCCTAATACAGTGAGAAGAATTGCTTATGTCTTTTGAACATCTTCCCTTTGATCGATTGAGTTCAAATTTGCATGAATCTAAAAATTTGATGTCAAAGCCACATACCGTCGCTTAACAAGCAACAATCTCAATTTTTTTTTAATTTCAAAGAGAGAGAAAGGGTTGAAGTTTTCACAACCAATAACTCATATTTCTGCATTTTTTCCCATATTATAGGAACATGCGGTCTCAATATAATAACAGATGTTAAAAAAATTCAGAAGTATTCGTTATTGGTTGCAAAAATTTAACTGTTTTTTCCTATTTGAAATTTCAAAAAATTGAGGAAGGTGGTAATGCTTGCTAAGCGACGATATCTAATTTCTATTATTTTGCTTGTTACATTTTTGAGTTATCCCATTCACATGTAGACGAATAGACTGAGCGAAAGACAGTCAACCTGTGGAAAGATTTTGTCTAAAATTGTGTACAGTTTTACAATTTTGGATTAAAGACCACATATAAATTATCATTTGTATTGCTTTTCCCGTTTTAGAGTTAACGGGTTCTCAGACAGGTTGAAAAATGACCTAACGTCTCAACACAGCGTAAAAGTGATGAATGATATGCACAGTTATGCTTGTCGTAGAACTGTGACTTGACGTGACATAATTCCAAAAATGGTGTTTTCGGACTCGAAGAGGTCTAAAACGTGATGTTTCATCAAAATCTCCTGGCTGAATTTTTTGATGTTTACTATATTTTCTCTATATACCTCATATATGAGAAAGTAAAAAGTATAGCTACTTTTGAGAGCTGTCTAGTGCTCATTTAATTGAGTGAATCAGTGTCCATGTGATACACTTGAAATGTGCCTCTCCAATTGAATTTTGAAAGTCACCCACATCTTACAGGTTGAAAAATGGCCTAATGTCTCAGCACAGCGTGGAGGTGATAGGTGATATGCGCAGTTAAGCTTGCCATAGAACTGTGGAATTGACTCTATTGTCTATTTTTAACGAGTAGTTTTCTAACAATTCAGCATTTCTGACCAATCTAGATGGACTTAATCAAATTCACCCTACTTCCTACCCCCTGATTTATTAGAGTTGGAAGTTAGTCTATCTTCCTCTGCTCCCGCTATTTGCACGAGTTAATGTGTTTGTCTCTAAATATTATCGAGTTGAATTACAATATACTATCATAAATTTGCATATACATAACAGTTCTTTTTGTTTCAAAAGTATTTCGATCTATTTTCAAAAGTTTGCATCTGTATAGACTTGACGTACCGGCTTGGAAAAACTTCTTTCATAGGGACTTTCGGGAGAAAGTGAGATTTCTTTGATCACGTAGCAGAAGGAAAATAAAATTGCAAATTTCGAAGGAAAGTTAAATTTAACGCTTAGCAAAAGAAAAATAAAAGTAAAATTTCATTGATCACAGAGCGTATTAAACCACTTTGGGTATGATACATCATGCTGATAAAAACAATACATGTAGTTAAAAGAAGTTTATACAACTATGAATATGACAGGCCTTGCATGATTGCACCAACTTTTTATAATTTTAGAACTATTTATATCAGTTCTAGTCTCAAGCTGTTTTACATACACTTGCAAAGTAACAGTGGAATTTAATAAACAGTCTAAATAATAGAGCTGTTTTGTAATTGTTGTTTGAAGTGAAAAGCAGATAATTTAGAAATATAGTTGATGGGACACATTTCGATCCCGTTTAATTCGGATTTCCAAGGCTGAAGTGCAATTCCTGGATGATTTCAAAGTT
Source organism: Araneus ventricosus (assembly GCA_013235015.1). NCBI lineage: Eukaryota > Metazoa > Arthropoda > Arachnida > Araneae > Araneidae > Araneus > Araneus ventricosus. The sequence continues at coordinate 884,362 of BGPR01000097.1, forward strand.
TTCCATATGTTAATTCTCCAATTCCTTAACATATTCCAAGACTAATAATAAATCTGAATAGTTCTAGGCGATCACAGGGGAGATACTCAAGATATTTTGCTTTAAAATTTATAGTACAAGTAATTTGTTTTACACTTTACTGTTTGAATAATGCTATGATTTAGAAAGCTTATATAAATTTATGAACTGAGTGTTATTTGTTGTTATTCGAATTCTAATAGCTTGAATCTATAACATTAAAAATATTGATGATTGTGAAGCAGTTAAAATTACTTATGAAATATATTCTTAAGGTAGAGCATTCTTGTTCTTAAACTTTTTACAAAATAAAATTAATTTGTCAAAATTGGAATGAATTTTGAAAATAACTTAATTGTGAAAGAAATATTTTATTAATCTCCTATTCAGATGGAATTGATAGTTTAAATGATATATAATAATTCATTAATCTTATTTAATTTAATTTAAATACTGCATCTCCTGAATAAAACCCTCATAAAAAATTATGTTTATAATAATTCTTATATATAGGAAACACTCAAAAGCCAAATGAATATAACTTAATTCAAAATTACGATTTCAAGATAAGCCCTTATAAATTGACTTTATTTAAATATGGTACAAACATGAAATTTTTTTTCTATAATTTTTAATTAGATTTCAAAAAGATAAAATTAAGCAAAATATCTCCTACGAAAACTAAATTTCCAATTTCGACGAGTTATAAATTACATAAATTCAGCTAATAACTTTAAAGCCTTAAAATCTATCGAATATTATTTTTTCTTCACTATAAAAAACATTAAATCTGCTTTATCTCTTTCATTTCTCCTAGCTTTGTTAATTTCGTAATGTAAAGTAAGTACTGAAAGAAGGTTTTGTGTTTGCATATCATAAGATCTCCAGAGAATCCATTAAAATTATAATTAATAACTTTAGACGCGATATGGAGTAATGCACGAAATTATTAATGCTTTAAGCTATTATTAATATGTCATTAAAAATAAATATATGGGATTTCACCTCTTTGTTTTATCAGTAAGTTATTATGAGTAATATTGCAAGCTGAAGATGATACTAAATGCTTTAAGGATCATAATAAAATATATTTTAATCACGAGCAAATTTGAATTTTGTTGTAGTAAAAAAAGCAGTAATATGTATTTTTATTCTAAAAAATTTAAACGAAGTGTCTTTCAAGAGAACATTAAATTTATTCATCACCTAATGTAAGCAATAAATATAGAGGGTTAAGATCGAGACTAAAGAATTGATTGGAATTAGTTTTACACAAAATGTCTTTGTCGATACACACACTCGTCTATGGAATTAATTCGTGTAACTTCACAGTCACGTAGCAAACGTAACTACGAATGAATGTGATGTAACGTTTAACTGCACATTGTCTTACGCTGCGCTTTAACACACGACTTCCAAGATGCGCAATGAATTCCAAAATTAAATTGGCACTGTGCGCATTACATGTGTTACATGGGCATGACATGACTTTATTGAATACGAAAGTATTAAGAGAACAAGCATCTGGATTATAGTTTTCAAAATTTTAAAGAATGAATAATTTTTGATGGCAACATTTGCTCAACAACATACAGGACGTTATATTTCTGATATACAGGGTGAATAAAAACTCATCGTACAAACATTCAAGGGAGATAGAAGACACAAAATAAGACATAAAGGTATGACTGAAAGGCCAATTAGAAGTGTTAGAGGGCGCTTTCCGCTACAGATGTAGTCGGATTTGTGGCCCCCGATTCTCTGAGCCTGGATTTCTTTTTGTGGAGGACCCTCAATACCATGGTGTGCAGTACGCCTAACAATCAACATCGTCAAACGAATCTCCATCGCCGCCATGAATGTCCGAGAAATGTCGGATATTTTTGAAAAGGTACGCCAATCTCTAAATTGCCTCTGTGAAGCCTGTATAATAGAACTTTGAGCAGTTATGGTGAAACTGGCCATGTGCACTTATTTTCCAATTGAAACTCTTAGGAAAATAAAGAATTTTCACCCAATATTGACTTATGATTTACACTTTCTCAAGGAACCTCTAGCTCATACGAGTGACTGTCATACATTCCTATACGATTCTGGCTTGTTTTGCGTTTTCTACCTCGCATAACAGTTTGCACGCTGAATTTTGTGTCATGCTGTTTACACTCAACGACAGTATTCATCACTTCTTCGTCTTTCATTTCACTTATTCTAAATTTGTGTATTTGAGCTATAGAACAGTATCAGAAGGCAGTGAAGTATTTTATCTATCGTCCTAAGTCCCTTTACATGCTGATTCGTTTTTAAGCCTGATGAAATTTCATAGGTATATCACTTATAGAACCTTTCCTTCTAAAAGCTTCCCTTGATCAATTTAACCTTATAAGGTTATAGTGTTGTTCCTAATCTTAATACTCATCGCAGAGATGAATAGCCAAATAATGGGAGGATGCATCTTTGTTACAAAACAACTATTGAGCCATTTGTAAAAGCATAAAGGCCACATAATAGCATTTTTTATAATCCATGTCAAAACTTTAAAGTCAACTTTAATTCTATGATTGATTGACTTTGATTCTATTTTTATTAAATTTGAGAAGATGAAGAACTAAATCCCACACTATCCAAAAATATATGTAATACAGATGGAAATAGTTATAAAAAAACGTTAGAATAGTTCTTATCAGTTATCAAAAATGTTTAGTTCCTAAGCAATAAATACTATCGTGAAGCATCATTTCACTAGTAATGTGCTTTAAAATGAGGAATAAATCTTTATTCTACATATTTTGACATTAAATATTTTTTATCGTACAGTGATCTCTCACTTACGCGCGGGCGCAGGGGACAGCGAAAAAAACGCGCATTAGTGAAAAACCACAAAAGAAAGCTTAAAAGTGAAATATCAATACAGTGTACATATATTGTTAATTAGTACTATGTATATACTACTGAAAAACGGAAATGAGATTAGTTTCAAAATGCAAATACGTGTATATAACTTCCGTTAATTATTTTTTAAGAACACGAAGAAAATTGAGATGCTTACATACCCAAATTTCGTTTTACTCCTATTACCCTCTCACAAAATAATTTACAATCGAGGATTGTTTTAGTTTTCGTGAATTTTCAAAAAGAGTCTTTTCAAGTTCATCAAGACGTAAAAAAATGCCTTCACTTCTGGAATTGAACTGAAAATAGTCACGCAGAGTTTCTAATGCTTCTAACGCTACTGTGTGAGTTGGGGGAACTTTTGCGGCATCTTCTTCTTCATCGTTGTCCTCCACTTCATCTTCTTCACTGCCATTTATTTCAGCTGAAATGTCTCCAATTTCCCACAATAGAGCTGTGCTTAAATTTTCATCTGCATCAACAAATTCGTTGAAAGTTCACGTTGCCAGTCCACCAGATACAGAATGCCAATCTTCTTCGTTTATGTCATTTTCACAATTTTCACTTTCATTTTCTGGCTCCTCGCATTCATTTTCTGGCTCCTCACATTCATTTTCTGCTGGAAACGAAAATCCTGATTTTTTAAAGCAGCTTTTAATACACTTCTCTGTGATGTTTCTCCATGAGCACAACATATGAATTGCATCAAGGACGGTAACTCGCTTCAATTCGACTTTCGTTGCACGTTTTCTTTGTGACACAGCCAGAAGTCAATGGATTAAAGTTTTTCTGTAGTGCACTTTCACACAACGAATGGCACTCAGATCCAAAGGTTGAATCTTACTCGTGAATTTCGCAGGAAAAAAACACAACTTTCGTGTTGTTGAAAGTTGGAAGATCTTGTGAGTGAGCTGGACACTGATCCATGAATAAGAGAATTTTACGTTTTTCTTTTTCCTTTTTCCTGCCGAATTTATGAAGGAAATCCAGGAAAATGTGCCATGTCATCCACGCCGGTTTGTTGCTAGTGTAGTCGCAAGGAAGCTTCTTCACATTCTTAAAGCAGTGAGGTTTTCTCGATCTGCCAATGACCAATGGCGGGATTTTTTCCGAGCCATCGGGTTGCAACACAGCAAGTCAGTTAGTCTTTCTTTACATAATTTCCCCCACAATGGCATGGTTCTCCCTTGAATGTTAAGATTCCGTCGGTCATCAGTTTATAAAAAAGTCCCGTTTCATTACAATTGTAGATGTTTTTCGGTTCTAAACGGTGTGGTACTAAAGTAGCCAAGTCTTCTTTCCATTGTTCTACAGTTCCTTCATTGACACTCGCACTTTCCCCAGAAAGGACACGAGTTGACAAGCCATGCCTATTTTTGAATTTTTCAATCCATCCATGTGATGCAGAAAAGTTTTCCATTTCAAAACTCTTTGACAACTGTACGGCTTTCTCCCTTAGAAAGTCAACGTTAACAGGAATGTTCGAGGCTCGAACTTCTTTAAACCATAGCACCAAAACTTTCTCAAATCCTTCGAACTTTTCGCCTTGATTTCTGCATCTTTTCTTCGACTGAATCCTCATTCTCGATGAGCTACTGTTATAACCTCCCGATTTTTTAAAATCCCTCTCAATGTCTATTCTGGAACATTAAAATGCTCCACTAAAGCTTTTTTGTAGGTGCAAGGATTTTCTTCGAATTTTTTAATAACATCCATTTTAAATGAGAACGACAATTTCGTTCTTTTCTCCATTTTAAAACGTAATCATCTAACCAAAACTCCAAAGATGGTTCTTCGTTAGCGATCAATGCCACGTGGTACGTACCGTACTAACCTCTCTAATTGGTGCTGTATAAATGTGACTTTTACTGACGTCAATCACAAGAACCCCCACATACTCCCCTGTGTATAAGGTAGGGGTGTTCCTGGAAACTGAACAATAGGGGAAGGTCGAGGGAATAAATGAAAAGGATTTCAAAAGAACAAAAAGGATTTTTATTCTGCTGAAAAAATAACTTTTTGAACGAAGAAAATTTTTGCAACGATCATATATGAGAGGTGCTTGTTTAGTATAGCGCATAAATGAATAAGAGTTATCATGGTTTTCTTATATCCCTGGCTGGGACCGCGCATAAAAGAGGGCGCGTATAAGTGAGAGGTCACTGTTTTCTGTATATTTGGAATTCGTGATGAACACGTCATGTGTAGGGAATTAGTTATTGATTTGTTGAGTTTCAATCAATTTCTTTGCCTGTAAAAATCAGGAAATGCTCTACAGGATGTTCTTAATTACACAAGTAGGTTTAAACCTCTGTAGGCAAATATATCTTTTCAATGAGTTAAAATACAGTTCAAAATGACACTTTTTCCAATATTTTATACTGTGAGCCATATTTTTTATTATAGAACTTAAATAATCTCAACAAACTCATCACATACGGCGCAATATTGTGTCCATCGGAATTCTTAAACTACTCAAGCGTTTTAAATAATTTCGCTATTTAAATCCACAGAAATTAAAACCATTCGAAAAGGATGGTCACTTTGGAAAATGAATAATTTCCTTCGGCAAATTACTCTGTCTTCTGTGTAATATTGTCTTGAATTTACCTGTTTACCAATTCAATCTGATGATTAAGGACTCAGTCCTGCATTAATATGTTCGTGTCGATACATTTGCTTTGTTGAAGCTGTAAAATAAAAATACTGAGAACATTTGACAACATCTCATAGCATTGACTGATTATTCTGCATACTTTTAAAGTATAACAGTTTTGAAGGAAGCGGTAAAAATAGACCTCTCACTATACTTTCAATAGGTTCAAAAGAATCAAAGGCATAAAGCTTTTCAAAAGCCCAAAACGAAACTGTAGCCAGCCTGTGATGCCAAGTAATTAAAAATGAGCTTCACCACGCCACATGAAATTGCAAGACCCTACAAAGTCTTCATCCAACGTCGGAAGTTTATAGATGTGTCCATATTCGTTGAAAACATCAGTAGAAAGTTGCTAATCATGCGCGGACAAAATTCAGAACTTCATGCTTGCTTTTTGAATGATATTGAATGCAGAATATTCCTATTCCGCGCGTATCTATCACCTTTTCCATTCTAAGTAATGCTCGAAATCTGCTGGATTAGTGAACAAATATATCTATCTGGGAATCAATTTCATTTCTTCATTTTGTATCGAATTTCCTCTAATTGATGATCAGTATTTTCGAAATTTTAGATCGTTTCTCAGAAATCATTAATAAGGTCCTTTTATGAAGCTCTTTGATGCTTGGATTAAACAGGAAATGATAGAAACACTGCCATTATTTTAGTGAGATATATTTACGACCAAACAGGGCATTGCATAAAGTAGCTATGCCAGTAAAATAGCTCTTCTTGTAGAGACCTGACAAGGGAATCTGGTGACAATTGTTTAATTAAATTTTCATTGTTTAACCTTTATGCTGAATATGCGTGTTTACATCATGTGTAGCTCGATTTATCTACTTGTAGCTGCTTTATGCACTGTTTTTTCCTCTTTATCTAATTCAAAATCACATCGCTAACAAATTACTAACGCCAAAATTCTGCGTTTGAAACAATTTTCTTCTCTTTCATGTCCTGGACACCTGCTCTTTAAATCTGGTCGCTCTCTCCATTCGAGTTACAATAGATGCAGAGCAATAATTTCGATCCAGCTGTATTATAGCGTGAAGAAAGAATATAGAAAATACTAGCATATAAAAAAGATTTTTCACGTTTCAGAATAACTGCGTTCTTAAAGCTTTGCGTGAATCATTACTTTTATAATTACTGTGTATTTCATTTCATTAAACCAAATCAAAACTAAATTTCTTATAAGAAAGATATATTTTTATTAATAATTACCATTAATTTACACAGAATACGATTAGAATTCCTTTATGAAATTAATATCTTGGTAATTTAGGGAGATAATGAAATATTTATACTAGCTCATTTCATGCCTCATATAAGATGCAAAGTATGTCTGACTTTGCATCTTATATGAGTAATGAATCCTTAATTATATATCTTATTTGAAAATAGGAAGCATAAATAACACGGCATAGATATTTTAACCAAAAATTAATATTTTATTGTTTAATATTTGAATAAATTTTCAATAAAAAATTATATATTACTTCCTTGAAGCCATATTAAATATTTAAATAATTTTCTCAGAATGATTGATTCACTCAAGGTTTTATTATATAAGAAGTCAGAAGAAAAATTATTTGGAAATAGATTCAAGATTTGAATAATCTCTCATGAGAAGTAATGCTAATTTTTATTTAATTTTCTGAGTATAAATGCTCAAATTGGGCTCGGTATCGAAGAGTAAAAATAATTTTTGTAGTAGAAATTCCTAAATCGAGCTGATATTTCAGTTTTACATAGGAAATAAATGCAACCCTAAGCTAATGAAATTAATTTTGAGAAGACTGAAATGCAAGTAAAAGAAAAGGTTAATTTTTAAAGAATTATTTATGCACGGTTAAAAAACCAAGAATCATTTGTTTTCTGCAATTTCAAGCTCAAAATAATCATTGTTAAATATTCTTTTAACTCAGCTGTAGTCAGCTGTCCTTTAAAGACTGGTATTCATGCTTAATTGCGATATCTTTCTTCAAAGTGAATAACAGATGAGGCACTCATTTTCTTACTCTCTTCTTTTTCTTAAAGTCTTTACAATCTTATTTTCTCTCTAATTTATTAATAGTTATGAATTTTAAAATTGTCTGATACTACATGTTAGATTTGAATTGTTTTGGCACAAAAAATAGCTAGAAAAATCGAAAGTTGTGTTAGAAGTAATCATTGACTTTATTACACCCTTTAATTTAATTATATCATATTATTAAAGAAGTAACATATAATTTTTGTAAGGTACAAAAACTTAATGTTGGAAGTAATATATTTCAAGCCAACTTGCCCAAATTTTCAAAGTTACATGCTTCTGAAAACTTAAAAAACATAAGCTAAATTTCTGTGCAAGTTTTTTTGCTATGTAATTAAGAAGGAAAACAAATTAGTATGCAGCATATATTTAGTTGATCAAATATTAGATTGAATATAGTGGAAAAGTTTCTTTCAATTGCTTTTCCTAAGAGGATTTCAGTTTCAGTTGATTTATTATAGTAGGCATAGTTTTTGTAACTGAATCAATGAATGCTGAATCCACACAATTAAAATATTATTCCAGGCCAATGAAAATGTGTAAATAATGCAACAAATTAATTCAGTGGCTATTCAGACGTCGATTTGGGTCGATACTGTCGCTATATAAAGCATATAGAAAGGAGAGTGAGTTTGGAAAAGTTTAAATTTATGTAGGTATGTGATAGGTCGCCTAACTTTGATTATAACATTTTTTTAAATTTGTTGAAAGAATTAAAATCTCTCAGGTTAGATTGTGTGGATTCTATTTCTTGCAATTCTTTAATGTTTAGGTGAAAATTTTCTGTATTCATTTAAACAACTACTATACTCGATTAAACAACTACTATATTCGTTTAAACAACTATTTATTTAAACAACTATGCTTTAATACAAACTTTTGCATCAAATTTCTTCCTATTATAATCATTCATTTTGGAGATTTCATACCAGTCTGGTAATGCTAATTTTTCAACTTGACTTCAGATTAGACAGATGAAACATATCACGTGGGGTATGTGAATAATTTCCTGTTTTCCCTAAAGCTTTTATGAACTGTTTGATGTGATTCCGATATTTTCTGACAAAGATTTTGACTTTTTCAAGGATAAAACCTTTCTTGTAGCAGTGGGTTCATTGATTTTGTTGCCAAGTTCATGAAAGTTTTTATAATAATCCCCACCTCAAAATAAACAGTAAATCTGATGGAAAAAAGCATAGAAAAGCACACAAGCATATTTGTTTTGTAAAGCATTGTAAGATAAATTTCAATTTAATTTCATTGATATATATATATATTTGGCTAATTGAAATATCCGGTTCATGACGAGAAGCGAAGCGCCATGCTAATTGGAAATGATCGACCACTTTCTAATCTACTTGATATCTTTTAGGCTCATTGTAGTCAGTTCATCCAACATTAGTCTAATTAGAAAACGTAAGTGTTCAGTGTCAAAAATGCAATGTCAAGCGAAAATAGTTCTGTTGAAGACCCCATGTGGAAATAAATGAAAATAAATCTAGAGCTCCAAATTAGGTTCTGGTAATTGAAAGAAGTTCAATAAAAGTCTGAAAGTTAGTTTAATTTCAATTACTATTTTATATTAATATGAAAATATATTAATATATATATTATATAAAAATATTAAATAAATGTTGTTACACTTGATTCACGATTTTTAGTTTACAGTTTTATATTATCAACTTTTTTATATAAAAATTAACATATTATTTTATATGTCATTTTTATAATATATGTGAACCGTATTATTGTGTAATTTTTGAGTCAACCTTCTTTCTCACCAAAGTAACTGATAACTTAAAACTTTACTAAACGAAGCACTGAAAGAACAATCGCTTTTGTATGCATACTTGTTAAGAAGACAACATAAGGTAGTACTTATTGCAATAACCCTGAACGAAGCCAGGCTGTCTGTGAAAACTATTGCACATTTTTTAATTAGCCCAAGGTTGTATGGGTTTATTAGAATAAGCATTAAATTTATCAGGTAAAATAGAAAGTGTTTTACAATTTTTCAATTAACTCACGACGTACATGCTGAAAGAAAAGAGGATCATAAAGCATCTTTCTGTCTATTATCAATGGTTTTAAATTTTGAATTATACTTTCCATATATCCGTACAGTTCTACCAAGATAACAAATGGATGATTATTTTATGAGAAAACAAAACAAATTGAAAAAAAAGTATGAAAATAACTTTTCACTGCAAAAAAATAATGACAATGGAAAAGTGAATAGTCAATATACTTACAAGAACTAAACAGCTAGTAGAAACATCGTTAAAAATATAATTTAAAGATATGAATCATAGAAATCATGATTCATATCTATGCCAAAGCGAAAGATCATTTCATAGCACGAAGTTCCTAAAGAGAATACTCCTTTATGCCCACAAAATTAAAATGAGAATCATTTTTCAATATCCAGTCCTAAACCGCATATATGGAAACTAAAAATGAGCGGGCAACAGTATTTAAAATCTTTAAAAGGCCATTGGTAAGGTAAGAAATTGATCTTTCAATCTACCTGCAGTCATTACTTACTTCATTTCCTTAATGGTTCGTTCAAACGCTCAGAAATTTGGTGAAATTGTGCAATGTTGAAAACCTGATTGAGGCAGCTATCGGAATGCGCTGATTCCTACCCCTTCCGTCAACTGATGTTCAACTAACTGAGTTGAATAATTTCCAATTCGTATGCCAGGATTTCTCCTTTCTCGCATGTTAATGAAATAGGTTACACAAAGGGGCTTTCCGGTACGGTCTGCAGAATCGAAAAGTCCTATCCTGCTAACAAATAGCTGGTACGATAATTAGCGGCCCCTGAGATTATTCTATTTATTGTCCTGATATCAGGTAATTATGCACACTAGGCAAGTTTTGCCTGTTTCACACACGAATCCGTGCATTACATTCTATTTGCCTGAATGGAAATAATTCCAGCAGTTTCAGTGCGCAGTTAGTTGCTAAGGTATTTTGTTCCTGCTAAATCATCAATTAGGAAAGAGCTTCATTTTTCGGTAATTATTCTCACAAATAAAAGTTTCTTTTTTACTTTTAATTAATTCAATAGTTTTAAAGAAAGGCATCTACTATTAAACCTGTTATTAGCAAAATTCTTACAAAATTGCTTCCTAGAAGTTTTCGATGTTCCTTATTTAAAATTTTTTCTCGTGAATGTTCTTCCAGGGACTTTCAGGCATACTTATACAATATGGTGCATTTTTCGTTTAGCGACGTCGTATTATAAAGAGAATCGAGTATGAATTTTGGAACAGTACGCCTTCCCTTTGACCGATGTGGTCGAAAATTCGATTCAATTGTACAATTTTAGTGCAAAAGCCACATACCAAATTTCATTCATCTTGCTCTTCTTTTTTGTTATCTTGTTCCTCTACACACACATAGGTTCACAATCCTTCCTCAGACGGATTTTATCAAACAGTTGACACAATTTTGCTGTAAAGACCACATAACAGATTTTATTTCTTTAACATTTTATGATTTGGAGTTATCAAGTTCACATACATACAGATGGACAGACATAATAACAAAAATGTGCTTCCAGATTCATGTAAGTTCTGAAACGTGAAAATTCAGGGTAATCCCAGGATCAAAATTTTTGGTGCATATAATACTTTCTGTGCGTATGTATCGCACATGAGAAAGTAAAAAAGAATTGTATACCAGTGTTGTAGCGTTTCTTATGATTTTCCTTCGCTATTTTAAAAACATTATTGAACAGAAATATAAATTACAATAAAAAAATGCTGATATTCATGCCTTGTCCATTGACAGTAGAAAACCCTTGTTCTAGTGCTCTTAGACTTTCGGGTCCTTTCCATCACGTTACCTTGTGGTTGTTCCTGTAAGTTCTTTCTGTAAAGTCCATTCCTCACGAATCTGATTCTCATGTTGTAAGGAACAGACTATGAACGAATTTGGTACACCAGTTATCTCAGCGAGTGTATGATAGCTTGTATTAAATAGCTCTCTTTTAATTTTCATCCAGCAAAGCAATTTTGCATCAAAGTGTGAAATCCTTTCTTGACATCTTGGCAAGGATTGTAAATTCGATGATAAACGAGTTTATTCTTATGTTATATTAGCGAAGAAGTGTAGTGACAGCGGTAGACTAAACTTACTCTTGTTTCTTCCACAAGCAACGGATGTTGACTGACTAAGAGGGTCCAATAGAATGTCTAAAAATTCAGAAACGGAACTTCCGCCAACATACTGACATCAGTTTGTTTAGTGCGACATCAAAATCTGGTAGACTTAAATAAAGTCTGCTGAAATGCATCTGCTATTGTTTGAAATAAAAGGAATTTTATTCCAGTTAATCTTTAAATTATGTATTAGTTTGGTTTTCGTACCATAAGATTTGGTCTAAATACGCGGAAGCGACTGAATATAATCTAATATTCAGAGGAAAATTAGAGTTTTATGATAAGGTTCAATTCGATATTAAAACGCATGAGAGAGATTCCATTATAACATTTCATCAATTTATTAATGTAATTTACCATATTTCAAGATGATCAGATCTGCATAAAAACATAAAGGTTGTTCCTAAATATGCTCATCTAAACTGAAAAATATATAAAATTGCATAATATCTCCTACTACATATTTTCATTTTCTACCAGGTACGAATCTGTCAAACATGGTCTCGTAAGTAGAGTAGCATGAAAGCTTAGCAGATGAAATCAGCCCATTGCATATTTGCTAAAAATAGACTGTCTAGTTGGTGTGAAAGTGATTTGCAGGCTTTAATGCTGCACTATTAAGGAGTTCTGAAATCAGTTTTTATCATCCCTGATGTCATTTCAGAAATAGAAGAGTATCTATTAAATACCAGGCTAGTTTATCGAAATTTCATCGGAAATTAAAGGAAAGATGAATTTGGTTTCCTCAGATAGCCAATTTTTAGCACTGTCATTAACTTGATTTGAGCCTTGATTGGCCTAGTGGCAAGGTTTCAGTCTTGGAGCCGGAGGGTTCCTGGCACGAAACCCGAATCCACTGATGGCCCACCCTGTATGGCGACCTATTGCACCCAACATTATACGTAGTGGATGAACGTCCTCCCGCTGTTGAGGTGCGGAAACTTGGAAAGGGGGGTTCCAACTTAGGTATCGTCAACTGACAGTGGTTCAAAATTACGAGGTCCGTCCCAAAATAGCCCTCGTGTTGCTTTAAAACGGGACATTAATATAACTAAGCTAAACTAAACTAAACTAACTTAACTTGTTTCATGTTTGTCAGTACGGAATTTTGTCCTTGGCTTCCTGATGTGTTAGTTTTGAAATTTTAATTTTGTCTTCAATTGTGTTCTAGATGAATGTATAATACTTTTAATTTTTCAGAACTTAATCGATTAATTTAATTAAATTTTTATTTCTTACGCCACTTGATAGTGAACTTGAGAAAAACTGATTTCAAAATTCCACAATATTTATAATAATGAATTATAAATTAAAAACATTAAAGTAGAAAAAATAATAAAAATGATCTTTTTAGTACAGTAATAAAAGCGCGCTTGCAAAATATGGTTTCTACTAAAAAATATTTTCTTAATTTACATTATTGTAATAATGTTACTTTACATTGCATTTTCAAATCAAAATTCTTCAATTTTGTCGACATTTCTTCATGTTCAATGCTTGCTAAAGGTTCAGTTCTCCATTCAAATGAACTCAAAAGTCTAATCGATTCAATGTTCATTGTACGATATTCACTCATTTGCAATGCACAGTAGGATAAATAATATACGATTTTCTTGTTCTGTATTGCAAAAAGCTGTGAAATTTTCTTACTCAGTCATCTCGTTTTTCCTACTTTGCGCAGAAGAAGGCAGTTGAAGGCAATCAGTATATTTACATAACTGAGAAGAAATAATTTGTAGACAGACAAGATTAACATGCTAAAATCGATAGACTTACGGCATTAGGTAAGTTTGCATTAAAAATATGATGATGTTTCATCCGTTTACTTTCGGATTCCAGTTCGTTCCCTTATTTAATTACTTATTGTCTTTCATAAAATATTTCTTTTCTGAAAACAGCTAGCTTCTTAAAATCGCGATCTCAGAGAACGCTAAAAATTATTCAGGTTCTCATTTTAAGCCCAGTTGAAATATAATAACATATTTCTCTTCTAAACCATCCTAAAAAAATTTCCTGTGCGAATGCCTCCTATAAAAATGAAAAATGCAAAAAATATAAAAATGCAATGTATAGAAATATACCTCGCAAGTTTAATGTATTTTCACTTAAAACTCATCTTCAAATTTAATATAACAAAATGCTAATTATTCAGATTAGTTCTGTCTAAATAAAATGGTAATTATTAGGAAACTAACTTCTAGCGTGAGCCAGTATTTTCCAACTTTAGAAAGCAAATTTCCTGGAAATTTACAAAATTCTGTTGGGAATCTAAACATATGTAGACTTTTAATATCAAAAAGCAGCATGATACCTTGTAAAACACATCTGCTATGCTTCTGTGTTTTCTCAAGTAAAGCTTATTTCATAATCATGCTTAGAAAATAAAAACGTGATTACGGGAAGAAGTTCAGAAAATTAAACTGTAGATTGACTCGCTTCCCGAATATTTCAGTTTTAGAGAACAAACTACCTTACGCTTTAAGAAGAATAATTGTTTTAAAAGGATTAGATGCACGTCACCTCATTAGGGAAGAGCCTCTTATTAATCTAATCATGAAAATATATCATTAAAATAATGAATACTTTCGTCTCTAAAAGGCACTTCATAGAAAGTTCAATCACTCTAGATAAATGACGTGAAATAAAGATAGAGAAGTTTGAGGGAGTGTATTAAGGAATTAATCTTCCAAAGATAGTTGGACGAAACTGTAAATTTGCTTTTTATTAATGTTAAACAGCGTAGCTCACACCTAGTATTCTGCTTAGCAGAAACAGAAGAATCAGAAAGATTGATGATTTTTTTAAATAAAAAGAGTTATGCGAAAGTTGAAAAGTGAAGAAAAAGTGTTAGACAACTTTATAATCAACATACATAAATTTTGAATTATCCTTCTAAATGAATTTTAAGTTTTAATTCAGTTTTCGAAACACTTAAAGTTTCAAGATGGATATTCATGTGGAATGAATTTAATAAAAAAACATTTTTAAAACGAACTTTTAATTGTATAATAAAAAGAATTTATTTTATTTTAAATAATCTATACTTTTCAGTCTTTATTTTATTATTCATCATTAGAAATATTATGGAACCTAGAAATCAATTTTGTTTCAAATTCACTACCAGATCAAATAACACGCATGGAATAAAAATTTTATTAATCAATAGATTGAAAATTGAGTTGTCAAAATTTTAAAATAGTTTATAGACATCTAACATGCACAAATATACAAAATTTCAAAACTAGCACCTCAGGAATCGAGAGAAAAATCATTACGAAATTACATCTTCACAAACTTGAAACAAGTCATATTAAATAAATGTGGGAGAAAAAACCAAAACAAATAGTTTAAACAATGACTTGATATTTTAAATGATTCCTTGCCAATTTAATTTAACTCTTATTATGAAAATAGTAGATAAAGAGTATTTTGGGTGAATCTCGTAACTTTGAACCATTATCAGATGACTGGAACAATGCCGTCATTTGATATCCTACTCTCTAAAATTTCACAACTATATTGGAATGCAAGAACCACAGTCATCAAATTATCTTGCAGCAGGCTCACAGACACTGCTGATCTTAAGCAGAATCTGGTCTGGAATCAACAGTTGACAAACCGCGAAGCCAATACCTGCTTCATACTTTGGATCATAAGAACCTACAAGAACGAAAGAATTCCAAGAATTTATCAGTTCTTTTGAGATTCAAATAGAGGACATTGGTAAAGGGAGTTTTCTATTCCACTAACGACAAATATTCTGACTGAAATATGTCATCAAAATAGTGTCATTGCCATTGACGGATAAAATAAAGCTGCACTGAGTAAGTAGACTCATATAATGTAATTAAAAAATATCATTTTCATTATAAATTCTTGATCTATAATATAAAACTTACAGCACTATATAAACTTGTGAAGTCTCGATAAGAAAGTTTTATTGTAGTTTTAAACATACGTTGTCTTCTGTATGCACCGCTAGCGTACCTAAAAACTACTCCTAGATTAACTTATGATGAAGTATTATTTTTCTTTATGAAAGTTCACTAACTTGTAATTTAACAAGAAGTTTCGCATTTTTAAAGAAATATTTGAAAAGTTATTGAATAATAAAATGAAAATTATTTTATTTTTAAACTCCAAAAGGGTGATTAAAACATATTCTCTTTTCTTCTGAAAGTTAAAAATTCAGGAAATTTTAATTAAAAAAGGCAGGACATTTTAATTTAAATTATGCTTTCAATAAAATCTTTGAAAGTCATATTATCTCCATAATAAAAATTTTGATTAAATATTTTATTATTCAAGATGTTTTTAAGAGCCTTAACTTATAAAATATTCTGATTTAATTTAATTTAATTTATGAAATATTCTGATTTAAATGAATGGTCTAAAATATCTCATTCATGCATTTCAAATTTAAAATGTTTGAGATTTTAGTACTTTTAAATGACTGGTGGTTTCAAACTTGTTAGAATATTCAAATTTATTATAATACCCTTCAAATTTATTATAATAAACAGAAGAATGAAACAATAGTCAAAGGAAGCATATTGAATGAAATAATAACGTAAGGAAAATTAACGGATAGAAACTCTCGCTTACTTAAACAGGACTGTCTTAAATTATTGGACCCATTTCAAAAA
Organism: Araneus ventricosus; assembly: GCA_013235015.1. NCBI lineage: Eukaryota > Metazoa > Arthropoda > Arachnida > Araneae > Araneidae > Araneus > Araneus ventricosus. Next base: position 900,775 of record BGPR01000097.1, read on the forward strand.
TTAATTTTAAAAAACCTATAATGTCGCAACTTCGATTTTTTTAATTGAAAAAGTTTTTTTCAGATACGTACAGCGGCGTTACTTTGCACTAAATCTGTTGCAACGGGAGATTTCCAACGCAAATGCCAAAATGGCTACCGTTCAGCAGAAGGCACGTTTGGTACGTCTCTGATTCCAAAAAAGCAAATCGATTGTAACAGCTCAAAAATGATTCCAGTTAGAGTATCGAAGTTGACGGTCTCCAAGTAAGAATTGAAAACCTATCTGAAAAAAACTTTTTCAGCTACTCTCTCATTTAAAAAAAAGTAAATACTACATTATAGGGTTTTTTAAATTAATTTTTGAAATGGGCTCAACAATCTAAGAACAATCTGTATAATATGTATCGTTTTCTGCTTAGCTTCGTAGTGTGGTAAGAAAAATCTATTTTACACTTTGAGCCTCTTCTCTTTGTCTCATTGGATCCAAAATTTGATACAGATCTACAATTATGGTGATAAAATCATATGCAAAGTGTCATTGATCTAGCTCATTTTGGTATTTGATTATCGTACTTATATGCATACGGACGGAAAGACACACAGCTTCCATGTTAGCAGATTTTGCCCAAAATTTGACACACATCTATGATTTTGGTGTAAAACACCACATACCGAATATCCTTTACATCATTGCATTTTGGAGTTATCGTGTTATATACAAAGACAGGCATTATTCCAAAAATGTATTTTGATTTTATGCCAGAGAGGTTTAAAACGTGAAGATTTATCAAAATATCGAGTTCATATTTTTTGCCGATTACAATACTTTCTCTTTGTATACTTTGTGCACAAAAAGGTGATAAAATAATAAAATAAATAAATAAGTAATTTCCAGTGAAGCAAGAAAAGTTGAATTCCTTCTAGATGTTTATTTATGTATATTGCTATTTAAAAAACTTTAATTTTATGAATTGTAAATTGTCACACTTTATCGCACACAAAAGAATGTCGGGCTAAACAAAAGCATTACGATAATCATCGTATAATTTACAAAATAAGTGTTTCATTTCTGCTTAAAATTTGCAGAAACTTTCAATCCTTAAGTTTCTTGAAATAAGGATTTATTCATTTAACTACGAAAAGGTCTGTTACTCGGGAAAAAAAAGGAAGAGAGTTGTTTTTATTTGCGCCTACACAGACGGCACGTTTTATTTGCAAAACGGTAACTGCTTTGTATGTTTTCAAAACAGTTTCTATACATTCTGTTTCATTAAAACAAAACAGATTCTTCAGGGGAAAAACACTTGTTTCAAAATACATATTATTGTTCTTTTCATATATATATCAATCTATTCTTTCTAGAAACAAATGTCACCGAAGCGTATTTATTTTCACATCCTCCTGTTGCAGGGAATGGAAATTCGTGAAAAGTATGTTTACTTTTCGCACCCGGTTACTTTTTCCTTTTCATGTGAGTTATTTTTATTCTCTGTGTAGCATCTTTTTTCATTTTCTGTCTTCACGTAGCTTTGCTGAGGATAATTTTCCCAGCTGTTATACACTAGTATTATTATTACATTGCTACATCGGAAGGAAGGATTCAAGTGAATAAAAGCTGTAGAAGAGATTATTTTCCAAAAAAAAGTTTAAAGGCTAACATGCGCTGTACCGTCAGACAGCTTCTACGATTTAACTGCTTTATACTAGTAATGCTTTCTTTTTTAATGAATCATGGAACAGATAACTGACAGCGCCGTTTAAATGAGTTGCAGATTATAAACATTTGTGTTTCATTTTCTATAAATGTTTCGAAATAAACTACTCAAACATACAAGAAATTCTATTTCATTTACCAATAATGAAAATAAAATGCTTTAAAAACACATTTTTTCAGTGTTCAAATAGGTAGAAAAAAACTATTTTATTACTTTCAAAGTTTATATTTTATCTTTTAATAACCCTTTTCACTTTTAGTTTTTGATACGACTTCTAATAATATTAACTTACTAATGTATCTTTAACTTTCTGGAGGTCAAAACTCCTGATCGTGATCTGACTGATATACTCCAAGTTAATAAGAATTTTAATCATATTTATAGGATATTGCTTTTTTATATTTTTAATTAATGTTTAGGAATTATCTTTCTCTTGGTAATCATTGTTGCTGAATTTCCTTATGACATTGTTTACAGCACATCGTGATTTTGCTATTTTGTTTCCATCCCTATAACTTTGATAATAAAAAATCATTCTCATTTTAGACACTAATAAAAGCGTGTCATCAAAACTTTCATTTTTTTTTGCTTTTTACGCTTTAATATATTTCATAATTTATTTTTATAAATATTATGGAATTTTGTAGTCCATATTTTCTCAAATCCACCACCATAAGACACCTCCTACATGCAACCAAAATTTAGTTGAAGGTAATCGATTAACAGAGAATGAAGTTCAGAAAATATTAAAATCGCGTATTATCATCGTGAACACACAACTGTATAAAATTTCAGAATTCTAGTGCATCAGGAAGTGAGTCAAAAATCGATTACAATGTTTCATAGTTACAAACATGAAAAGAGTCACTTTAAATAGAAAAGTATCAAAACCCGATGCCCTGGACTTCCCTGGCTTAAACTAGAAAATCAGATTCATAATATGTACAAATCAGATTTTCTTCTGATCTTATTATACACGCATTAAAATTTACAATGATTATTCTTCTCGGAGCCTTAAATGGCTTCACTCATTGCATTTGCGGTACGAAGACTATTTGGACGAACTTGATAAATTTGAACCATGTTTAGATGACAACGGCGAAAAATACGCCAGCACAACGCTCTTCTACAATCTACGCCGGATTTGCATCAAAACAACGAACACAGATTTAATGTGTACAATGCCCATACATACAGCAGATCTTGGTGGATTTGAATCTCGAACACGCAAATCTCCTATCAGAATAACTCGAGTTCTCGCCTTCAAGTAACAGAGAATGCGACAAGAATTCGACTTTCGTAATACAATTTATAATTATTGATATTAGGTGGTGTGTTTGACGAAATTTTTGAGCAATGGTAAGCATGAGGTATGTTAATAAGTATACTTTTTAACAAATATGCATCTACTAAAAGACATTGATACAAACATACACATTTCTAAACAGTTAAGCATTTTGCAAGAAGCAAACTGCATTATATTTTTGTTCTAATCTCACTTGGTCTAGGATATCAAGCCAGATATATGGGTAAAGAATTCATGTACAGGAGAAGTGTGACACCTACCGTTAGGCAATGCCATCTTGTAGATCCTATGTATAACCTAATTCTGATTATCGCCAATATATGGGGACAGGTTATCCTCCTGTAAGAATTTCAGAGAAATTGGCCCACAGTTGCGTTTTGCTTAGAGCAAAACAGGGAAAGACCTCCCATAGCCAGTACGACCGTAGCGAGCAATTGTTTCTGAAGCTCACATCGGCCTACCAGTTTTTGAATAATGTTGTAAATCTATTTGAAATTAATCTATTAACAGAGAATCAAGTTCAGGAAATATTAAAATCATGCATTATCGTCGGAAACATACAACTTTACAAAATTTCTGAACTCTAGTTCATCAGGAAGTTAGTGAAAAATAGATTACAAAATTCTACTCGTACAAATGTTTAAAAAATCGCTTTAAATAGAAGAGTATAAAAATCCAATATCCTAAGCTTGCCATAACTTTCTTTCTGTAATTCATGTTCCTAAGCATGCCTTAACCAACTAGGTCAAGGGTGCGTAAATTGCGTTATTTTTAAATCTGGAATTTTTATCATTTTAAATAATGCAAATTATCTCTAATGTCAGAGGAAGATAATATAACCCACTTTCTTAATCTTTATCCCATCCACTATATAGAATATTCCTGGTTCTGAAACCCAATGTCATATTACGACATACAAAGTTTTGGAAAAAGATATTATACAGTCTCATAACAGCCTCAAAAAATAGTCTTTCTTTCCGTATTCGTGATCCTTAAAATTAGTCTTTCGTTCAAAATCTTTTCTCGTGCTTTTTCTATTTTGTTATTTTAGAACGAATATTTTCAAAATAAAATAAAAATTTAAATCATGAAATAAATGTACTGTTATTTGCATACTATGTCACTAAAAAAACTTAATTTACAGAAAAATCGTATGATTGCTCCTTTATTAAGATGCTTCTTATCTCAAAATATGGCGAATAATCCGATTTCAATTGACTGTGACTGACAGCTTTCTAAGAAATCATTTGTATCAAGAAAGCAAAAGATAGCTATCCATATATTTTTTAAGAAGACTATAAGATAACTTAGCCATATGCATGCTTTTCATTCCCCATTTCGTTACTGCAATCAGCAGTGCGATATTATTGATAACTGTGCATCAATTCTATTTAGCTGATATTCTTTTTTCACTTAAATCGATATCTCATTTCGAAATTAAGCCAAATCATCAAAACTAAATTAGAAGTGTTAAGGAGCAAAAGAGTACTTAAAAAGAGCAAAATAAATAACGTTCCTTACAGAATTAAATTCTAAGATGTCATAAGAATATCCAAAATAATATTTCGAATTCCTTAAGTACACTTTTTCTTAAGGTATTAAACTCAAGGCATTTGATTAAATTCACTGCATTGAAAATTTCATCCCGAACCTATTTCTTTTTATTTTTTCAGCAAGAAAAGAAAAAGAAGATATTGTGCAAGCATGTCAATATCCCTTCCAGAGAAAGAGAATTTTATCTTTATCCATTTCTTCGAAAAAAGTATGTGATGCTTTTTTATTTCCCAATACACGAACAGGATTAGAATGTCAATACTTGCGCTATTAAAATTCTCATCCGTGCAAGACGGTATTCAGTCTGCGATATCATGGAATTCTCATTATCACATTTGCATTTGAAAGGAAATGATAAGTGATTATTTCTTTTATGATTAAATTCGTGCTCAAGATTATGAATATCCAGTACAGTCATTTTATCCCGAAACTACATTCCAAGCTTCATCTGGCCTTTAATCTATTCTTTCTTTTCATGCGGATACAAATCTGGTCTACAAGGCTTTTCTTTTTTTTTCCTCGCCAAATAATTAAAGTTCTTTGCTGTTACGATGAGTTTTCTCTTTACAGTATTTGAATAACAAAAGAAGAAAAACAATGAACATTCGCCGACATAAATTAGCTAATTTTTTCCTTTTTAGGGCGTGTTTTTTATTTCTTTTTAAAAGAAGATTCGTGTTTGAATACGTAGTTATTTGAGATAATAGGAGATGGTATTCTAACCGGAAGGGTTTGCAACACTTCCGGTCGTTTTTCAATTATTATCGCCCATTTAAAATTGTTCTATTCTCAGTTCCTATTCGTACGTCCTTTTTTTTCAGGAAAAAGATAACTTTTTTGCAGGATGTGTTTTTACTTTTCATTTTCTTCCGTTAAGCAGAAACTAGGTTTGAATTTTAATTGCGATTAGTGATTTTGTTATTTACCACATTCTGGTTTCTGGATTCTTTTTTTCCACCTTTCTTCTCAAAAAATTCTGCTTGTTACAAAAAAGACTAAAATGCTAACTTGCGTGAAAATTAACATAGCACATACTTCCTCTGAAAAGGGATGTTGAAGTTAAAATATTTTTTTTTTCTCTCAGAAATAAAAGGTTATTTTTTTAGGTTCACTTAGAAATCAGAAAAAAAAATTCACTTTTGATTGTCTTAAAATTTAAAGTGAATGTCTTAATATATGCATTTTAATAAATATTTAAAAGACAAATTTGAAAGCCAGCAATTAAATTTTACTGATTTAAATTTTATCAATTATTATGCATATTACACTCATGTCCATAAATTAAGGATAATGAAGTTCAGGCAAAGAAAGAGACAGAAGCAAAACAAATTTGATTTATTTGTAAAGTCTATTTATTAAACAAAAGGCAAAGAGCAAAACAGATGCTATATGTTTGACATAATTAATAAAAATTGCGATTTTTACTCCCTGGAGCAAATTTCAAAAAAGAACCTATTTACAAAAAACAGCATAACATGGTTAGTATGATGGTTAATACGGAGTATGTCTCCCGGACGATGCAATACAGGCCTTACAACGCCTAGGCATGCTGAGTATCAAATTATCAATCTGATCTTGGGGAATATTACACCACTCATCAAGCAATGCCCTCCGAAGTTCCGGTAGACAGGTGGGAGGGGGTTGACGGGCTTCAATTCGTCGGCCAAGCATATCCCACACATGCTCTATTGGATTCAATTCCGGTGAGTATGCTGGCCAATTCTTACGGGTGATATCCTCCGATTGAAGGCATTCGTCTACAATGTTTGCACGGTGAGGACAGGCGTTGTCATCCATAAACAGAAATTCAGCACCCATGGTGCCCCGAAACAAACGTACATGTTGTTCCAGAATGACATCCCGATAGATGTGGCCTGTCATCGTTACACTCTGAACATGCAGGTCAGTTCTGGAACCAAGAATAAGTCCTCCCTAAACGAGCCATCCTGCATCACCGTAACGGTGTCGTTCAATGGTGTTCTCTTGGTGGTAACGGGTACCTGGCGCTCTCCATATGAAAGTCCGGCGAGAATCAGACTGCAAACTAAACCTGGACTCGTCGGAAAACATCACACAAGACCACTGTTGCGGTGTCCACAATGCATGCTCTCTACTCCAGGCTAATCGCAGGCGACAGTGAGTTGCGGTAAGTGGAACACATCTGACAGGCCTACGAGCATATAGACCAATGTGCTCTAAGCGTCTGTACACGGTCTGCCTTGAAACTGTCGTACCGGTAGCTGAACAGAGCTGACGAGACAGGTCTGATGCTGTGCTTCGTCTGTTTCTTTTGGCAGTAACTGCCAAATGCCGGTCCTCATTCGGCGTTGTAACTCAGGGGCGACCTGTGCTGTAACATCTACTCACATTACCATCATCTTGGAATCGTTGCCAAAGCCTGGAGATGACACTCTGGGCGATTCCAAGTTCCTCGGATACTTCCAGCTGGGTACGTCCATATTCCAGTCGTCCGATAATTCTACCACGTAAAAAATCATCCAAATGCTTCCTTTGTGCCATAACTATGCGGTTATTGCACTGAAAGGCTTTTAAAGCGCTTGTGAACAATTTTACTTCTTTGCCACCATTCCTTATATACCCCTCTCTTACACTCTCGTCATTGTGACGTACTATCCGCGCCATCTGGTGGTTTCCTGTAATTTGCATATTCTTCTTCAAGATGTGTGTGATAATTCTACAGGTGAAATTTTTATTTTAGAGTTCAATTTCTGTGTGATTCTGAATTATCCTTAATTTATGGACATGAGTGTACATTAAACTGAAAAATGTTGACACTACAAGAAATGTTTAACATCGACAATAGGCTTTAGGTTTATAGGGATTTGTTTTGAAGATGCCTTGGAAAAACACAAAAGGGGACCTAATATGAGATTATATGGTGTATGAAGTCACAACTTCTAATCATGAAGTCTGTCAAATGATAACTGATATCATAAATGGTATTCCAGGTATTTTCATAGAGTATCTAACTTGCGAAATTTTCCAAAGGAACATTTCCAAGTTAGATACTCTATGAAGCTAAGCTATATAACTTAGATTAGAAATTTCCATTGAAGAAAAATTTAACCTGAGAAAAAATTACTTCAGTCTGGAAACGATTCATCAAAGTACATACAATTTTGATGGTGTTAATTGTCTTGGGAAGCCTAAAGTTTGCTTTTTAATTTCTTATTTTCTGAACTTTTTGCTAGTGATCTTACTAGACAAATCTATATTGTGTATATTGAATATTTAATGCAGCCTGATCAGGTACGATGCCAATTGGTTTAGCTGTCTCATTATATATCAACTTCGTTGAAAGCACCATACCCCTACTTTCCTGACACTGCTCTTTGTCACTAGGGTTGTCGAAGTGTCATCTTCGTATATCTGCATCCTGTCGATCAGAATATCTAACAATTAATCTGATTATCTTTTATATCCTAAACAGCCTTGCCGACTGAATGATCTTAAATTGTAAAAGGTTTGTGATAACTGTAATTTATTCTGTTAAACGTAGATTTAGTTAGATTTAAGTACCGTTTTGAATCTTTACGAAGGCTATTTTGGGACAGACCTCGTAATTTTGAGTATGGTCAGATAACGAGAACGGTATCTGATTCGGAACCTCCTCCTCAAATTTCATTAGTGTACCAACTGGAAGATGTTTGGCATCGATGGAATTTGCTTGCACTACGCCACCGTAAACGACAATCTTTGGTTATACCGGGTCTCCAACTCATGATCAGTTAAGGTCCTATGTAAGGTGCGAATAAAGACATAGTTAAGACCCATTACAGATATATGGTGCCTAAAATCTGAATTCATTGTTTTAATATCAGTGTGGTGGTTGATCGGAGTTCTTAACCCACTTAGATTAATATAACCAGCCAAGTACGTGAGCCCATATACTTCAACAAAGGCTAAGAAAAATATTAAAAAAATGCACACAACCTCCTCGAGTGAGAATCCGGTACATTTCAAAGGATATTAGGAGTCAATGCACTTCATGCACATGGAGAAAGTTTTTAGCCTGTGCTCAAAGAATAGGAATCTATGGTGGCCTCTAGTAAAGCGGGGTAACCCACCCTACTTGGTTATACCTCTAGTGGACGTCAGAGATTCATTGGGCATGTCCTAAAGTACGAAGGGTGAGAAGGAGGTATCTTTCCAGGACTTTCTAGTCCTGTTTCTTTCAATGGGATAAAACTCATTGAAAGACAAGCTTAAATAGTTAACGTCATCATGAGTATCAGCGGAAGCAGCTTTAGCAAATTTGTCTGCCGCTTCATTTTCAGCCAAGCCAAGATGGGAAAGTAACCACAGCAGATGGATACTATACCGGCTTAAAATTTCACAATATAGACCAAGAACAGCCCTTCCAACTCTGATACGAATAGACAGTCAGTTCATAAGGTGATGGATTGAAGTAGGACTGTCAAATAGAATCCATTATATCAGTGTTTATTTCTATGCCCCACACTTAGATATGTGCTTATTTTAAATATGAATTTCTATTCACTTTTATATTTAACTGCATTCGAATACAAAGTTTTGTTATTATCAGATCAACTGTTAGAAACACGAAGACATTTCCGGCTAAGTGTGCATTCTGCAAAGGAATTCAAGTTTTAAATTATCTCTTCTTATTCCTTTAGCACAACCAATCATCGAAAAATTAATTTATCTGTGATAATAAGATTTATTTGACAAACAGATCTTATAATATTAAAATGCTGCCTCGAAATGTTAATTGTTTTACTGCTGTAGGTTTTCAATTAACTTTTTCATGAGGTACAAGGAATTGCAGAATAGAAAATTATATGAAGTATTCAGTATTATAAAAGGAAAGTTTCTCGGGATTACTAAAGAACCTGTGGAAACTAAGACTTTTTCTAATTCAAGTAATATAAAGAAAAGAAATAAAAAACAAGTAATCCAATAAAGTTCAAGGGTCTAAAAAACAGGAATTGGTGAGACAAAAAACGCATTTAGAGTCTTTATCTCATTATCTGAGTAAAGTTTCTCACATTACACATGAACACCACAAACAGGATTACCTAACTGTTTTAGGAAAAAAACATACTTTTCTTATCTAATAAAAAATAAATTAAAAACTTAGAGAGAGAGAGAGTTTTTTCTCTTTTTCTTTTAAACAATTAGAAGATTTCTCAGTGATATTCCAAGAGAACATTGCAATTAAAACTAAATATTATTTGTAGTTAATCTGTCTTTGAATATTTAGGAAAATTTCCAGCTACACGTTCTGCGCAATGACTATATTTTACATCTCCTTAAACTATTAAAACTGGAAATTTTAAGAAGAAAAGTAACTAATGTAACTCATCAAGTCCCAAAATAGAATTTTCGTAGTTATTCAAAAGACAAATACACAATAATAATCCAATGAAGTACGATATTGTTTGCTGCAAAAATTAATAGAAATAACTGTTTAAACAAGCTTACAAAATAATGTTATGATTTGGATGACCCACAGGACTGTCGTGGAAAAAGTAAGCGCCATGTCATGTTGATATTTTTAGTTTCATATAAGATTTAAATATTGACTCATCTGATTATCAAACAGTTGAGGCAACGGTGGCCTAGTGGCAAGTGGTCGGCCTCAGAGCCGGAGGATTCCACTAAAGATCCGTCGTGTATTGGGCCTATTGCATGTCTAGAGGGGTCAAACATCCTCTCGCTAGTGTGGTGCCAAAATGTGGAGAGGGGTTCCACCTCAGGTGTCGTCCTCGTCATCTGATCGCGGTTCAAAATTACGAGGTCCGTCCCAAAATAGCCTTCGTGTTGCTTCAAAACGGCACGCTAATATAACTGAACTATCAAATTTTTAAAGGTACTTTATAAGTGTTGTTAAAATAAATTTAATGGTTTTAGATTGATTTGAAGTTTATGATAGACTAGCTGATATACCCGTCCTTGCTCGGGATTAAATTAATTTCATGTCTAATATTTTTTATTTAAAAACTCCTTTTCTTTAAAATATTATTACACACAAAATAATTTTATCGTCTGAAACATTTTTTTTTATTAAAATGAGAATATAAATTGAACCAACAGATTCTATAAACAATCAAATCAAATATACATCTATTTTTCGCCATATTTAACTAAATAGAGAATTAATTAAATAATTAGTTTTTATTGTATAAATACGAAATTAATCCAAATCAATAGTTGTTCCTGATATAACTTGTTAATCGTTAGTTTTTTAAACTTTTTTACAGTATTTTTATAATATTCTTACAGAATTCTGTTAATGTGTTCTGACAACAGTTCTTAGTATACATACTTATTCTGCAATAATAAAAAAGATACATATTGTGCATAGCTGATATACACGGCGTTGCTCAGGATTAAAATATTTTGTATAAAATATTATAATACTCAAAATCCTTTTATAGTATGAAACGTTTTTAAATTAAAATGAGACCATCAATTGAAACAAACGATTTTTAAAAAACGCCGAAAACTAATTCCCTTCGTAATATTTCTTAAATTACTTCAAATTTTTTTCACAAATACTGAACTATAAGAAAGGTTTTAATGGACTTCTTGGAACGATTAATTACTTTTTGATTAATAAAAAACATGAAAATAAACCAAATCAAAAGTTTTTTCTTGTATAAATTGTGAATTGTCTGATTTTAAACTTTTCTTTTAGTGTTTTCCAGAATTTTGTTAATGTTTTTTGGCAACAGTTCATTGTATATGCATTTTTGTTCATGAACACTAAAAAGAATAATCTTACAAATTATGTATAGAATTAGATTTGAAAAATTTATAAAATGAGAGAAAAAATTGTACATAAATGAAATTAGTGTCACTGGAAAGCTAATTTTTTTAAAAAAATATGGTGTGAAATTAGTTTTTGTTGGAGAACATTTTCGGAAGTTATCGCGGTTAAACGGAAAAATCTTGCTAAATTTTTAATTAACTTTTGGACTTTGAAAAAATTGACAGTGACCTTTATCTTGTTTTGAAGACATCATGTGCATAAAAATATGTACAATAAACGTTCAAAACCACAGCCTCCCAAGTACATTGATTAAGGCTAAAACGACTTACATTAATTCAATGCTTGCCTGTAAACGACATTTCTGGAACATTCTTTTGTCAAACAACTATATCATCTGCTTACAAAAGCTTTACTATCTTTGCCTTTGTTGGAATCTGAGTGATTGACTTAGGTTTTCTTTTAGGCATCGTTAAAACACAACTCCGAAACTCGTAATACTCAAAGTTATATATTTCCAATTAAAATATTACGTATTTATTATTTCGTAGAAAACGCAGGTAAATATGACAGGCGATATTAACTGCAGCGACTTTTTAATCTAATTAAATAAGCTTTAGAATTATTTAAGAACCAATGAAGACATTGCGAAGCGATATTTGAAAAAAATAAACAGAAAAATCAGAAAATAATCGTAAAGTATTTGCATTGTTGCCTAGTAAATTTTTTAAAAAATAATAAAAATAGAAGAAAAAATGTCACAGATATAAAATTGGTATCATTGAAAAGGTAAAATTTTGAACTTTAAGATGGTACAAAATATTTGGGGGCATAATTTGCTCCGAAGTTAACACGGAAAAACTGTTTCCGTTAATTTCTAATTAACTGACTGTTTAATAAACTTTCGGACTTCGAAAAGTTGACAATAATCTTCTTAAATAATAAGTGTGCATAGTTTGGTTGAAATTGCTGCAGTAGTTTAGGAGGAGATGTGGAACATATATACATACATACATACATACCTACAATGACTTTTATTTATATTAAGATTGAGGACGTGTCAAAAATGAACGGTATTTCTGTGTAAGGGAGAGGTTAATAATAAAAAACAATGAAAAATGAGAGCAACCATCCAAAGCCCTACTTTCAAACCTCAACACTGAAGAGCTAATATAGAGGAAGATCCCTGAATAAATCACTTTTGTTGATATGAAGTAAACCAGGAAAAACTTTAATGCGAATATTTACAGCAAAACTCCAACCTGCGATCTTCAAATACAACTTGGAATGCTTTTAGACTTAGAACTCATTTCCTCCATCTCCTGACTTCAGTCTACGACTTGCTATGGATATGCTAGGAAAATAGGGCAGAGCACTGTAGCCATTTTATCACAACTTAATATTATTATTCAAAAGTAAGATGCGATTATGTAGTCTACTGAATTTTAGGGGATAGATTTCGCATTATTATACAAAATTACTATCACTAATTTACTATTATTATGCAAAACTAAGATCTTCTTAAGTAGTTTACTGAATTGGATTTTGCATTATTATACAAAATTACTATTGCTAATTTACTATTATTATACAAAACTAATATATGTGTTTATGTAGTTTACTGAATTTTAACACATGGATTTCGCATTATGTTTAAAGACGATCTTTCCCGAAGCTCTCCCAAAAACAACGCACACATCGTAAGCTATTTAATACCAAATATCTATAAATATATCTGATAATGGTTTATGTAGACATTTTCAAGGTGACTGAAGTCGTTTGGAAATATCAAAACGCTTTTCTTGTCTTAAAACAATTTTGAAATGCGATGAAAAACTACATTAATATTCTATAAAATAATTTAGATTGTTCCATCTCATGACCATTTTGAGAATATTACGCGCAGAGATGCGTGGCTCACCAGTAAACTTTAAATCTTTGAAAAGAGCATGCTAATTTAGCGACTGGACTTCTTCTAACCGCGAAACTTGAAATCCAGAAATTAGAAATGTTATTTTAAAAGGAATTGCTGACTCTATTTTTGTAAAAGGCCTGTGAAGCTCATCGGAACAGCCTATTCAGCTGAGACAGTGAGAAATTAAAATAATTAGAATTTAAAAAGCTCCGATAAAAAGAAGTTATTGCTATCTAATACCTTGACTAAATAACAGAATAGAACCTGTATAAATTAAAAATGCATCAACAATTTGGATTTTAAATGCTATGGCTGCTTCCGACAAAATTTATTTTAAATGTAGCGTAATGCCCTAAAGATTCTCAAATTCAGGTTCGTTTGTCGACGAACTTTCTAGACTGGGGCATCTTTTATATTATAACTTCATCCTTTTATTATACAAAGCTAATTGTGATGATGTCATTTACTGAATTTTAATTGGTGGAATTTGCATTATGTTTGAAATCTGTTTATCATCCAGAATCTCCCTGAAATACCCCATCGAAGACTCACCATTCACTTCGAAAGTTATGTACTGTCGAATATCTCAAGTTATATCTGATATCTCAATAACATTTTAAATAAAGATGGAAGTTTCAAAAATGGAAAACACATCGAAAGTTTGGAATTTGATCCTGAGGCTACTTCATCCAAAATTTCTCCTGTATATAGCAAATTACATTCTTATTTGCATATTCAGTTTCATTTGTCAACAAGCATTCTCGAATGGAACAAATTATGTTATACCTTTGTTATATAAATCTAGAATTGTATAGAAACTTCAGTGCATATAAATGCTTGAGCTCATCTGTACATGGAAAAGCAGTAGGCGTAAACGAGGATACAATGTTACCGGCACGTTCATAAACTCATCGCCTCAATAAGGAGCTATCTCAATGCCATCAATAAAGTAAAATTAGATTAACCAGTCTCTTTGATTGATTGACCTTTCATGTTAAAGTGAACGTTGCTGGGACTTTGGTGGAGAAATCTCGGAGTGCAATTATGCCAACGCATTCCTTTCTCATCAGCAATTGCGTTTGATTATAATGTAGATCAACTTGAATGTCCGTTTCGTTGTATTTGATTAATGATTCAAACTCCCAGCAACACTCCCTTAACACTCTTTGCATCTTAAAACGATACGCCTCTTCTGCAAAACTTTAGAATGATTCAGCCTACTCTATTACTTTCATCTTCTTTGTCTACCTACTTCAGGAGTTGCGGATTAGAAAGCGTTTCAAGTTTCTGAAATTATTGTCTTGCTTTTGTAATCTATACAGTTTCTTTATAAATTCATTAGAGTCGGTAAATAATATTGTGTAACGGAAATGGTTGTGCAGGATATTTGTAACAACTCTATTTCAAGAGAAGATAAGATTTTGTATATTTCGTAAATGTAAGTTAATTGCATTCTTCCGCTTTAGGTGAGCAAACGAAGACTTATCAGAAATGGTATTTGTGGTATATTCGCAGTAGTCAGTTATTCAGCGCTATTTTGCAAAGACGAAATTTGATTTTTTAAACGTGTGCAGAACTGTGTACATATTTTATTATTAACGAAATCTCTCAAATGATCAGGAGAGTATATTGCATTTAATTATAATTTCCAAGGCATTTTACCTTTACCTCAATAAGTCAGCGAAACATGAGATATTTCAAAGGAATTAAGTAAAACATCATGTTTCAAAGGAAACAAAAAAATATTTAAAATTTATTCGTAGTTTTTGATAAAATATTTCAAAGAATTTTCTACTTATTTGCTACCGGTTAAAAATATTGAATTATGTTGTCATGTAAATAATAACTATGTTGTTGCAAAATTTTTAATAAGTATAACAAGAACTTGTCAAGGATGTATTTTAGCTTAGATTGATTAAAATCCATTTTAAAGCTATGCAAAGCTATTTTAATACCAGACCTCATTATTTTATACCGTGGTCAGATGACGAGGATGGCACCCGAGACAGCATCCCGCTCTACAAACTTCCACTCGGCATCCGACATGAGACATTTTACTCCTGCGAATTTAATGTGCACCAAAACCACGTACACGTTTGACCTTTTGGTGGGATCCGGTGGGGAGCTCGTGACCCTACAGTCATGAAGCTTAGATTTTACCATCAGCCCCCCGCGGTCGTTCTGAACTATGTAAAAACTGCAGATTTACAAGATTTCCATCTTAAATTAAATCGTTAAAACTTTTATGCAACTTGACTTATTTCATGATTTTACAGATAGAATTTTGTAATCGATTTTTCTATCATTTTCTAGTGCTAGAGTTCTGAAATCGTGCACACTTGTGTACTTTCGATGACAACATACAATTTTAATAGTTTTAGGACTTAACTAACAGTTAATTGATTCATTTAATTAAATATTGTTTCCGCACCAGTGGTCATCATCTGACCGCTGTTCAAAATTAAGGGACTCGTCCCAAAATAGCCCATGTGTTGCTTCAGAACGGGACGTTGATATGACTAAACTAAACTTAATCCGCATCAGCGGCCAGTAGTGAGTTTGAGAAAATATAGTTCACAAAAATAAAAAGTCGAAAATAATTAAAATGAAAAAGAATTCTCTGCTCAGTACACTGATAAAAGTGCATTTTTAAAAGATTTTTAAATATTTATTTTTTTAATGCCATCCATTTCTCTGTTTATATTTTAGAATCAGTATGATTCAGAGAAAAATAAAACAATCGAAATATATACTGCTTTTTATTTTTGATTGTTACCTCTTATTGTATTGTTTAAATTTTAGGAATCAATATTATTCAAAGAAAAACAAATCAATCCACAATATATAACTCGCATAGAGAGAAACAAGGAATATAATTGTGAATATTTATGCAGGAAGCTCACTTTTAAGTGCATTATCCCCTATGATTCTAATGGTATAAAAGAGCAGGTTCTTACGTGCATCAAAGACGGTGTTCAACAGTATATTATTGTTCAGTAGAGAGTAGACAATGCATTTTTCCTCTAGAGACTTGAGAGGAAAACATATCCTTCTCTATTGGGAATCAGAAAGCAAACTCCTCAATAAATAAACAGATATTTTTGCTCTTAAATCCTCAAGTGATTATTCGGGAACCTTTTCCTTGGCGATAGAAGATGAATTGCTTTATTGTGAGAGTGTATTTTGAAAGAAATGTTGATTAAGCAGTAAATATCTGAATGAAATTATAAATATTGACTCAAGTTAATATTATTTGTATAAGGTTAGGAAGAAGATGAGAATGTAATAATTTCAAAATTAAGGTACAGGTAAATTTCGTTGATATTTATAGAATATTACATTTTCGTTCTCATCAGTTCTTAGAAAATTGTTTATGATATTAGAATTATCTGAATATATTCGAGGAAATTCACAGTCTGTATTTACGATTTATAATAAATGCCACTGTTGGAGGTATAAATATAAATTATCAAGATATATGCAACTGTAATTTTTTATTCTCTCTGCTTTGATAAGAGCAGTTACAATTCTTTATTATAGAGATTATTATTATATATTATCCATAATGTGCCCCATCATTCAGCATTTCAAGACGTAATTATAGTTTATTTACAGAAGAAAAGAACGTTTTGTAAAAGAAATTTCGTAATACTTATGGCATTAAATTTTTATTATAAAAATTACTGAAAACATTAAATAATTATTTACTGAATTTTGGTAGAAAATTTAACATGTTAAAAATGTTAATTAATGAAAATTAATATGCTTTTGTGTATACGTCTACATTGCCTTCTGCCTAAAATCTATAGAAATCCCTTTTTTATTTCCTAATATTTAGCAATTCTTTATGATTTCATATCCTTTTAACTATATTGAAAAATGAAACATTTATCTATTTTTTTCTTCTTAGAATGGTATGAAACGTTCTTTAAAGAAATAATCTGGAATCTTTGAAGTGAAATAAATTGCCTGTTTCGCGAAATATGACAACTAATTACAAAAGTTTCACTAAATTCGGATCGATTATATAGGTTAGTGATTCTTAAGTTTTATATTTTACGAACACTTTGAAAATGAGAAAAAAAAATTTCTCTCTCAGTAAAGACAAACTACTCAGCAATAAATAAAACTATTACTTACAAAAGCAGCAAATCTAACATTTATGGTTACAAATGCATACTGTAGTTTTTCCGCTATTATTGGGTTACCCTTGAAATTGCACTTCTTTCTCCTATTGAAAAACCAATGCTTCATATGAAGAGGCAAGAGGTCTTCTATAGTTAAGTAATTTTTTACAGTTTTTACACATTTAGCTTTATGAAGTTTTCTCCGATGAGCTTTGTTTCGTTCTATCTAATTATAAAAAAATATTATAGCTTTGATCCATACAGACACATGAAACTTACGTACAACTCTTATTTTAATCTGCAAAAAACGTATCAATTATTTTCATAATATGAATGTGCATATGTTTCATCTCATATTTATTTTTAATGTATAAGTTTTTGAAAATATTTCTTCCCTTGGAAAGGACGCATCTGCTGAGAATGTTTTCCCATGCACGATTTTTACATAGGGTAATTTATAAACGGGTTCCTCATTTATATCTCTTCATTTCACGTCTTTTTAGCGAATTTATATGATTTTGCCAGTGTCTTTCTATATTTCTACACTCTATTTTTGGGGGCATCATTACATTTTAGTTATATAAAAGTGAAAGTATTATGTTTTTTTCCAGAATAAATATTTTAGCGTTTTCTTAAAAGGTAATTTGTATGTTGATTGTTCAAAATGTACTGCATACCATGAAAAGTGATGGTAGGGGAAAGTGAGGTAAAACCGAGTACCTAAAATTCGAAGGTCTGTTGGAGGTAAACTATTCGACATAGAGCTTGCCAAATTTTATTAAAATATTCATTGTTTATCAGAATACAATATATCTTTCAAGAAAAGTCATAGTTTTACTACTTTTTTTACTAACTATACTTTTATAAAAAAAAGTCATACTACCTGGTTTTACCTCACTAGTGGGGTAAAACCGTGCACACATGTTAACTGTATGGAAAATTAGGAAAACTCGATTCCCAGTGGAAAAGTAGCAGACATTTTTATTTTGTATGACAATTTAAGAATATTAGTTACAAAATCAATCTTATCAAAGGTCGTTCATATGTTCCAAAATTAGCTTGTATACATTAAAAATGTAAAAAATAAAGTAACTAAGGAAAGGAAGTCTTTCCAATTCCAATAAACATTCATGTAAACAAAGAAAAGCTGTGATAAAAGTATTTAAAATCGACTTCTGCATGAAATATACAAAAATCGATGACAAATTTGAATACAAATTACTTAAAAGTTTTCTTCGGAGCCATTTCAAGCAGTTTTTGCATTTCAAAATCAAAAAAGTATCAGCATGGCTTTGCCAAGATATGTATGAATAGTAACAAAGGCATACTCCATCTTGTTAAATTATTTCTGAATGAGATTAAAATATCTGAAAATAAGCAGGAAGAAAAGATATTGATTGTTTCTGTAGAATATGCTTTAAGACACTTAAAAATCCACTTGATGATAATAATTAAGATTAAACTTAGGTTTAAAATTTGAGAGAAATCATGGCATAAAATTCGCTGTGAAGATATAAGCTGCACTGAAAATAAATTATTTTATAAATTTATGTCAATGAAGAAAATAATACAGTGTCTAACCAATTTAAGAACTCGAAATCTCATGCGGATTTTTAATTTATAAATGACTACATTAATTTCTTAAGAGCGAAAAGTCTTCTCAAAAACAAAGTATTTTAAAAAATATGCGCACAGTTGCAGTATTTCAAAGTAATCAAAATAGAAGAATTTTGAAAATTCTAAACATCATCTTATACAACGAGATTAATATTAAATGAAAAGGAATATATATATATATATATTGAAATGAAAGACAATTTCATAATTTAGGCGTGAACTTAAAAAAAAATTCTCATAGCACTTTTAGCAGAGACCAACTTAAATGTCAACATTCTTTGATACCAAAAGCAAGATTTATCAAGTAATTTCACTAAAAAAATTGCCTTTGGAAAATGAATTTTGTAACAAATTAAAATTATATCAGAAATATCACAGAAATGGCTGGAAGCGCTGGCAGAAATCGAGTTCACCTAGGATATCGGAACGTTGCGGAAAGTACTGTAATAAAAATTGCCACTTTTATAATAGAAGACAACTAGTTCTTGTCATTAGAAATTCAAAGTCATTCAATTTTTACCTCGAAAAATATCTCAATGGTTTTAAAAGATTAGTTAAATTTCGGAATCTTTTGCAAAACACCAACACCATTACACGCACGCATATTCAATTAATTCTGTCCAACGCTTAATAAACTACTAATCTGAGTTTTAAATGATGTTAAGCTTTTATAATGCATTTCGTATTTTAAAGTGCACTTCCCCCATTCTTCTTGAAGAAGCCTTAATTATTAAAATTTTTCTTAGGTACAGCTAAAGTAGTAATCGAAGGAATGAAAATAAAATTCTAAACAACGTATGATAAAATGAGATTCTTATATATATGTGAAAAGGAAAACGTATACATTTGGTTCAAATGACAAATAGAGCCGATTTGTCAGTTTGAGCAAAAATAACTTATACATTCTGCTTATATAGAGAGAGAGGTTTACACTATATCAATACAGAGAGCCATTTATTAATTGCTTATTTTTTTAATTATAACGTAAAAGAATCTTCTGTCGCAAAACACTCAATCTAAGAAATGTATATTGTCATAAAAAGGAATCTTAATGGATAAACAAAGCGTGATAAAATGAGATTCTTCATATATTTTTAAAAATTAAACGGATACATTTGGTTCAAACTGGCAAATAGAGCTAATTTGTCAGTTAGGGCAAAAATAGGTTATTAATCTTGCTTATATATAGAGAGAGATTAGCACTATATCCACGCAGATAACCATTTATTAATTGCTTAATTTTTTTAACTATAACTTGAAAGAATTTTCTGTCGTAAAACACTCAATCTTAGAAATATATTACAATAAAAAGAAATCTTAATAGATAAAACATCTTAAACTCCAAAAAAAGGAAATTGTAAAAAATGGAAACCTTATTCAAAGGAATAAGCGTAAGAAAGAAAGCTACCAGTCAAGTCGGTTTTGAATCTACGTGAGAGTTTTAAAGATCTCAAAAAAATACTTATTCATCTAGCTTTAATAATTTATAATATTTAGCTACAAATATTAGTGCAGAGCGTAAACATAAACAATTTTCAAGATTATATTCTATTCTCAAGGAAAAAGGAAAAGAAAATGCATAGGAAACAAAAAAACCCATTAAATATTCATGCTCAATAAAATGCCAGGACCTATTTTATGTAAACTCCCTTGCTCTGCATTAATATCGATAAAGTACAGCTTAAACTCAGTCTCGAGAACTGCATCGTTCATTCGATCTGAAATAAGCAACAAAGGCAGCATTCCTTGATTCTCTTTATTGATCTCATAATTATCCACAAAAGGAATCGGTTTCGTCAAAGACTCTCCACAACAGTTTATCAATCTTAAAATGTCAAAAAAACGGCTTACTTCCTTTGGTGTTTTTGAATTCCACAAGTTAATCTCTCTTAAAAAAATAAAACTCTCCCTACTGCTCAATTTATTATTTATAATCTGGCATCTCGTTTGAAAAAGTAATTGATGTATGCGTAATGTTTTCCTTCTACTCGGATGAAACGAAAACTTTGATATTTAAATTATTAAGCAAGAAAAA
Source organism: Araneus ventricosus (assembly GCA_013235015.1). Classification (NCBI taxonomy): domain Eukaryota; kingdom Metazoa; phylum Arthropoda; class Arachnida; order Araneae; family Araneidae; genus Araneus; species Araneus ventricosus. The sequence goes on from BGPR01000097.1 coordinate 921,779, forward strand.
AGAGAAAAGCAAGTGGAAATGATTGATGAGTATTTGGACGGCCGAAATGCCAGATGAGAGAAGAAAATTCCGCAGATAGTTGATCAATTTTCTTGAGTAAAGAAACGAATAAATGGCTTTCCAGAGATAACATGCTGTTTGATGGAAGAAAGTGCAGGATTTTAAGGTTTATTCAAACAAACCTTATTCCTTCATTAGTGAATAGGGTGGCTTATTTTAAATGTTTGTTTTACTGGAATTTGATAAAAAAACTTACATATAACAAAGAGAAATATATATTTAAAATGTATAAAGTTGTATAATAAAGTAAATATATATTTAAAATCAGGGTACCCAACAACTGGACCAAATTCTATAATTTTTATTTCATATGAAAGCTTATGACATCTAGTTATGTCATCAAGGATCGTCTGCCCCACACCACTCTCCGTTTTCGAAAGAAATCGAGAATTAAAACTTAGAAGAGTCCCTCAGCTTGTTATTCGTCAATTTATTTCGACAAGTTTCAAGCATAACCACAGGCTATTAATATTACGGGAGAACAACTAATCGCCAAAGGCGGTTAGTAATTTATTAAAGTAAGAATGTCGCCTATATGGTAAAAATATAAATACGAATTCAGAAATATATAGATAGTTGATAACTTTTCTTGAGCGAAGGATCAAATGAATGACTTTCCAGAAATAACATTCCATTTGATGAAAGATAGTGCAAGATTTTATTATTTTTTCAAACAAGCCTTATGTTTTCATTATAGACAAGCCTTCTCATTTTAAGTATTTATGAAACAGGAATTGGATGAAAAATCTGCTAAAGATATGTCCTCAAAATTCATACTTATTAAAACTGAGACTTATAAATGTATTCTCAATGGCATAGAATTCTTGTGAAATGCCATAAATACCAAGAAAAAAATGTGCACATTTATTGGGATTAACGAAGAAAAATTAAGTTTATGTCTTCTTTTACAGCTGCCAGAAAAAGAAAGATGTGAATTCATGATTATTTAATGCAAATCATATGGCAGAAGAAAATCAAAGATGAATATTAAACCTGCTATGAGCATAAAATGTTTGTGATTTAAATTGATTTTCAATAAATTTTAAAATATCTTCCTTTCATCTGTCAAATAGCAAGTATTCTCTAAAAAACCATTTATTCGCTTCTTTAATCAAGAAGAAAGGAATAAACGAGCCTTAAACCATCTCAAATGACTTGCATTTAATTATTTACAAAGGAGAAATTTGGCGAAAATCTACAAGCGAACACATATTCAAAATGTATATTATTTTCTCCAAAATGAGAACGTTAATGTTACAAAATAGAGCGCACAATTTAAGAATAATACAGAATGTTGAATAATATAAAGAGATAGAAAGACAGTGGTATCGGATATATATGCAAATTTAATGGCAATTGCGAAGGAAACATGAATCTATGCATTCTTCTGCTATACAAAAATAATAAAATGTAGCTCTAAATGTATTATTATTTATTGCGTACTAAAGCGCTGGTTATTCAAAAAGTATAGAGTAACTTTTCTAACCTAATGGCCTCTCTATAAATTAATAACCTTTAAGAAATAAATGATTACTAAATCTGTTTCAAAAAGTCTTGAATAAACTATTTAAATTTATTGAAGCTTTGAAGAATCAGCTTTAGATGGAAATCTTCTTTATCAGTCACATGTTATCATTACCGCTCGTGTGATAAGGTGATTTGCACACGCCACGGAGCCCGGGTTCTATTCCAGGATAAAGCTTCGACGTTTTATGTGAGGCCAAAAATCCGACTTCCGTCACTAGGTGGCTCGAAAATTGGGAGCAGCATCACGTTTGGAGACTATGAAATGTAATAGTCTTCTTTCTTTCTGTATGCATGCCTTTCTTCGATAACTTTCTATATTTAACACGTTCACGCCGGCTCTGAAATTCGCATTTTTTTCCACCGGGAGGCAGTCCTGGAAGCGCTTTGCTTTATCGGGTGGTGCTGAACTAAAGCGCAATATGAAAACTTATGGTAGTAAAAACTAATTTTGTACCAGCCGATGGTATATCCAAGTGTTAGCCAACAGTGGTACACGGCGCCCGATGGTGCATTCAAGTGTGAACCAACGGTGAAACGCGCCGGATTGAACGTGTTACACTGATTAGTCGCTATTAGTAAAAACAAAAAATTGTCATTATTTTCAGCAGGAAAATCCATTTCTTGAATGGTGTGATATCTAAACTAGAGGATTTATTATATAGCATGGATAATTCGCAGTAAAAGGAAATAATTATGCAAGTTTATAATGGTTCTTCTTCAGCTACTATCACATGAAAATAATTTATTTGATTTTTTAGGATTAATATGACATTATGAAGTCATTCAAAAGTTATTAGGGCATATAAGGTGATTTTTAATTGAGGTTAGATGACAAGGGTAACATCTCAGCGTCACTCAAGATTTCATACATTGGGCCCCAATTTCAAGCCTTTTGCTGCAACTATGCTTTACAAGACTATGCTTGACGCATGAATGAGGGTAGCATGTGCAGTTTTCTACAGTAGTATAAAAGCTTATGAGCTCTACCGCTAAATGTGAACCATAACGGGACTGTTAACGAGAATGTTTTGTGTCGTGTTCTGAAGTTTCAGCCGTATTCATTTAACCATGTTTTCAACTTATGTATCCTTCTTGGTATTCATACTTGTTGAAGTTTCTTTTAAACATTATATAAAGGGGTGTCCACTTAAATAAGGGTCAATCTCCTGAACCTCAAAACGACGGCAGCTTTAGTCATGAAAGTAGTGTCTAGGTTTAGACGAAAGTAGTGTCTACAATTTCTGGAATCACGAACAAACAAATGTGCATTTTAAAGGTTCTGTTCTTCGTATTAATGTGTTCAAGGTGTCTTTTTATACTAAATCGATAACGCTCTATAACTTTTTAATTGACATTTTTCAGCTATTTTGTACCGTTTTCGAGATAGGAACGCTAACTCCGGAGTTTGCCACCAGGTGGCGCTGTAAAGTATTTCATCGCATAACGCATAGACGTTTTACTATATCTAGACACTACTTTCATGACTAAACCCAGATAGAATGTACACTTGCAGCAAGTTTGATTTTTCTTGATATTAGCTTGTCATGACAAACTTGATGTAGCAACTTTGCATCAAACTTCCTGCAAAGTAACAAAGCATAATCTACCAACCCACTTGCAAAACAAGTTTGCTGTGAAGATGTTATGACAAGCTTCACACCACGATTTCAAAACAAGCTTGCTGCAAAGATGATAACACACTTACAGATAATCTTTGTCTCTGTTTTAAAAAACATCCGATTTTTAATAGTACCTCCTTTTTATTAATTCAATAAATCAATGGTGATTTGTAAAAAAACTAACTTTTTTATAAAAAAAAATTGAAAAATTCTCGATCTTTTTACTAAATATAAAATTCGCACTTTAAAGAAAACTATATCGCCTTTTTCTTAATGTTGAAATTTTGGCGTTCATAAACAAAATTAAACCTAAAAACAGTCAACAATTGTTGAAAAATAATAACTTACATTGTGTCCCATTTTAAAAGTAAATACTCTTGAACCCTAATTTCATAATTTATTCTACTAGCAAAACTTAGTTATTAGCGAAAATCGTTCTCTCTTTGACTTCAAATCATATTCTCAACTCAAAATTTAAAAAAATTAATGAAATCAAGAAAACAATTTAAAATAAATCGTAGATGCACGATCTATTAGCGCAATCTATCTTCTCCTCTCAGAGTCTAGCTGACCGAATGGTTAGGACGAAATGTGCGAGAAACGAGATGTCGCGGGTTCGAATCCGAGGTTGTCTTCGTACTCAGATTTTGCTGTAGTTTGCAATGAGTTTGACGCGGCAAGCTTGTGAGAAATTTGACGCGTGGTGACTAACTCGTTTGTGGTAACATGTTTCAAGCTTGCACTCTTGTCGTGTCAAATTTATTGCAAGTTTGCAGATTTGCAGAGCAACTTTGCTGCAAATAGAAACTGCTATCTGGGAAGCTGCCGTCGTTCTGAAGTTAAGAGAGGTGGGGTTGCTCTTATTTAAGTGGACATCCTATATATTAAAGCTTATCATGTTATGAGGAATGTAATAAGTTAATTTGGGTCCTTCGAAATTAAATACATACTGTTGAACACGTCGAACATACACTAGCCACACGGCTTCAGCGCATATGAGGCAGCTTCCTACGTAGGAAGCCTTTATCTTACGGTACTATTTCTTCGATGGTATATAGGAGTACCTTCACTTCACACAACGCTAACTCAAGAACATTTGAGTCCCGAAGACAGATTAAAAGTGTACCAAAATCACATACATAGCGAATCTTTGGTTTAATCAGTTCTCCACATTGAAGCCAAAACTCTGCAGATAGTGCTCAATGTTGAAGAATCAGTTAGATACAGTGAATTCGAGAAAAAATATATTAAATATTAAAAAATATAGTCATTTTTATAGAGAATCATGTCGTTTGACTAATAATCAGGGCATGTTGTTTATCTGTAAGTTTTTACAATATAATTCTATTTGTACAAATACAGTTTTCGTTCGTATTCAGAATATGACTAACTTTTTTGAAAACTTTCAAAATTTGATAGTAGTTTATAATTTTTAGAAATTAATTTGCATATTTGTAAATAGCCATATAAAAGTAATGAACCTTTCAACGTCATTATTTATTTATTTACGTTGTTGCAATGAAATGAGGATCTCGCGATACCCTAGATTTCATCCATTAAATATTCGAAAGCATTATAGCTAGAGATGATCTTTTCTTTTATTTGAATAAAATTTTCTTGTTGCGAAATCATGATCGGCAGCTATTTTTTTATTTTGAAAATATGTAACAAATATAGATTTGGAACGATTTGAAATAAAAATAAAAGAATACATTTTTATTTATTCCTTAACTTAGCAAATTTAATTGTTTTGTTAAGGTTTATTAACACATATGAAGTGAAACTTATAATCGTATTTGAATTCCTTTTCAGAATTTAGAGCAATATATTATACGCTCAATTATGCCCATCACTTATTTCTTGCGAATATGGAGAATAAAACAAATAACTAACACGATCGATAGAGTTCGTGCCTTTATTTCTTTCAAATATAGAAACGAAAATACAATGGCGTATCTATAAGAGGGCGTGGGGCGGTTCTCCCCATGAGACACTTTTAAAGGGGCGGCAAAATTAGACGTGCAGGGAAATAATTTTATAACTAAGAAGAGCAGCGAAACTAGTTCAATCATTTTTGGGTGCATAAAAAAACGAAAATTGTAATTAATACGTATTAATACTATAGTCATTAATACGTATTTTTAGCCTTTTTTCCGGTGAATTGCCGGTATTTGAAAAAAATCTGGGGGTGGAAGTACGATTTCACAACCTGTCTGAGGAGTACAAGGGCGTCAAACGACGAATTGCGTTATTAAAACATTTTTCTCCCCTGGAATTTCCTTTTTTTTATTTTGAGGCTTATGTGACTTGTAAATGAAGGGCGCCATACTGAAAGTTCGTCCCGAGCGGCAAAAGTTGCAGCTACGACACTGCGAAAATAAATAACTTGTACTTTTATTACTCATTATATTATGGCAACCGGCAAATATAATACGCATAAAGTCAAAAATTCATATGACGATTAGGCCATTGCATGGCAATAAATTTCTTTTTAAATCTGGATGATAATTTTGATGATAGAGGATGACTAAACAAGAGATTTAGAAGGTTCTTATGTACATTAATTTAATTATTTAACAAATATATTTTTAAAAAATGATTTTTTTGCATACATATACAAGATCTCGAAATTTACTGAAGAATGGAACAATTGTTTGAAAAAATGACGGTAAAAACATCAACCAAACTTTATTACTGGTACATAGCATATTTGACTAGTAAAACTAATAGTGTTTTAAAAAAATACGATGTTAAATAATATATGAGATTTATCCTTTCGCAAGAATTGCCATTTTCACGTTTTGTTATTGAAAACTGTTAGCAGAGCTAGTAAAACTCTATATTTTCCACTTAGTGACACGTCATAATAATTTTAACACAAAGTTAGTTAAGTAACATATTCGAAGGGTAAAACTGCAATATGCGATATTGCCATTTAATAAACGATATGTCATTTAATGAAAGATATTTATGCTTTTGCAAGAACTGTCATTTTCATGATTCGGTGTTGAAATTTGCTAGTAGAAAGTAAATGTAATTATATATATCCCACTTTGTAAGATTTGATCCGAGCAGCAACATACAGTTTTATGCTTTAGGACCTAATTACTGCTACGAAATTCCCTTCAGTGAAAAATTTCTCCTTAGGTAATCAAAATATTTTCGATGAGTAGCTTCATGCTTTGAAAACATAATCTTTTCAACCATGATGTTCCATACTTTGAAGATTAGGAAACGTGTTTATCCCTACGAAAAAGCATCCGTTTTAATGAGAATTTCTATCTCTAGTTGTGAACTGACTTTATTTTCAATAAGTGTTCTATTAAGATAGGTTAGAAGTGGATAGAGAAAGTTATTCAACTGCTATTTTCACCTAATTGGGGTGTTGCCTTTTGCCGGTCTAGAAAGAAGGGACCATTTTCATTCCCTGTTATATAATGTGCATTGTGGAAGAAAGTGCGCCTTTAAGGCCTCAATTAGTTTTAAATTCACGCTTTATATTTAAATTTATTAACTGTATGCTAAATAAAGCACATAGGCTTCAAGTATTACAACAAGTTAACTTCTTCAAATTTTACACTTCTGACATCAAGTCCATCGTTGAAACATCTCTTGAAATAAAAATAAACAGCTCAGAAGAAATTTTATTAGAATTTAATGGGAAGTGTTAAATGAACCATGGGGAAAGATTTATTCAGCGTAGTTCTTAAATAGACATTAATGGGTAAATTCAGAGAAAGTTGGAATAAATCTGAATCGTCTACTCTAAATCTTCAGATATTTTATATTATAAATTATAGTATATAATGCAGATAATATGTTTTTAAATCACTAAAAAATATCGAGGATCTCTAATTATTAGAATTTAGTTTTGAACTGAATACTAGTAATAATATATATTTTCTGATGTTTAATTTACTTGAATAAATTGGAACACCTTTCATTTCCCATTGTTTAAAAAGAATGTCTGGAAATAAACTTTTATTGTAATGTGCTAGTGAACAATATAAAACGTCTAATGTTGGATTTTTTCATGTTTAATATTCAATGTTTTTCAATTTCATGTTCAATAAGAATCTATCCTTCCTATCAAATTAGAAAGGTTTTAAGTTTAGAACTGTAATTCTGACATTGACAGTAGAAATTAATTTAGAGGCCAAGAATGGTGTAGAACTTTTAAACATCTTAAGTGTTCAGTATGAAAGCTTCTAATTGCTTTAAAATTTGAATGATTTCAAACATTTATTCTTAAAAATAAAATAAAATTATACATTAAAAATTAATGATTTTCCGATGAATATATTAAGACGAAATTTTCTAACAAATTGCATTTAATATGAGTTTGGAATTAAAATTGATCTTAACTTTAAATGCTGGTTACAGAAAACCTGCTCTCCTTTCAGAAATACATTTTCAATTTACAAAAAATACATTTATTAAAAACATATTTTTATTAGCGCGAACATATAAGAAGAAAATATTTTTATTTTAATTATTTTCTACTTTTTAGTTTTTAATTCATAATTTATTGTAATAAATATTTTGGAATCTTGAAATCAATTTTTTCCCCTAATTCGCTAGCACAGAGGTTCCCAACCTGTGGTATGCGTACCCCTGGATGTATATGAAATACCCCTGAAGGTATGTGAAAATAATATTCGTGATAGAGGAAAACGTAAAATTTCTAGGATTATAACGGAAAAAAAGCAAATAATAATAAAAAAAAATGAAAGAGTTATGTTCCCTCAAGTTCGGGTGAAAAGTGAAAGTATAAGATGTGCCCAAATGAAAAGGAAACCAGTTATAAGTAAAGAAATTTTAATAACAATATTCTAATTACAGTTCATGTAAAACAGTACAACTATAAATAATCGCCATTGACATTGATACGCTGATCCCGGCGCGTAGGAAGGGAGTGGATGGCTTAAGTGTAGCAACTTCTGGGTTAGGCAAACACCCATTCTCGCCGTATTCTGATTCTCTGACAAATGCTTGGGCACCCACTGTGCACAAACTTTGCCATAACCAAGCTTTTTGTGGATTATGTGATGCACAATTCCTTTGCTTATCGACAGTTCAACAGCAATTTCACATGCGGTGATACGACGATTCTGCCGTATGAGTTCATCCACAGCCGAAATCGTGGCACTGCTGGTCACAACGTGCGCCTGCCCAGGGCTTGGCAAGTCTTTGATGTTTACGTGTCCCGTCTCATAACGTTGACACCACCGGAATATGGTGCACCGTGCGAGACTCTGCTCTCCGTACACCTCTTTCATCCTGAGATAAATTTGTGAAGCATGATCCCCTTCTGCGCGAAGAAATTGGATAACTGCTCTCTGTGCTGTTCTGGACGAATCCATCATGCAACGTACTGCGGAAACAACTCTCCAGAAATGAGGATATTGATGCGAAGCCGTTAATTACGCAGATGGAACTAGGAATACTGCCATGTCATCTATCGGCTAGCACATTAACTCACTGGGATTTGATACAACGCCGATACAGCTAAGGTCTCCTTTTCATTTGGACACACCTTATAATTCAAGTCCAAAAGCTCACTGGATAGCACTGAAAGGAGAGTACGAAAAACTCAAGTGTTGGAGTAATAAAATATTTAACACCTTTCCTCGAACTTAGAACTTGTGGAAAGAGATTCTCATATTACGCGTATATTAAGAACAAACATCGCAATAAGCTTGACTCAGCTCCATACATGACATCCATATGTCTTCGTTTGTACCTAATTTTATAGAACTTAATTCCATAAAACAAGCTTAAGAATTGCATCGAAATTGTCATCCATTTGAATCAGTGAGTTCAAAATCACTAATTCAAATGGAAGACAATTTTTAACTTCCATCATAAATTAAAACTAAATTATTTCAATGCTGTTTTCATTTGTAAGGATGTGAAATAATTACTATTAAAAAATTGAATAAAATTTAAAAAAATCAAAAATAGACCCTACAAATGTTATTAAATTAATTCGAGTCGTTTGCCTTCTAAGCTAACCTAACCCAACCCTTCAACATAAATAATAAATATTTCTTTGTGTGAAAGGTTGATTGCGAGGGAATATGAGAGTACAGGGTGCTCAAAAAGTCTAATTCTAATCAAGAGGTACGGGACGATATAAAACTGCACTATCAGGCGGTTCCACTCGTATGGAAGCAAAATTTAAGCGTTTCAGCCGTATTTTTCCGTTTTTTATGTTCAGTTCAAAAGTAGATAATTCATGTTTATGTGTATAATTTCTTAAACTGCCATGGATAAAATATTATTAAGATTTTACAGACTTTATTAAACTCAATAAAGATCCAATTACTCACATTAAAAGCTAATTTTAAGGTTTAAAGCTATTAGATGAAAGTAATTAAACCCTTAGAGGGCTAAATTAATCGATTAATTGATAATTTACGCTGAATATGATCCATATCTAAATCCTATGCAGAATAAAATTCAATTTTAGACTTCATTTTTTTTTATTCAGAAACTATTTCCAGTTATTAAACAATCATTTTTTGCATCTTTAAAATAAAGAATACTAAAGGATTATTTTGAAAACATTTTCATATTTAAAACCGAATTTATTTCATTTTGATTTAAATTAAATAAGGCTAGGGAAATAATTAGCAGTTTTCAAAAAATCACTTAAAGCGTTTTTATTTAATATTTCATTTAAGTAATGAATAATTTTCTACTTTATACACTAAACATGATTTCATATTAGAAATTCGCAGCAATAAAAACTATCGATAATATATATCAAATAAAAATTCAACCTCAGTTATATTTATCTTTGCTCGTCAGAAAGAGAGAAAAAATGAAATCGATAAAATAAATAACTGGAAGAATATAACATAGCACACTGGCTGGTAGATTATAATAAAAACAACAAAGAATTTTTTAAAAACTAAATGCTAATTATATAGATAACGGAAATTTTAGCTAATGAAAAGAAAATTTTATTAAGATTAACTTGAGTGGGTTACCACTGAAATTAATATATGGATTTCAGAAATTAATTTTGAAACGATTTTTAAACAAATTGTCTTATTCGCATATTATTATCCGTTTTATGTCTTTTCTTTCATTTTTTATCTTATTATGTAATTTCTCTGGATTTCAAAAACTGAAATTTCTTAATTATAGTTCTTTTTTAAAGTTTATTTTTGAAATGAATTCCTGATGAATTAAGAAGAATCATTTGCATAATTGAAAATTTACAAAAAGCGTACATTATTAATCGGAAAATGTCTCTCTCGCATAGAAAAATACGTTTATATGCTAAAATAGTGATCTAATAAATATTAGATATACTCCTTGGCATTCACATCTTAAGGAAATGAAATTCAGTTTCTGCAGTATATTAATATTTTCAGCACAGATTATCTTTTTTAAAATACAAATGTGATTATATTTCTACAAATTTGCTGTCTAACGGAATATTCAAAGTATGATGCATTTCAATATTATCACGTGATTTTTTTCCTCTGAATACTCTGGTTTTTTAGGTCCTTATTACCTAAAATCAGTTTAGTTCAGACATTGAGCTCAATTTCGTTGTTAATATTTTAATCTTTAAGTCAGCATTTTAAAATGAAGGTTTTTGTATCTTTGTTCGAGGTGTTCTTCTAAAGATTCATAAACTAGCTTTTAAAAGAATATTGCTCATGACATTATTCGAAAATATTTTATTCTTTTCCTGTAGAAGATCCTAGTGATAAATCCATTAATCTAGCTATCTCGGTATTACATTAGATTTACCAGAATGTTTGTGGTAAAACCATACATTTTCTGCGAAGGAATAGTCGCAAACTTACTCCAAAGGAAAGGCGATATTCCCACCCGAAAAATAGTCAAGGTCTGACGTACAGAAAAGTGAAAACGTTTAGTTAATGGAAAGGCCAGTTTAATCTTCAAATCTAAACCACGTAGACCACACCTGGGACACATTGGTACAGCGAATAATTTCCGTTCCCTAACTTTACAGGTCATGAGAATTGCCTTGAAGCAAGAATTGTGTAATTTCCTAACAGCTTAATTCAACTGACTTTGTGTATTGGTGGCTTAAGTATCTATACCCTATCTATACCCCTAAAATGATATTTGAATACCTATCAGTGTGAAAATGAAATGCAGAATTCACTGCGATAACTTGAAGATGATAACCTCGTAAATAGTTCCTTTTTTTCCAAAATTTGTTTCCATGAACCTTTTAGGTGGTTTTTTTTAACTCGACTTTTTTCATGTTTGTAAAAACAGAATTCTGCAATCGATTGTTCACTCACGTTTTGATACACTACAGTTTTGAAATTTTGTACAAATGTGTGTTCCCGATACCAATACCATATTTTAATATTTTCAGAACTTAACTACCAGTTAATAAGTTAATTTTAATTTAATTGCGATTCCATATGGGGGCACCATCTAGTAGTGAATTTAAGAAAAACGGATTTTAAAATTGCATATTTATAATAATGTGTCGGAAATATATTAAAGCCTAAAAAGTAGAAAATAATAAAACTGAAAAATATTTTTTTCACAATCTCTTATTGATGTACTAAAAGTAGAAAATAGTTTTTTTGTGAAAAATATGGACATCAAAATACAATCAGGAAAATCGTGTGGTGCTGAAAACAGTTCTATAAAGAAATTAAGAGACAAGATTATATATGATATTCCTAAAAATGCAATAAAAATTAGAATATAAATGTGAAAATAATTCCGACATCTTCAATAAACAATCTTTGTAGAAAGACAGCATCGGTGGCCTAGTGGTAAGGTGGTGACCTCGGAAGAGGAAGGTTTCCAGGTTCGAAACCCGATTCCGTTGAAGATCTGTCGTGTAGTGAGCCTGTTGCGCACTAAATCACAATTAGGGGCCAAACCTCCCCCCGCTGGTGTGGTGCGGAATTGTGGGGAGGTCAAGTGATAAGGTGATCGCGGTTCACAATTACGAGGTCTGTTCCGAAATAGTCCTCGTGTTGCTTCAAAACGGGACGTTAACGTAGCTAAAGTATTTGTAGAAATTAAAGTATTTGTAGTATGCTAGCAATTAACATTTTGTTAAAAGTTCTTGTATCAGCATTTAAATAGATACAAAGTTTAATGCCCTCAAAAGACTTACGCGTTTAAAAAAATCAGTATGAAGAAATGTTGATGTAGAGTCAGAAATTCGGAGAGAAATTTACAATTGGGTTTGTCAACTCCGTTTTTTGAACTTTTGCTTGAACGTCATCATTAAAGAAACATTTTTGTTTCAGCGTTACATCCAAATGTGTTACATTTCAGAATTTCCTTTGAAATCCCTTCAAACTAAAAAAAAAATGCTACAAACAACATTCCGTTAGCAATATTTCGAAATACTCCACAAAAAGGAAAATGTCGCAGGTTTTTATTTGACCTTTCTCGGAGGAGTTCGAAAAAGAAAAAAATATATGGACTTCTATTCTTCTTACTATGTGTAAGTGTTTTGTTCCTTTTTATATCTCCTTCAAATATGCGAAATATTGCTCTGAAACTCCGAATTCTTCGGTAAGCTCGCACTATTGTCAAAAAATAACATGCCTTAACGATCAGATATATTCAATTCATTGGAGCTCATCCACAATTTATGATGATTAGCATTCTTTGGCAAGAATGCATAGGTATTTATGTAGAAAATGCAAAAATATATGACTAGTATGTAGCTAAACAAACTCAAATAAAAAATAAATACTGTCGATAAAACTTTTAAAATAAAACTACGCATAGGGAATATATCGGTATTAATGAATCTCTAAGATCGCGTATTTAAGTAGTTTGGTATCTTTCTGGTGTTGATTTTACGACAAAACAGCTGTCTTTGGCAATACTACGCCAGATCTTGGTGAACTGAAATAATTTTAAAAAAATTAATTTATAGTTGAAACAAGTAAAAAATACAATCAATCGAATAATTTAGAAATAAATCCTGAAAGTTGCAGAAAATTCGAACAGAGTACTAAACAAAATATGGTAATATTTAGTAGGAGGCTAAAACAACGCACGAGAATGAAGAGACACTTCTGCATATTTCATCCAGTAGAGTGATAAAGAAGCAATAAAGATGTTAAAGTTACTTTGGGTCGTGGGTTTCTCCTTTTGCTATGAAGTAAGAAATACGCGCATTTAACATTTACATCGGGATAATTCTATATTGCAATCTTTTTTAAACGAAACAATAATATTTTATAAAAAAATCTTGATAATACAGCTTATATATAATTAATAAAACGCTTTTTATTTCATATTACTTATTCTCTATAACTTATCTGAATTAAAGTTTAATAATCATGAAGAAAGCATCGAATGATTTTTAGTACTGCCAGAAGGAAAGATGGATTGACTTTCAGACCATCTGTTATAAATCCTCATTTATCGTTATTACTATCTAGTGCAGAGGTTTTCAAACTTTTTTCCATTCTCGGCGCTATTGCTGAATCCAGATATTGTTACCAAGGCGCCTTATGTAAAACTCCAACAAGTACATTGTACAAAATAGTCAGTAGATTTTATATAACTTTGGATAAAATAAATAAAACACATTTTAGGTGATATAAAAGTTTATTGAACAAATTTTAAAAATATATTAATCTGTGGGATGGATGAGCCTGTTAATCACTACACATTTTGACAAAACGGGGTGATAACCCTTTGAGGACGACTGTCACGCGAGAGTACCAGCTGCTTGACATATTCTCTCCCGACTGTCACAAATACGTGCCGGCTCTAGTGGGTTTTAGCTACCGACTGCCACGTCGGCGTGACACCAGCTTTAGTGCAATTAAGCTTAACTAGAAAAAGTGCACCGGCCCTGAGCAGCCATGTGCGTTGGTAAACATCGGCCAGACGGAACCGCACGTTTTCAGTGCGGCCGTCCTAAAAGGGTCAAACTGAGCTCAGCTACCCTTTTTGACATCAACTGCAGGAAACGTGATTTCGCCCAGAGGAGAAGTTGAAAATGGTATTAAAATTTAAAATTTCCTGAGTTTTAGTATTTAGGAGTGGATATTTATCCTTTCCTGACAACCAAAACTCAGTTAATCCCTTGGAGCTAAATTTTGATTTAATGAATTGTCTCAAGACAACTCAATCAGATTATCTTTTTCTACAGTAGTAAATGCAGATAGAACAGTGGCACTAAATGGATCTAGAATCCATGAAGAATTGTCGATATTATCCTTTTCAAAGTATATTTCTCGATTCCGGTGATAGGCTGTGATAAGTGTTCTGCAAAAGTGTCACGAGCTATGAAATTAAGTAAAAAATGTAAATAAAATTATGAAAATTGCAGAATAGTTCAGTGAGCCTCTTTGAGAAATTCGGGACTCCCCATTGCACCGGGGAGCACATTTTGGGAACCACTGATTTAGTGCATGCCAATGCTGGAATAAAGACTATAAAAAATTTTCGAGATTCGAATTCATTCTAGTAGAAATGCGAAATACTATTGTTAAAAATGAGCTCCACACCGATTAGAAGAAACCTTCAGATAACATTTCTAGTCAAAGTGGAATCATTGTCTCTTTTGATAAATAAAAATGTAATTTAATCATTTTTTATCAGGACTAAAACACTCTATCAATTACATTTGCATTTGAATCCATGCACATCTGAAAATAGAAATTACTTTAAAAATACCTATAAAAAGTAGATAACACGCTCTGAAATTTTGACTTACAGATAAACAAGCTGAAAAGCAAAAAATTCAAAAAGCTAGAACTTCACTTTTTGTCATAAACTTAAACTAGAAGTAGTTGGTTGAATCAAATATCACAACATCTGAATGAGATTTATAACAAATAGCTATAAACATAATTTTTGAATATCTACTGAATGAAAAAATAACATCCATTTTATTAAAAGTTACTTAAAAATAAAAGAACAAACGATGGAGTCAAATCTTAAGAGTTCATTTGTTTTCTTCTCATTTTTCACTTTTCAAACATTAAAAGGCAGCAAAAAAAATTAGTCTCCTTAGATACAAATGGTTTGCAACATCCTAACTTAAAAGAAAGACACTTATCTTACCATTAAGAGGGCAATAAAATGCTCAAATTCTGTATCGCTATAAAGAACGAATAAATTTTGAAAGAAAATTCTTGAAGATATGTCATTTTAAAAGCAAATTAAGTAAATAAAATATGCATAGATGCATGCACTTTCTTTATATTTTTAGACATTAGCGTTTTATTCAGGAAGCACAATATTCCATGTAACCATTTTTAAATATGATGCTCAAGAGGGATATAAATTAATCCTAAATAAAATTTAAAAGTAGAAAAAATGGAACATTAATGAAATGCGCTGTTTGTCGCAGATAAATAATCTTTTCTCAAAAATGAAAATGGTAAAATGCAATCTGAGCTCGGAATTTTCTGCACATTGTCTAAGGGATCACCTTAGTTTTAATGGCACCCAAAATTTGCAAATATCCTTTAATGGAAGTGAAACTCTAAAATAGGAGTGCTTCAAGTAATACTATCCAAGTAATACGGTAAACCTAATGCAATCATTATATTACTTTCTCGTATATGAAATGTGTAAAGAAAATGTTTTGTAATTGAAAAAATTCTGTCTCCAGATTTTGATAAAACTCCATGTTTTAAACCTCCCTGTGTCCGAAAAAAACATTTTTTCATCATGTGTTTCTTTATGTCCGTCTGTGTTTATGTGGACACGATAAATCAAAAATGGAACAAGCTAGACTAATGAAATTTGGCATGCCGTCCTTAAATAAAAACTGCAAATTTCTGTGAAATTTTAGACGAAGTCTGTTTTAGGAAAATCTCTCTATCAGTTCATTCGTATTCGTGTAAAAACAATAACTCAGCAACGCAACATGCCAAATGGATGAAATTTGGCATATACATTTATTATTACAGTTGAATATCTGTGTCAAATCTTGTACCATGTCCATTAAACGTTTGACTTTTTGCCAGTCTGTGTATTCGTGTGTAAGTAAAAGTGATAACTCCTAAAGAGAACAAGTTAAATAAAAAGAAATTTGGCAAGTAATCTTGACAAAAAAAACTGTAGATATACATCATATTTTGGACACAGTCGGTCAAAGCGCAGGGGCTCAAAATGTGTCCTCCTTTCTCTTCACTAAACGACAAGGCTTAACTCAATACGCTCTATATTTTGAAAATATACGAGACAGTCGAGATAGGAACACTCTCTCTGTTTTACTATCTGCATATACAAAGGAGAAAGTCACTCGCTGACACCTCAATGAATCTCCTAACCACTTGAACTAGAAACTTGAAATATGACAGGTGATTGCTTATTGGGTAGTAAGTGCTCACTAAGAAAGGGTGCCCACTAAGCGAAATTTTAATTAGAATTTTAATTAATTAAAAATTACCTTAAATTTTAACGTTTTTCCACAATAACTTCGGAGCATATTATCGTACATAAAACATTTTAACTTCATCTTAACGTTCCAAGTTCAAAGAATTAGCTTTTTAATAATGCCAATTTCATTTCAATGCAACATTCTGTTTAATTTTAATTAATTAATTTAGTGTTTTCAAACAAAATTTCTAACAATGTTTTTATTGCTATTGTCAGCAGCTTTTTCTGGAGCATGCTCGGATTTTTTACATTAAAACTGTAAAGACATGAAAATATTTTCTCCCGAGCAACAAAGTACCAATAATGTGTTACTATGCGGACGAAGTCGCTGGCATCAGCTAGTAGAGCATATAAAGAAAATATACTGCTGTCATAAAAATATTCAGCCTCCATGATAAATCTCCATGTTGAACATCTCCCTGAGGTCAAAAAACACATTTTTTGGAACTATGGATGCCTGTCTTTACATGCGAATACGATAGATGGAAAACGACATGAGCATAAGAAAAAATTTAGTTTGTAATCTTTATTCCAAAATTGAAGGTATGTATCAAATTTTTGATAAAATCCGCCAAAGTAAAGATTATGAGTCTTTCTGTAGGAACAAAAAACACAAGAACGCAATGAGCTAGATGAATGAAATTTGGTTTCCGGTCTTTGCTTCAAAATTGTACAAGTGTATGAAATCTTCGACCCAGTCGGTTAATCGAAAGATACAGTGTTCCGAAATTCATTCTCGATTCTCTTTATTATATGAAAAGACTAAATACAAAACGTATTATATTATAGAAATCTGCGAGAAAGTCGGGGGCAGAACATTGTTTTTATATGGTATTGCGATTTTATCCTTAAGACATAATCAAAAAGATAAATACTCCGGTAAGTATACAAATCTTTACTCGATGTTGAAATGTTGATTATTTTCTACGTTAATTATTTAATAGAGATTAATATTAAACGTATTTTTATGTAAAATAACAGCGATCATTCATCACATGGCTATTGTTAAAATTCACTTCTTTTCTTTCTTTATATAATAAAACCACCCTGAAACTTTCAGTCTTATATTTAAAGACCCTAAGGAATTCTATATTTCTTATACAAAATATATATTACTTTGTATGCATTCAGTGCATCTCTTTCTTCAAAACATCCTCACGCATACTTGAGGCTAAAAATAGCTAATGGAATAAATATATGATGTTTCCTTATTTTAAATTTTCACAAATATTAAATGTATTTTTTTTCTCTTTAAAGAATTATTTAATATTAAGATTTAAAAGCAAAATGCTAAAAATGCCTCAAGAATTTAATATTAGGGTTTGATTTATATGGTCTTTACTTAAATGTAAATTAATTATATAATGGCATGTACAATGCATATTTTCGAAATGAACTATTGGAAGCTCAAGAATAAAAGGCCTAAGATCAAGTACGAAAAAAATATGAAACACAAGCATGTCTCAAGCCTTAGACGGTAATTTTCAAATTTTTGTATGGTCATTTTTTTTTTGTTTAAGCCCTTAGCACACACAGTGAAAGATGTTTAAATAAATACACTCCGTCAATACTGAATTAAGATGCAATGCTGACTTTTCTGAGTTAGGTGTTAGAATTGCTAGAATAGAAGGAATTGCATTCGAACTAAGTGTGTGCGCCCTATTGTGTTGTAAATTCCACTTGGAAAGACACGTCACGCTTAAGACATGACCTAAATTGTAAACGGATACTCTTCTTCGACATGGAGTTTGCAAATTCGCTGAGACCTGCAAATGAGAAAGAATCTTTTATCGTAAGTGAAGATTTTAAAGACACATTTGATTGTGAATGCATGTTTAGATACATTGCTTTCACGAGTTTTAACAATGCAAACTGTAGATGTTTGGATACACTGCCTCCAAGATCTTTAACAATTCTCTGAAAATATACTGCATTATGCGATCTAACGTATTCTGCATTTCTGTAGTATATAGTTGGACCCAAACGATGAAATTTAAAATTCTTTCGATTTTGATTGTTCTGCAAATGAAAAATTATGTCTCTTATTGAAAAATCATGAAAATGAGTAGAAACGAGAATTATTTTATGTGTCGTGTAAATTTTGTTATTAGTTAAAACGTTTTTCTGAAACGGCTTTTTGATTTATTGTATTTTTGCTGAAAGAATAAATCACGCAATGCATCTCCTGAACTTAAGTATTCAAAGTTAGATTTTTCATGAACAGAAAACTGAAAAACGTGTTGAAACTAGTAGGAAATGTGAACAATTTCTTCGTATCAAATAGAATAGACTTGAAAAAATTTTGTATTAGTCACTTTCTGTTATATGTATTTACCGCAGAGTGAAAGATATTTAAAGAAATAGACTCCATCAATACATAATTCTTATTTAAAAAGTTGAATTATCTTAGTTTAGGTACCGAATTTTTTTATATTACTGTGAGTCCTGCTGCATTGTAAATTCTATTTGGAAAGACCCGAAATGCTTAATCCATGTCCTAAATTGTAAAACTGATACTCTTCTTCGATACAGTGATCACAAATTGAATATAACGAACTAATGAGAAAGAAGAATTAAAAACACATTTAATTACGAAAGCATGCATAGTTGTAATGGTGTCATGACTATTAAAAATTCTTTCTATAGTATTTCCAAATGACGCATCCAGTAGCTCAAACATTTCTACAGATCTATAAAGCATTATAGAAACTATTCTACTCTACATATCTCGCGTGTGTCATTCTAACCCAACAAAAATATGTTATACATGCCGTCATTTTGTAAAGTTCTGGTATAGATAAATTTTTCCTCTTATTGTAAAAGTTCTAAAAAATATATAAAGTTAATGTGTAACACGTTGACAATGACTTAACACGTATAAAATGTGTTGAAACTTTCTACTACAAAGATATTCTCGTCAAAATATCTTGAAAATATTTGTTTTATTATTCTTAACTGTTACAACAATTCCGTAGAAAAGCTGAATTTTTCTGCTTTCAAAAATTAAAATGATATGGATTGATACATAATTAAAGCAGGTGAAGACAAAAAAAATTCTATATGTGGTACCCAACCTATGGCAAAATAAGTATACGAAACATAATATTTTATAATCAAACAAAAATATAAGCTATGAATAGATAGCGAATAGATATCTCAGTCGAGTCTTCATACTATTCTCAAGTGAACCAAAAGCATCCATAATCCTGAATAGACGATAAGTTATATCTATCCTGAAAAAATACTTTAAAAACCTCTTTAATCATCATTTCTCCATTGAAATTCCATGAAAAATTGGCAAGCAATAAATTTGAATAAAGTTTAACCGATATTTAAATTCCTCAAAATGCATTTTAGACATTTTAATAAAACAAGTAAGCAATATTTATGTTTTATGACAGTGAAATTTTTAGTTTAAGCTGTGATTTATAACTGTGATTCTTGTTTTATTTTTAATATTTAACGGAAATAACGTCCCTTGGGGAATTGTGTGGCCTTTGGCTATTTTTTCTGTGTGAACAGTTATTTATCGAGAAAACTAGTTTTTAGAAAATTTTTTTGCATCAGAAATTTTCAAAGACCTTTTTAAGATGTAATGATATTTATTTTTCAGCTATTTCTCAGTTGACTGAATGTTATTTTTAGAATTATACTATCAGATTTATTCCTTCACCACCGATATATATTTCTTCTTTAACTAAAATTAAAACTCATGTCCCTTTAAATCGCTTAAGCTTAGATAGCTTAGAGATATTAGATTGTTTAGACAAAACAACATTAGTTCGAATTAAATACAAAAAAATTCATCTAACATGTTTAAAATTTTAAATCATTTTTTGTGTGTGAACAGCTATTTATTGAGAAATCTAGTTTTTAAAAAATGTTTTTGCATTAGAAATTTTGAAATACCCTTATAAGATGTAAAGAAATTTATTTTTCAGCTATTTATCAGTTGACTGAATGTTATTTTTAGAATTACACTATCATATTTATTCCTTAACCACCGATTTATTTTTCTTCTTTAACTGAAATTAAAATTCATGCTCCGTTTTAATCGTTTAAGCTTAGATAGCTTAGAGCTATTAGATTATTTAGACAAAACAACATTAATTGGAATTAAATACAAGAAAATTCATCGAACATGTTTAAAATTTATATCATACAAAATATTAGAAAAATAGAACAGTCATTACAAGTAATAAATACAGACAATATGATATGGAAATTTTAAAGTGTTTCTTCAGCCATAGATAAAAATACATAAATTAATATAAAATGAAAAAATATATATTAATTATTTAAAAGTAGAAACTTCAGTATTCATAATGTCATTTAAACACTGCACATTAATGACTGATTTTGACTTAGCACTTTCCATTCACAGCGCGTAAAAAAAATTAACTTATATTTTCGCCTACGTCTTGTATTAGGTTAGTACAGTGGTTAAATAAACTTTGGGTTAAGATTTTAGTAGAAAATAACGCATTTAACGTTATATTGAAGTATCTAAGTACTGAACAAATGAAGTAAATGGAGGATTTGAAAGGTGTAATTACTATTTATTTTAATAACTGTAGTTTGTATATGCAAATTAGAGATTTATATCGTCTTCAGCATTCAAGTTATTTTTGTATGACAGCTGGGAACAAACTTTAAATTATCAAATGAGACTTCATTGACTTCCTTAATTCTTTTTCAAAGTAAATCAATGTTTGCTATTAACATCAAGGTTATATTAATAAAAAATAAAGTGATTACATATATAACAGAAAGAAGCGTTTATATATTTCCCTTCATCAAGGAATTTAAACTTTGTGAAATAAATTGGATTATAGACTTAAATGTATATGTTAAGGATTCGATATATTTATGTTGCGATATGTTTTGCGACAATTTATTAGATCAAAAAATTTACAGTTCATTCATAATTTTATCATTAATCATAAAATAAACCGTTCAAGTTACGCGATAGATATTTCTAAAATATCAAATGCAGTTTATAAATGCATTGATTTTCATTTGTTTTAAAGATAACTTTATTTTTTTTTAATCCAGAAAAAAGTACTTCGTGCCCAAGTCTATTTTAAAACCAGTTGCTAAATGCTGCAAAATACTTTTGACACAATTTAAATAATGAATGAGGTTTTGTAAAGCAAAGAGATGCTGTTAGCAAAAACTAGGAAGCATTCTTTATGTAAATTCAAATGCAAAGATCAGCACTAATCCTTTATTCATGATTCTCTGAAGGAAGTATGCTTCAGTCCGAAAAGAAAGTAAAATTAGAAGAATGGGGAAATGAGATGTGAAACATGATAAAACTTTAAGGCTCTTTTTTGTCATTAGAAACATTTTCATGGAAGGACAAAGAATAAAGAAGCTGACTTTTGCTTATTAACTGTGAAATTTTGTTAAAAGATTAGCTTCTGAAAAATACACAAAAAGACATTCTACATAAAAGAAAATATAAAAGTGTGAATTTTAAAATGTGAATGTAGGTTCATTCAGTTTCTCCAAATACGTTATTTAAGAACAAATTCAAGTACCTAAAGTAATTGTGTATTTTTATTTATTTTGTTTCAGTTAATGAATCGAAATAAAAAATTGTGCTCCACTGGCCTCAGTTTTTCAGTACAGAATTTCATACTCGTCAGAAGATTATTTGATATCTAGAAAATACATTTTAAAACTAATGTATATTTGTAATTCACATTTTAGAATATATTTTTAAATGGTATTTAAAATACCTTTTACACTTATATGTATGGGAGTAAAATTAACAAATATCACCGTTGTGCCTGCTTTCAGAGTTACCGATCTGAATTTGAAGTAATTTATTTGCGACGAAAAAAGAATATAATTTTCATGGATTTTGATCAATTCAATAAAAATGTTGAGCTCTGTAAAAAATATTCGTGTTACTCAGATATGAATATAGATATATTTATGTGCCGATGCATAATTGGGAAGGTGGAGGAAAGCGAACAAGTAATAAATTTTGTCAGTGAATTTGATATTGCCAGACTGTTGCTACCAGGTTTTGAACAACGTTTCAAACGGATGTACAATGTAGGAAACGCAAGTTTCGATGTCATTCTCGTAATACGACGGATGATCAAAACTGTCAATACATCCTTCTGGTAGTAAAAAGGAACTTTCTTTGCTAATATGATCAAATGGCAAGCCAATTCCATGCGTTCCAAGCATTCATGGAAAACAGATTCAAGTCTTTTGCAATGGACATGATAATAACTCCAAGAAGTGTTGTTTGTGTCCGGTGTTGAAATATGGAGTTTAATGGCATAAAAGTCATATCTGGCTGTATTCCGTCATGCACAGTGTCCATGTGAGATTTCACCATAGAGCCAGTTTGCAATGATCTTGTTTGCATCGCCAATGGACTGAGGATAACTGACCACGGATATGAATCAGTTCAATATTTCTTCTGTTAGCGGACAGAAACTGATAAGGCGTAAAGTTGGTATTACATTACATTACACCACCTGCATCCCCGTGTTTAGACCCAAGTTGGTAGTGGTTATCGTCAAGGAAATATCCAGGTAAAAGAAGGAAATGGTGTTCTTCTATCTCATAATCGCGCTTTTCATGCTGATTTGATATATAATATTCTATTGGTGGATAATAACACGCTCTTTTATCGAGTCAACTCTGTGCAGGATTTTCTGGACAAATAGGATATTCATCGATTCATATGGCCAACAGGTTTACCTGATCTAGAACCCACAGAATATGTTAAGAGTGTCTTGAACCGTCATCTTACTGGTTGTATCCTCATACAAAAACCTCAGCAGTGAACTGAAGGAGAAACGGAAAAAGTTGCATGGAAACATCCTTTATCATATCATTCAAAGCAGCTTTCAACATCTAGAAAGTGGAATTGCATTACATGGTGAACGTAACTGGTAACTTGCATTTCTCTCTGGACTGCCTATAGTTGGTGATATACATCCTTTGTATTTCTAGGTTTCTGAGTCAATATGCACCTTTTCCAGAAGATATCTGTTTCAACACTTTCTTCAATTTTTTTCTCAATAAATCTCAGATTTTATCATGTATAACATTATATCTTTGCTTATTTTCTCCATTTGATACGAAACTGTATTTAAGATTTTTTAAACAAGGCTATTTCTTCTTCTGTAGATTTTTCTACCAGTGTTCCAGCACCAGTTTTTTCCACAAAAAAATAACTCACATTTTTGTTAAATGATTCGATATATGACAATGAATGCAAAAATGTTAAGTTCATAAAAAACAAAAATTCTCGCTTTTGATGAATATATTTCAAAACATGCAAACTATCATTTGCAACTATTAGTTTCTGAGTTAATAAGTCGCCGCTTCAGTTCATTGTAACTGACTTCTCAGGTTGATGAGTATTCTCAAATACTGAAATAATGTCAAATATGAATTTTTAAGTGTTTCTAATCTTGGTCAACAATTATTTGTAAAATTCAGGCAACCTAACTTCACTAAAGTTTGCCTTGAAATCAAAATCGTACTTCATATTGATAACATACGTTTGTTTCTAATAAAATAACAGTTTTACATTTATCGAGAAAATCTAAGAGAGCAAAGAAAACTTACTTTCCAAAAACTGAAAATAATCAAACCTTATTTCCAATTGGTTTCAGTTTTATCTAAAAAAGAGTAGCAATTGGGTATAATTGTAGACATTCTTGATATTACTCTTAAGAGACGAAGTATTTTTTCAAATGTTTGTTTTGAACTGCTATATTGACAGGGACGCAAATCACAAGTTTGACATACTTTGTCTAGTGAAATGGACATCATTGATTTGTAACAGTAACTTCTATGTCTTAAACTTCTCGGCAGATTCCTAACTCTAATCAGCATTTTGCGTGTCTCCAAGGGTCGCTTTCCGATTGCCCCACTTTCCTTCGGGTACTTACATGCTTCTATCGACTAGAAATTTCAGTCATTTACAGAACTTTTTTCCCATACCCTCTGTTTGTGCTCCGTAATTTCTATCTTGCTTCCATTGATGCAAATGAATTTATACTCCGATTCCAAAACTATATTTATGAGAAGAGAAATGCCTCAATAATCATGCTATTATGAATAAGCTTCATACACAAGTAAATAACATAGATCATTCCCATGATTACGTCAAAATTAAATCTAAACAGACACAAAATTCTAACAGTTCTGATTTCTGTAGATACATTATAGGACTGTACGGAAATTGCCCTGTTGGTACTAAACAAAGCTTGAATGAGACTGTACTGTAGGTTCAAAATCTTTACAGCAATTTTGGCTAACTGAATATTTCTATTACGTATCTATGCATTTGAAATAGTATCGATGCAATTGCTCCGAGTAAAAATCGGCTAATGAGACTAACCCGTGAATGGACAGAGAAATATCGTAATTATTCAAACTAAGCCATTATATTAATAATCTTCGCTGCTTTTATAGAAGACGCACAGAAAAGCTGTTGTATAATAGAAGTTACATCCGAACTGCATAGCTGTTGCTTTTATCACAAAGTAAGGCATGTATCGTTACAACTGTTTACCCTGCTGTTAGACTTGCGCATTTGTTCCAATGTGTTTATTAATACTCAAATTGATTCATAAGTGACGGACACTATGTACAACTAATGTATACTTCAAAGACTTTAAATGGGCTATTTCAGTAGTATTGTCTTTATTTAGATGTTTTTACCCGTTGAGGACGACCGCATGCTTAATGCTATGTATAGCTAGTACGCTCGAATGATAATCGTCCTCAAAGGGTTAAAAATAGGACATAAGATGTGTAACGATAAGCGTAAGATTTTGTATGCCTATATTCGACCTTTAAGGGGCACAGTTGTCTTTTAGTTAATTTTTAAAAATGGCAAAGTGCGTCCATATAATACCCAGAAAGTGGATGATTATCTTGAAAGTGAGAGTGTTCGCCAGACGGATTTTCCAGACAAATCTCCAGTCCTGAAACCTATTGAATATGGCTGGGCTTCTCTTAGAAAATAAACTGTAGTTCGCCATTCCCAGAACCAAGCAGGTGCTGAAAACTACGTTGCTGCAGCAATGTTACCGACTATCCCAGAAACTCACTGGGCAATAGACATTATGCTGCGAGAAGGGATTTTACTCCTTATTACAGTTATTTTATGCTCATTCTTGCATTTTAGACGTTGAACATCCCCATGCTTATAATCTCTACTGATAATAATAAGCGTGTACCGTGAATGGCGGATAATTTTACAGAATGCAACATTAAATTTTCAATAATTCATGAGCGTTCTTCAAATTTAGTTTTAATTTTTAAATTTATTTAAAATAAATTTTACAAAAAATTCCTCTGATCATTTTACAAAGATTTTAGTACAATCATTCTTCAGCTTCTTTTTTTCTTTTTTTCTGAAAGGCGGAAACCAAAGGAGGCAGTATTTGGAAGCATTGCTTCTTCTCGATACACTTGCACAAATTAAGGGAAGTAGAATCGGCAGTCTTAACATCTCGATTATTAGTAAATTATTAAAAATGTATAACTTCAATATAAAGTTTAGTTATTTTGCTGATTTCCGCATTACATAAATACGAATTTTTAAAATTTTAGTATGGATCATAGGACTTAAATTTGCTGTAAATTCATTATTATCACTTTTTTCATCTAAACTTGGTTTCAAACTAATATTGATATGCCAAAACATAAAGAAAAAGATGAATTTGATTTCTTATCGAGATATAACTTAAATTCTGTATACTAACAACTGTGCAGTTCAAATTACAAATACAGTTCATCACTTTTGGTTATTCTATATTAAATGCTCAGTAAAGCATAATCGTTTGATTAATGATATTCAATAAATTTCAAAATCGAGCATAAAACTCTTATTCAAATAAAATTTATAGTTAATGAACAAAAATGAACAATTTGAGCTAAGAAAACAGTTTTCTCATGCTTCCTTTCAACATGAATTTTTATTGATGAACCAACTTATATATTATTTATTTTCTACCTACGTCTACGCAAGATTTAGCAACTTGCTTCATCTTGGCGAATGGTTCTTCTAATTAGAAAATTTATATTTAAAGGAAGTACGAAAAACTCCTGGAGTGTTTGTCAGTATTACTTTCTAAATACAAGAAAAAAAGTTCTAAATCCACAAAAAGAATAAACATTTTATCTTAGATTACTCACGAAAACAATTTTCAGTTACTATCTGTGTCTGCGTTTGAAGAAAAGTAATTACCAGGAAAAGTATATTAATGCTAATTGAATTTTCTATTTTTTATATTGCATATAACAGAAAAGACAAAGC
Organism: Araneus ventricosus; assembly: GCA_013235015.1. Lineage (NCBI taxonomy): Eukaryota > Metazoa > Arthropoda > Arachnida > Araneae > Araneidae > Araneus > Araneus ventricosus. Next base: position 948,674 of record BGPR01000097.1, read on the forward strand.
CTTGATCTAGCTTAATACTTCACTAATTGTAATTCAGATTTATTTTTTTATTATCATGCATGTCTTCTGTGAATAGTTATTTTTTAAAAGAAGAAATAGTAAGAATGGATGAGTCTGGTTGAAAGGAAAAATCTACGTTGGTGAAGATAATTATTATGTTTATGATTTCGAGAGCCCAAAGGTAATTAAAAGACTGTATTTTTCTTATACAGATTTTAAAGCAACAGCTTCTTCAATTCAACGTTATTTAAAAAAATTTAGAGTAAAATACAAAAACCCAGATTACTCACGTTTATATTGTTATTCTTGCAAATTTTTGCCTTTTTAATCAGCAATGTATGTGTTTTAAGTGATAAATTTTATCAGTACAAAGTAATTTTTGAGTTTAAGAAACGATAGATATTTTGTTTATAAAGAAAGGAGAAAGAGAGAAAGGAGAGAAAAGTTTATAATTCATATTATACATATTTTGAAGATAGACAAATGCGATGAAATTTATACTAAATAATACCATTTGCAAACCATTATTTCTTCTAAGAAAGAGGTTTGCTTTCGATAGAAAATGAAATTTCGGGCAAAATTTTGATTATCACTCAAATGGTACTGATCTTCTCAGTCTCTGTTCTTTCCTCCGTCACTGAGGCCGAGGTGGCCTAGTAGTAAGGTGTCAGCTTCGGAACCGGGGGATGCCAGCTCAGCTTCGGATTCCAAGTTCGAAACCCGATTCCTCTGAAGATCCATCGTGTACCTGCCATCATCCTGTTGCACGTCAAATCATATGTGGGAGTGAAACGTCCTCTCGCTAGCGTGGTGTGAAAGTTTGGAGAGGGGATGCCAGCTCAGGTGTCGTCCTCGTCATCTGACAGCTGTTAAAAATTACGAGGTGCGTCCCAAAATAGCCCTCGTGTTGCTTCCAAACTGGACGTTGATATAACTAAACTAAAAAATTCCTCCTTCACTGGCATATATGTTTCATGCAAGCAAAGAAAAAAAAGTTAGTAATAGCTCCAAATTCTTAAATGATTACTTGTCTTGTTTGATTATTTTATAAAAAGCGATGTACCCGTTCTTACATCAACTAAAGGATAGCATGCTTGCGATGTATGATATACAGGGCGATTCAAAATAGCGATGGCAAATTGAAAGTGCAAAATCAGATATGCGTACGCAAAAAAAAATCATATAACACTGAGGAACAGAAATGGTATTAAAGGCGCTAGATGACGTTGTTAGGATAATATGAGGACAAGACTTCTTCATTCGAGTTGTTGAGGAACTTTCAGTATTTCATGTACCATGAACTAACTAATACCCATCTTATGTATAGGGACTAAGTAGTAGGATGCATCTTAGCTACAGGAGAATGTATCAGATATACGCCTAGAAATATTGAGAGGATGAGTTATTCGAGATATATTAGCCTGTATTTTATACGTATGTCAGAGCTTTTGACCAAAACTTTACGCCCCACTGGTAGCATCATTGTCTCTCATATGCAGTATGTGTGGGGATGAAATGTAAATAAAATTTATAGACTGATTCTTGATTGTCATTTTTGTATTACGTATTGTCTTAAGGGATGTCTAGCGTCTTTAAAAAGTGTTAGCGACCCTTTTTGTTTCCGCAAACATGATTTGTCGTTCTATTTTGCCAAAATTATTTTCAATCATAATGCATAAATTTACCATATTCCTCCACTAGATGTTTTAATGACTGTTTTAGCTATTAAAATGAATGCCATTAGTCATTTGTCAATGGTACTTCAAAATTTTTCTTGTCACTATTTTAAGATCGCGAATTCGAGTCACGATTCTATGAAGATCAGCTTTACACGAGGGGCAGATATGCATTAAATTTTTCTTTGAGGAACAGCAGTTGTTACTCCAGTATGAAAGCTTGGTGAGACAGTATTATAAAAATTATTGATTTGTATAGTATATTAATAATATTATATGAATCAAATGCAGAAGATAAACAGAACTGATACGATTTTTTTATCTGCTTACGATTCAAAATGTGATGTCCTTCGCCAACACACTTCATGTAATTTCAGAATGATTTTTTAATCTGCTAATTCAATCTTTAAAAACAAGGCAAAAAATTATGAAAGGATCTCCAAACTGGAACAGCGATTACTCTTCACATCTTTGACTATTTTAATATAAATTGGCATAACCTCTACATAGTTCATAAATTATTTAACAAAGTGCTGAATATAAACTATAACCGGGATAGGTCTTCGATATCTTCTCGAGAAATAAAGTTACGATTTCTTTTACCAACAACATTCGTGTAGCTTTGAAAAGGTTAGTTAATCCACTAAATTAGTCATTAAATAAATGGCCAGTCCAATCTTATGATAGTACTTCCAAAATGAAACAGGGGCTACCATATAAATTTTAGACTGTTTTTCAATAAATTATTGTAACTTTATACACATAGTCCATAACTTAATGTAAATAAATGCAAAAGATAAACCACAAGCAAAAACGCCAAGTACTCGAAGAGCATCCTTTAAAAAATTCCCATAGGAATGAAAATCTTTCCGTTTGATTCGTAACCCTGTCACATTTTGCTGAAAGCGGTTGCTTCACGCTAAAGAATTGAAAAAGAAAACAGTTCTTTCTCAACTGTTGCTATCATCTAAGGTCGTTTGAAAGTTGCGACAAAGGAGGGCAGTGATGACTGATTGAATAATAGAGCGCGGAAAGTATAAAGAAAGGAATCAATAAGAAGGGAGTGCAGGTTGTCAAATAGAGGCAAACGACGAACAACTAATGTTTATCGGCCAGAAAATAAGAGCAGATGCAGCTTTTGAAACTCGATCAATACATTTTGTACTTTTTCGGAAGAGTTTATAAATATTCTTCATTGGATATTCTTTTGATATCCACTGTATGCAATGAGCTGTAACGTCTGCCCAAATATAAAATCCATATTATTATTTTTTCGAATATATTTACATTTGTATGCAGTTATCTCTTGAACTGAAAACTCTGTGGAAAGAATTTTTCCTGTATAAAATATAATGAGTTATTCCTCTTATTTGAAAGTTCATATCGGAATGCTGCTTGTTTTTATTGGATCCCGTAACTGAATTCCATATTATATTTACACTTATTCCTTTATATAAATACATCGTATTCTGATTTCTCAAATAATGTGTTCTATACTAGGAAATGAAGTAGCTTTTACAGCTTTTTTAAATGGAAAATTCACTTACTTTATCAAAATTCTTTCAATATCTCATGATTCTTATGTTGTATTTTCAATATTAATTATAAAGACTTACTGTATAGTTCCAGTTAGTGTTTGAAGGAATGAAATTTTAAAAATAAAATCTTTAACTCTTTAAATGCTTACAAAGTAAAATAAATAAAAAATGCGCACTGAGAAGTGAACTTACGTATAATTTCAAACCTTTTAACTTCATTTAAAACGGAACAACTTTCAAGCGGATTTTATTTTACGAAATTAAATTTAATACATAAGTAAATCTGGAACTTACCACATATGATAAAATCCTATTAAATTTTAATACTTAAGATAATGATAAGCCATATCGAAAAGCCCCGCCTCTATATTTTAATAATTTAGTGTTTCAACAATTATTAAAAATCTGGTTTTCATTTTTTCAAGTAATCAGGTATCGTGACTTCTTATAAGTAATACTCGTGACATTATGTTTAAAGGAAATTTGACTTTCAGAGATTCCTGTAATTTGTAAACGTGCTTTTGACTTTAATATAATTTTTTAAACTTTATTAAATGGGCAGATAATTGAATTCCCATGATAAAAGTTTAAACCTGAACAGGTGAAAAAGAAATTCTCGATAACGTTTCTTTTATGTTTACTAATTAACTTTCATTATTAATGTTCGAAAATAAAATAAAGCAAATAAGTAAACAATAAAAAGATAGTGCATGTTAGAAAGTCTAAATGTATCCGGACATACAGAGGTGAAGATATTAAGTTTTCAACGAATCACATCTGGAGTGAAGGAATTGTTTAATTTTAGTGCTAAGAAATGGGGCTGCTATCTACCAAGAGTCTTGAAGAAAATGAGATTTGTCTGATGAAAGAATTCTAAAGTCTGCAAATAAGAAAACTAATCGGAAATAGAAAAAGTGGGAGGCTAGAAGCAAACTACATTGAAGTAGAAGTAGGGCAAGGAAAACGTCACAAAAATGTTCTTAAATCTGGAGAAATGTGTTTCTAATCCATCCTGGGAAGTGTCATAAGAAAATGGCTAGAGAATGACAGAAAACCAAGATGATGTATCGAAGCTCGTACTTGAAGGGATTTGGATGTACACAATAGAAAAGGAAAAGAGAGACTAATGCAGCAGTTGAAGAAATAGGTGACTTCAAAGAGACAAACTTGGAGGAACAGTACGGGGTAAAAGAAAGTAAATTCCAACCTTTATAAATGAAAGAATGACAGAAAATGTACTTCTTCTAAAGCTATGTTTACAATTAAAATCTTTTCATTCTTCTTTTTGCCGCGCTTTCTTTAACAACAAACTGTATCCAGTTGAACCATTTACAACAAACTGTCATATTTGTAATAAACTTTGGAATTTGTTTAACTTTTCAACTTTTTTTTCCGAAAAGCTTAAAGTCACTGTAGATGTTTTAAAATCAACATATAGGTTTATATTTTGAAACGAAATTTTATTAACTCTAAGTAAGACGCACAATGTTTTATGTTAATACTTTTTTGAAGTAAAAAAAAATTCAAAAAGGCAAATTTGCAACAAAAAAAGCGCATTTTAAATCCGCAGAGGATTTTTCTCACATTTCTAATTTTAATATAACATGGTATATTATTTCTCCTAATTTAGGTCATCTAGGAAACAATCGAAAATTAATAAATTACCATTTATATTCCCAGAACAATTTTTGAAGTAAAGATTCTATTTAATAATGCACCGCTTTCATTTTTATCCAAATTAATGATCAGTTCTTCGTTTGGGGACAGGAAATCAAAAATTTGGGGTTACGAAAGCCATAATCCGACCTGATGCCTTGGCATCTGTGATGAGAAGACGAGAATTAATATTAAAAGAAATGCTATAATTTTCATAAATTAAATTAGAGATGCCATCCTAAAATCGGAAGAACTGAACTTCTAAGAATTCATAGATTTTTTTTGAAAGATTTTGAAACTCTGAACCAACATATAGATCCTATTATACTTTTTTAAGCAATTCTTAAAACATAGTTCTTAGTACATTTTTATTGAATGTAAAGTATCAAAATAATAAAAATTACATAGTTTTTTTTAAATATATATCGATATAAGTATCAAAACAAAATTTGACAAAAGTACAAAACAAATCTCGTAATCCCGTAAAGCAGAATTTCTTAAGAAATTTATCTCTTAAATAATAAAAAGGAAAGTGTAGATAGTAATAATTTGGAATTCACTTGAGGATTCCAAATGATTAATATGGTATTAGCTACCCAATGGCATTCCATTGAAGGCTAAACAAAATGCTAAATTCTACATCAGATGGACATTTACTAGAACTACATTTTTTACAATAGCTTTTACATTTTAATATTACCTATAGTTATTACTTTTTGAATATTTATATAGCTATAAAGATCAGAAATTCTTGAGAGGAAAGCAATCGTGTATGGAATCAAAAACTATTTTATTCCTAAACGCTCGTTTTACAGCAGGAAAATTACGGCTATACAATTACACATACAAGAAAAAAAGGCAGCTTTTAAAAATCCGTTCAAGGAAAATTACTTACTAGTCTAGAATTTGGCTTCCAGGGTTTCTGTTTTACATTTTTATAAAAGTTGCTTTAATTTATTCTATCTGGCACATTATATATTTAGCTATGTTACTCACAAAGTATTAAAAAACCTGGGAACATCACAAAGGAAAATACAACGCTGCTTAAAACCTCAGATGTTACCCAAATTCTCTTTAAACAAACTTTAGAGCTGTTTCATTATGCTTTAGATTAGGTACGCAAAACATAAGCCGTATATTCAGCTTCAAAAATAAACAAAAAAAGAAAGAATAAAGAATCCAAACAAAACAAATTCCCGAGATACAATGGAATAGCGTAACTAGAATTCTCTTTTAAAGGAATGGAATTATAGACAAGCCTTTACTCTAAACTCGAAAAAAAAGCAAATTTCCTCGATAGTGTGTACCCATTAAACGTAATTCTAAATTAACACCAGCGGCGTAGAAATAAGCTTTTGTTCGCGAAGAAAAGAAAAAACTTTTAATTGCGGTGACGAACACTGCCAAACCTATCTTTCCCTTATAAATGCTACGTTTGGAGAAAAATCCCAAGTGTGTAGGGGAACTGTGTTCGATGAACCTTTGAAGAGAAAGGATTTTTGAGATAGTAGAATTAAAAGTGCTTCATATAAGAAAAAGTAATGTTTTGGGGACTTTCTTTGAAAGAAAAAACTTCGAAAACAAATAATGTAAAGGAAAAAAATGCTCGAAAGTATTTCACATTGCAGAAAAGTTGGTGTGAAATTCTTTGCAAAGTTAAAAATTTTCGGCTCCTGCAAGACTTTTGTTAGAATGTTGCGATTACATTCCCGAAATAAATATATTTAGGGTTTGAAAGGGAATACCAGAATCCATATTTCTAACGATACTTGAGATATTCTTTCTTTTTCGACTAAATTTAAATTCTGAAATTAAATTTAATTATTTGTAATTAATTTTAAAATTATTTCTTATTTAATTAATCCAACTTTTAATTCCAGAGACGAACGCTGCCAAATCTACCTTTCTCTTATAAATGGAACGTTAGAGGAAAAATCGTAAGCGTATAAGGGAACTGTGTTCGATGAACTTTCGAAGAGAAAGGACTTTGAAATAGCAGAATAAAATATGATTCGTATAAGAAAAAGTAATGTTCTTGGAGGTTCCATTCAAATTTTTCTTTCAATGGAACTTTGGAAACAAATAATGAATAAATTTAATAAAAAATATTTTTGAAAAACACACTTTTAATAGTGTATAGAAAAGCAGAAATTATTTTTATACTAGCCACATGGCCCGGCGATGCACGGGTATCTAGAATAATGCGCCATTCTCTGGCTCAACTATTCAAGTTGTACAGTTATTAAATATCAAGTATTTACAAGGGGAAACAAAATTCTCTAACTTTTTTAATCCCTTATGTTTTCTTGTCTCCATTAACAACTTTATTTCTGTTATACCCAAATGGTCCATTGCGTAACCCCAGGGCTACGCCTACCACAGGTTGGGAACCTCTGGTCTATCTGATTCCGGAATTATTTTTTGTCTGAATTTTGTACGGAAGGAAGGAAATATCTGGGCGAAAATCGGGATCGCTGCTTGACTCGGAGTTGCACAGGCCATCTCAAATAATGCGTCATTCTCTGGCGCAGAGAACTGAGGTCACGTACACATGCCAAACTTTCTCTCCTAAATAAATAAGGAGAAAAGAGCGGTTCAAACATTCCGTCCGTGGAAACGCCTCGAAATCGACTTATTTTAAAAAAATCGCAAGAAATACAAAAAAATCGTCATTTTTTAATTTTCTTAAAAATCGTAGTTTTTGTCTGACTTTAGTACGGAGGGAAGGAAATACCCGCAACAACCCGTACGGAAGGAAGGACCCGGCGTTGCTCAGGATTCGTATTTTTTTCATATGGACGACTCCAGTTTAGTTTTCTACAAATATATTGTCTTTTTTCTAGAAATATTTCCTTTGAATCCTATATTGTTAAATTAAAACTTTCAAATCAAGCCTTTTTATTATCTTAAAACAATGTGGTTTGAAGGAAAATACGAGAGGTTTGGGAAAAAGAAATTTATTTTAAACTTTTAAACAATAAACCGTATAATAATTAATACAATTTTAAAATGAACAATTACACTTCCAAAGTTTATAAATTAAAACATGATATTGAAACCGACTCTGACTCCAGCATTATTTTTAACCGACTCTGACTCCTCCAAAAAAGGCCGACTCCCCGACTCTCCATTCCTGATGTAATTAAACAAATGTAACGACCATTTATTCGAACTGAAGTATATCCGCATGAAGCAAGATGCCCTGCATACCTGAAATCTGAAAGTAAAACCACACGGAAAACAACGTTTTTTAGTAAAAACCCTATTTGAGCGATTTAATTGTCCCTGTTTTTTATATTAATTAACGCTATCCATATTGACTTGTTGCATTGTTCAGGTATCTATATTGCATTGTTGTGTTCAAGTTCTCAACAATGAAAGAGAAACACGCAATTAAATATTTGTTTAAACAATGAAACCTGTTTGCATTGCGCTGAAACAATGAAAAGCATTGTTGTAAATTAGTTTTTAATTAATATCTTTTTTACTAATTAAAATTTCGGAATTTAAATGGTCAAAATGGATTCTTTGGGTTATTCCTCATCTATTGGTACTTTCCGTTTCTCCGTTCAGCGGTTCGTTAGAAGATAGCCTCACATACATCCCAGGCAGCAAAACATAGTTGGCCAAGCAATGGACAAACATCGCTCGCCGACTTTCACATTGTTGGGGCGACATCTTTCGTGACGCCGCCTGGTAGGTGGGCATGCACCACCGCTTTACATTGGTCAATGGCCGAGAATAAATTGCCCCAAACGGTTTTACGAGCTTTGGCCGATGCATTTCCGACGATTACCGATTATAGGGCGATAATGGGGCGAGGTCAAATCTTCAATTTACCCCTCACTATCGATTCGGAGTTGAGTTGTCTCTTCCTGCTCCCAAATCCGTGCCCTACAGAAGGGTCGAACACCCCCTTTCTTTCCGCCCCCTCCTCAAAGCCGTGTTCCCACACAGGTGTCCAATCCCCTTTTTTCATCTCCCCTTCTTCTGGCGTCATCTTAGTCCAACTTAGAGATTTTCATCATGCTAAGAGTTATCTGTAAGGTCAATTAATTAGTAATCTTAATTAAATAATTCTTATCAATTGGTAATCTTAATTAATTGATCAAGGTTTAATTATTAATTTCAATTAATTTAATGAACTCATTTTCAATTGAACTTACTTGCACGACTTAGATGCAAACTGTGACAAAACTTCAATTTCTGAGAGCCGGGGACCATCGAGTTCCTAGACAAACGCTCTAACCACTAGACTGCTCAGGACTTCGAAGGTGGGATAAAATAATTTATTTAAATTTTACTTCACTATAAGTGCTCGTGCCGCCATCTATCTTTGTAAAGAGTAACTATTGTCAGAACACGTGTTTTAAAGTTAGCTTATTTGAGTGACAACAGGTTACTGCTACATGTCTAAACATGTTAGACTACGCATGGACAAGCGATAGAAAATTATTTCCGAAAAGTTTCTTTCTTTCTTTAATATTTTTATAATGCTTAATATGTATAGAATATTTTTTTATAACGTTTAATACGATATTTCACTCATAAATATTTTTTCGTGTATTTCTTTGTTTTAAACAAAAAGGTTTTTTAATGTGTCAGTTTTCCTACGAAACGATATATATATTTATATGACTTTAAAAACAATCTCTTTTAAATATTTTTTCTATTCAAAGTAATTCAAGATTTGCATTACACTGAAACGAAGAATTTATTATGTTTATTACAGATAAAAATTTCTTTGGAAAATGGTTGATTCTGAATCATATGAAATTAAGTTTTCTTGCAAAATGTTAAAAGTTACATTAATCCTCAAACTTCTAAGCTTATTTTGAAAATTAGAGAAAGTATTAGTGGTGAGATATTTTTCTTCCTAATTTTATTGTTCATGCATAATTAAAGTCAAAACATTCACTTACAAATATTCTCACACACCCTAGCCACACACATTCACGGTCATCCACACACTTCCATGATCATCCACGTACTTCCACTGTCATCCACACACTTCCACAGTCTTCCGAACACGTTCACAGTCAACACACGCAAACGCGCACGCGCACAAACACATTCATATACACTTACGTGCATTACGCATTCACACACGCTCACTGTCATGTATTTACATTCACCCATACACATGCACACCCATTTACATTCCCGCATTATCTTTATTGTTGAAGGATAGATTTCGTCTGTGATCTTCCATATATAAAGAGAGAACATTTTGGCATTGTCCTCATTCACTTTTTTTTGCTACTTTGTGATTGAGTTGTATGTCAGAATTGAGTTTTCTATGATAATTTTTAATGGCAAAGAAATCTCTTGAAGCATTTTATTCAAATCCTGAGCTGCCAGCAAGTTTTGCAGGCTTAAATGCTTTAGGCAGGGCCGCAGAAAACAGTATAAGGACTAAGGATATTAAAAAGTGTTTAGAAGCTTAGGAGTCTTACACGCCACATAAGTCAGCGAGACGAAATTTTCAAAGAAATCGTGTCATTGTTGGAGGTATAAATGAACAGTTTCAGGCTGATTTTTTAGCAGTTTGTAAGAAGATTTAATAGGGGCTATAAGTATTTATTGATATGTATAGATGTGTTTTCAAAGTTTGCCTGAGCAATCCCCTTGAAGGGTAAGACAGGGGAAAGTACTTTAAATGGTTTTAAGCAAATATTCAAAGAACGTAAACCACAATTATTACAAACGGATAAAGGAAGGGAATTCAAAAACAGGTTGGTCCAAAATTACTTAAAGAAAATGAGTGTTCACTTCTTTACAACGAATAATGAAACTAAAGCCAGTATCGTTGAACGCTTTCACAGAACTCTTAAGACAAAAGTGACAAGATATTTTACAGAATATAACACTCGAAAGTATATTGATGGATTGCAAAATTAATCTCCAGTTATAATCATACGTGGCATCGAAGTATTAAAATGCAACCATCTTCCAATCAAGGAGAATTGTTGCAAAATTTATATGGCGATCTTTCTGAACAGAAATCAGAAAATCCTTCATTTAAAGTAGATGACACGGTTCGTATTAGTGAGTGGAAAGAAAGATTTGAGAAAGGATGCGAAAATAATTGGTCTATAGAAATATTTACTGTTCATAAGATTGTTCCTAGAATTCCAACCGTTTATAAGTTGCGGGACTTTTACAATAATGTTATTGAAGGCACGTTTTACGGGAAAGAAATGCAGAAGGTTGTAGATTCCCGCTATTATCCAGTGGAAAAAGTGATTAAGAAAAGGAAAAGAAAAGGAAAATTGGAATATTTTGTTAAGTTTCAAAGTTACTCGGATGAGTTTAATTCGTGGGTGAGTGAAGTGAAAATGCTATAAATAGAGTGCTGCAACGAAATTATTCTTTAGAGTCGAAAAATGTCTTTCTATGTGAAGATTGAAAAGAAAAGAACGAGTCCAACATTTCTTCACAGCGCCATCTATGAGACGATTCTACATTTGCCTAGCCGACCAATAACCAATCATCTGAAAAAGAATCCCACCGCTGACGACGTGTTTTCGATCTTTGGCGTCGGGGCGATCTTAAAACGATTCATTTGAAATATGCCGATCATTTACCAATCAAGGTGGCGCTTGGCCAACTATTTACCGATCAGTTTTTTCTGCCTGGGATACATACATACATACATACACTTCGAATTTTAGTAGTGTAGATTATTTTCTACTGTTAAATCTTTAATTCATAATTCATTACTAAAAAAAGCATAACATCTTGTAATCAATTTTTCTCAAATTCACTACCAGGTCGCACGAAAATTTTTGTTTAATTAATTCATTAATTGATAATTACGTTCTGAAAATATTGAAATGGTGTATTTCCATCCAGAACCCACAAGTGTACACAATTTCAAGACTAGCAGATCAGGAAGTGAGTGAAAAATCTTTCACAAAATTCTATCATTGCAAACACGAAACCAAGTCGAGTTAAATAAAAGTGTGCAAAAAATGTTCAAAAGTATTTCATATTACAGCAAACTTAGTGTAAAAATTTTTGAAAAGTAGAAAAAAATGTGCTTCTACAAGGTTTTTGTTAGAATGTGGTGAATAGATTCCTCGAATATATATATACAGCTTGAAAGGGGATACTAGAATCCATATTTTCCAAAGATATTCATAACATTATTTTTGAAAGAGTGTGTCAAACAAATTGTTGAGCAAGTGAATGATGTTTACAGTAAGTTTTATTATTTTTTATAAATAGTATTATTATGATTGTGTGTTATTGAGTTGTTGTACTTAAGAAATTCTATGTTTATAAAAAAAGTAGAAGAACTTTCGAAATTTAAAATTTTTAAATCAAATGAAATTGTTTCAGTTAAACAGACTGATAATTCGTTCATTAAAGGCACTGGAAACCTAAATACTCAAAATCTATTATGGACATCATTTACGTTACAATAATTCAGAGAAGAAAAAAGTTTAAGTGAACATGTTTTTTTTCACAGATATACTGAGCATCTTTAAAAAGAAATTACTCAGTTGTTAATTTCCTTTCAAACATTCATATCAAATTTTGAAGCTTCTGGTATAGTAAAATTGTAAATCAGTCATCTTGAATAAAATGCTTAAAAGTCAAAATCAATTTATTATTATTGTTATCATATATTATCATCATTAACTTCCTTTTGATTATTTCTTTTTTATGGCTAATTCGCATTGATCAAGACTTTTTAAATATTATTTTACTAGTTTAATTTCGTGTGAAAGTAAACAAAATTTTCAAATATTTCCGTAGAACTAATATGAGTAATGACTTTAATATAATATGAATACAAAATCAGCAACGACATTATTTATTTTTTCATACTTTTTGTGTGTAAAAATACACACTTTTTCATATTTAGTTTTCAGAGAATTTTCAATAGGCCCTTGAAGACAACTTTCTTCTTGCAGTCATTCTAAATTCTGTCTAATCCTAACATGAGGCTATGAGATGATTAATTTTTAAATACTATTTTCACAAAAGTACTATGCTTTAATGATGAATTAATTTTTAGTAAATTTATCAATTGGCAAAACAACTTTCTAATCTAATCTAAACTCTGTGTGACCATAACACAAGGTCATGCAAAACTCAGCTTGTAGAGGATTTTCTGACGGAAGAGGTCACCGAATGGTAAGGCCAATGAGGTCACCAGATCTTACTTTCAAAGAAAATATTTGGGATGTCTAGGCTATTACTGATGGGGTGTTTTAGATAGAATTATAGCACGACATCATTCCTCTCCCATGCTTTAAAATCCTCGCTTTTTAAAAAAATGAGATTTGTTGTCACAAGCTATGATCAGGAATCACATTTCCACCATGATATCCTGATGTGAGGTTAATACAACGTAGCGGGTAGGTCTAATTGCTTATTAGCCGGGTTATTCTGGCAATATCGAGCGTCATTTTTTGGTCATTTTAGATATAATTTGTGTATCTAAAAAAACATTTTATTCTTTTTTGCATCAATCTGTCCTCTAAGTTTGTCATGTTAGTCTTGGTTCCTTCATAGTTTTGGACATGCATGTGCAAAGTGTTATTACAATAAACCAATTATTAATCGAAATATCACATGTTTCTGTTTGTAATCTTAATTTTGGACACGAGTGTATATCCAGCCTTTTAAAAACAATTTTTTTCAATATCCAATCTTTCTGCTGTTTTTCGATTTCTATAAATAGAATAGAATATACTAATTCATTGAGAAAACTTTATAAATAACCTATGTTTGTTTGAAATTTTTTTGATTTTTTTTTTAAATTTGGAAAAAAAAATTATTCTTTCTTAGCAGTTTTCATAAGCTTAAGCTTTTCCCATATGCTTACTGTACTTACATATCAATTAGTGAACATATTTTAAGTAAAAAAATGATAAGAAGATTATGCATTGAAATGAAAAACTACTTCAATATTTCAGTAAATCTCTTAAAATCAGTTTCTTTGAATGATATAAATATTCATTCTCGGCTTATATATCTAAGAAATTTAAATACTATACAGAAATATTCATTCGTTGAAATGTAGATTGCTGTCTCTAAGAAAATAAGGTAAAGTCTAATATTTTTTTCCTAACTGCATTGTTAAACGTTCAAGAAAATCCTATTTTGACAAATAAAATTACAGAAAATCTCAATTGTAATAATTATAATAACGCAGTATTCAAATTCAAAATTTATTTGCGAATTAAAATAATGTGCAAAGCTATTCATAGAGATCCTCGCCCTTGTAAAATTTACATAGCGGGAGATTAATATATATATATACTAATCTCCCGGATATTTATAAAGAAATAAATTACGTAATTGTAGGAAGCAATTTATTTATTCCTAAAAGTAACCTATTTCGTATTCAGTGAAAACAAATCAGTTGTTAGCTTTTTAAAAGATAGTTTTGAGCTCAGAATGCATTTAATTTCGAAAAAAAGTATATATAATAGCAATCTTTTTCTTCTATTTTCCATCAAGCTAAATGCATTTATGTTTAATTCATCTTAGAATTTTAAAATATGGGTATCGTTCTTATCACTGCTTAATGTTACAATCCTTCTCTCTTTACGAATGGCAATGCCAAAATCTAGTTCGTTAGTAAATGTACGGAATGCAACATTTAAAATCTACGCATGCATTACTTGAACACACATTTCGAGAAAATATCTTTATATTCAATTCAATATCTTCAAGAGCCTAGTTTAAAAAAAATTGAATATTTTAAAGCACTTTGAATAGTGCTACAAATAAATGCATATTTTGTGTGAGTAACAGAATTTCTTTAAAAAATTTTTGGTTTCGAAGAAAGACAAGCTAGCCTTTCCTATGAGAAGATTAAATTACCTTTTGCATAATAAAAAATAACCAAAGAATGAAAATTATTTAACTGCATACTTCTTTACTGTTTGATATGTATTTTCTCGAATATATTTTAATAGTTAGAAATATTGAAAATTTCTCTATTCTTTTAAATTCTGAATACTGAAATAATTAACAAAATGTTCTCAATTGAATACTAACTAAATCTTTTTTAATCAATCTACTTATGTATTTTACTAAAGTTATTTTCTGTATAGTATCACTACAAGAGGTTCTATTTATTCATCATTTTACCCACCGAATGAATAACTGACGACTCTTTGCTGTTTTATACTTTTATTCAATTAAATTTTGAAAAGCATCTTTCTCTTGAAGAGTCAACATTGTAGTCATAAACATTCTCATATCTTCTAGACTTACAGAGAAATAGATTTATTATTGTTATTACTAATTATTTTATGCAATTTTTAATGAATTCAAAAGGTTTATTTTCTGCAAGTACACTTGAAAGTGTTTGGTTCTGTCTAAAAGTTCTGTAACTTTTATGTCGTGAAGAGTTGTTTCAATGACTCGAAAAGCTTTACACGATGTCTGAGTATCATTTGAAACGACAAAATTCGCTCTGTTCTCTCGTAAACTAAAAATCTCGAAAATTTCCTTTAAAACCACCAGCTGTAGTTACAAAAGTGGCGATTCGTGCGATGTAGTCGTGGAGTGGAGACTGTAACTTTTAATTCTTCACTTTGCAATGACGCATTTTGTACCACTTAAATTTTTTGCCTTTTTTAAAATTAATTTTCAATAGTTTTATACTTTAAGTAAATATTTTTTAAACATTCTTAGTATTTTAACTAAATAATTTATTAAGTAATCTTAGTATTTTAGTTAATTATTTTTAATAAAAAATTATAATATAAATTAATTGTTGAATTATTTTTCTCGTTTCTCTTACTATATTTAATCAACGGTGGCTGAGTAATGAAATCGCGTAGTGTAGAATTAAAATAAACATATACATAGGGAATTACTATGTTAGCAACGTACAAGAACAATTTTTATGGCGCAATTAAAACAAAAATAAGCATTATAAATATAATTCAACATTATTAAAATTTCTTTAAAATTCCACCCTTCTTTATTTGTTTCTAGATAAAATATCCAAAATTTTTACTTTGATATTCGCTTGATTTCGGATAAATCTTTTATCCGTTGAAATCAGGGCAACTATATACAACCTACCCCGATTCACAGAAAGCCTCAAAAATAATTTCTATTGTATTAATCTATTAAGATTCTGATTGCAGTAACAGGAATTGCCAAAATGGAAAAAAAAATTTCTATTACATCTATCTGTATGTGCGCTTGATATTTTCAATAGGAATAAAATTATTAACATTCTTTAACAAGTTGTATTCCTGAAAGCTACCCGTACTTCATTCTCAGAGTTTCTTAAACTTTCAGTGAGGAACCCCAAATAGAATGGTACAGAATAATATTGGTGATACAGTGGTGTAGATGGGGGGGGGGCGGTCCGCCGCAGGCGGCACTTGGTAAGAGGTTGCAAAATCAGACATGTAGGAAAACAGTTTTATAGTAGAGCAGCACCACTAGTTCAATCATTACGTACAATAAAAAAAAGTAACTATTGTGATGAATTCAGATTTTTTGCCGTTTTTTGTTAATTTGCCAATGTGTGAAAGAAACACTGGTGGTGGTCGCGAGATTTCGCAACCTACCTGCAGAGATCGAGTGCGTCAAACGACGAATTGCTTTATTAAATAATTTTTGCCTAGGAATATATATATATATATATATATTTTATTTTGAAGTTTATTTAACTTGTAAAGGAAGGGAGGCATGTTGTATGTTCGCCCCGGAGGGCAAACGTTGCAGCTACGCAATTGTGGAGCTGCTGAAATTTCGAAAGCTCTTTCTTTCATATTTTTCAACATATGGAAATAAAAAATTATTGGATTAATAAAATTTCATTGAACTGCAAGAAAAATTATTTTTAATTATTTTTTATTTATCATTAATTAGCTTTCACTTTCTTCAAAAAATTATCCCCAAAATTATTTTTTGAAACGGAAAAACGTTTAAAACTTCGCTTCTAACATGCCTTGAACTGCATTTTTCGGCAGCTCTTCCTTCACTTTAAAAACGTGCGCTTTATTACTGCGCCTGCGCAGTTGAAGGAAATTAGAACAGAGAGAAAATACAGTCCTCCAAGGATTTTTTTTCCCTTCTACAAAGAATGCTCACTTGCTGACACACTCTTAGGATAGGAAAAAAAATTATAAGGAACTGAGTTTTGCCTTGCGATAGATTGCTGATGGATTTAAATTTAACACGCAAAATTAAGTAAATTAATGGCTAAATTCATACACTGAAATAAGTTGGGAATGCTGCAGTTATTCTGTACTTACACATGAACCGCCACTGAATACAAGCCAAATTTTTTGAATGGAAAAAGGTTTTTATAATTTTCGAAAACAGTTAATTTAAAAAATGCATTATTATTATTTCAAACATTCAATAACTTTCTATTAACAACTGTAATTATGATTTTTCTAGCTCAGAAAATATTTTTTATTTAATATCTGTATGACAGTTCTTTAACTTTGTTCCAATGGCTTCCTTTAAGCTTTACCTTATGCTTTAGAGATACTTTTATGAAGTGGCAAAAATACCCGCTGTTCTCTCGATAATACATATCATTTAAAAAATTTCGTTGAAGCTGTCTTCACGAATAGACTAAACACCAAATTTTTGAAGGGGGGAGGGGAAAGCGCTTCGTGGTATTTCGAAATATTTTTTTAATAAATACTTTATGATTTTTAGCATTCGGTAGTTCTTTTAATTAATAGCTCTAACTTTAGTCATGATTGTTCTACTTAACAAATATATACTGCATTCAATTGTTTCATGCTGTTAGAAAATAAATACATTTTATCCAACAACACCATTTTACTAATTTTGAATCACATTCAATGTACTTTGTACCGACGAAATGTAACTGAAAATATAACAGATACGGAGTTCTTCTCAAAAGTGATACATCAGAAGTTTTATGCTGAAAACTCATAAGGAATTTTTTAAAAAGAGAACTGTTAAATAGTATAGTTTTTAGAATTTTACGGAAGCCAAGAGTATTAATTACTAATACTCTTTATATAATAGTTTTTTTATTTTTCACCATCATATCCGATTAGACGAAATCTCCAAGAATTAAAAAACACTGTTTTTCTAAGCTGTAACGTTTTTGTTTCACAGAAGCCGAGAGCAGTGCTTAAAGTATGCCAAATTAACCTTTTTCTGATCGTTATTATCAGGAATTCATAGGCATTAAAGAAATGCATAAAAATGCGACATCATATTTCTATAGTTTATAAACAATACATTTTATTTCAACTTTGATGCATAAAATTTCTCCAAAATTTTGAATCTTTCAAAATGCATCGCAAATCAGTACTCTTTCAATAGCATCCAAATAAATTTAATGAAATATATAGAAATTACATGAAATATACTTAAATATTAATAGAAATTAACTATTGCATAGTTTTTTGTGACGCAAGTTTTAATTAATTCAAATTAAGTTCATTTTTAATAAAATTCCAAATATTGATATCCTTTAATTATTCTAAAATATCAGAAATTGTTAACAAAATTTATAGGTTAAAATAAGAAATTACCTGAAAATAAAAATAATTAATCATTCAGATATTTTTTGAAAATTTCCAAATATAAGAAATAATCACCAGTTGCACCATAAGTCAAGCATACAAAATATGAAAAATGGATTTATTGAATCAAAAATCAATAGCTTGAATTTAAGCTTTTGGTTTGCCTAAAAGCTTTTCGTTTAAAAAGTGATGACTAAGTGAATGAACATCAATTTTAGCAAAATCAACCATTCTGAAATTTCATAGCCTTTTTTTAAGCAATTTATTTCAAAGTAAGAAAAATACTGATAAACATTTCTCTTATGAAGATGCAACATTCATACAGTTGCTATTTAGCACAAATAATTGCTTTACCTTCGTTGATCATCGCTGTGTTCATTATATATAATTTAAGACATTTTGCTAAATGTCCCAAATTTATTGGTGAGTGTTTTTCATATTTTTAAACATAAAAAGATTTTTTTCATGAGAATGGTTTAAATTTTTTTCTGTGTGGCGGTATGGTTTATTGACATTTCTGTTAGTCAGTTCCTTCTTTACCTTACTAGACTAAGGCCGCAGAGGTCTAGTTGGCAGAGTCTCTGCCTTGGAAGCAGAGGATTACAAGTTCGATATCGGATTATATCAAACATTCTTCTGGCATGCAGAACTGGTGAACGTAAAACCCGCCTGGGTCAAACTTCCTCCAGGTGCTGCGGTGTTGAAATTTTGAGACGTTGTTTTCTATCTCTTCGTGGTTAAAAATAGCGAAGTTCGACGGTACGTTAATCCAACTCAACTCATAAGTAATATCTCTAAAGAGCAACAAAAGTAGAAAGATTTAAGTACTTTAAATAGCAATTATTTGACATCTTATTATGGTGAATTATCAGAGCTCTTTATTAAATCTAAACCATCACTGGCAAAAAATTCTAAGTCAGAACTTCATAAAAATTTATTGATGTTTCATAACATCTCTTCAGTTAACTAACAGTTTGATATTGAGATAATTACATTGGTGTGAAGAGGAGAACTATCACAAGATTCCCGCGTTAGATTCTATAATTTTTTTGTGACTTTTCCGTTATCAATATGAACTGAGAAGACCTCAGCAAACACTGAATAATATTTAAGCAATTTAAATCTCCCGTTTCAGAAAGAACGCGAAGTATCTCATAACTGGGAATTTCGTTTTTGAAAAATATTTCTACTGAAGTTCCAATTTTGAATCGTAAATTTAAGAATAAGTATATAACAATAATGCGTTTGTGGTGAGAATTGCATATAACTGTTAATTTCGCGGTTTCTTTTAAAAGGGAAAATGTAAACTTGTTAGAGTTAGTTTACAGTTAATTAAATTTGATACACTTTCAATTATTATTTTCTCTTTAAAAATAACTTCCTCAAACATAGTCACAAAATAAAAATAAAATTTCGTTTGCTTAAAATGTAGTGTAAAACTAAGCATGCTGAATTAATCAAAGTGTATTTATTGCTTCCGTTTCTAGACACTCTCGGTAGCTTGGCCTATTTTAGATCTTGCGTGATCAAACTCAATGTGCCAATATATCATACACTAAATGAGTTCCGATAATTGAATAGTAGCAAAACTGTTTTGAGGAAGGTAAAAAAAAGAGAAGAAGACCACTTATGTGACTGGCACAAATTTTTCTTATTTTTTCCTTATCATTCTTTAAACTTGCTTCGGTAACTTATTTACTCAAGGCAAATGAGTATGGAGCAATATTATAAAAATCTGTTACGTTCGAAACCACAGCCTTAATATTACGTGCAGTCGCTCCTTTTATGTAGAATATTTGTTCAACCATTTGATCAGCAAGAAAATTATTTGCACTTGATATGGTATTAAGGCAACATAAATTATGTGTAACTGCTTTAAATTTTAAAAAAAGTAAGTTAGTTTACATTTAATTCCATGGGTAAATTTATGAGTTATAACGTTGCTTTATAGAAAGTAATTCTTCATAATCGAAATTTTTTAAAAAATATGTCACGATTAACTTCAATTTCACTATATTTGACATATTTAAAAAAATTTAGAATTGGGAGTTTATCCAAAAGGAAAATTTTTAATTTTCCTTTTCAAAAATATTAATTTTAGATACAAAAATGAGAATTATAGTATTTAGAAATACTAAGCAATTTACAACTAACATGAATGACGTAACAAAACAGGAACATGATGTAACAGAAAAAGAAAATAGTTTTTAATCATTAGTAGTTCCTAGGCAAAAAATAATCAATTTTTAAAAAATAATGATATTATATGTTAATTTTTCAAAACTGCACAGAATGGTAATGATTCAAAATTACCTGTAGTTAGTTGACTAGTTCTGTTCCCATGATTTCTTCCTCGGATATGAAAAATATCCCTCGTCTTGCTTTAAGACGGGATGTAAATAACTAATCTGATATCCAAAATTGAACATCTTTAAATTTTAATTCGCAACTGAATTAAATAATTAATAAAGGAAGAAAAAATATTTTTCATCCAAAAGGAAAGTTTTTAGAAAAAAAATCAATATCGTGAATGTTAGACATAAACTGTTAGGTTAAAAGAAGGCTTGTGATCAAAAGAATGCGTTTATAATTTACAAACATATTTATAAATATTAAAAAACTTGCATAATAAAAATTTCCATAACTCTGTTATAGTTTGCTAAATATTTTAGAATATATTGTCACTGGTTTCGGTGAAAGGTTCAATATATATTTCTGCTCTTTTAAAGAGCTATGCTTGGCTATTTGAATAAAAGCACCTAGTTATTAGCGTTTTAATAAAAATATTTCACTTTTATTTGTTTAACAAAATATAATTTTCCGGACACGTCCTACACACTTCAATATTTTCTTAACTGCAAGAAATGCGACATCTGTATAGATTACTTTCATGCTACCAAATTTTTCATTTGATATTCTTTTTAGAAATAAAGCTGAAGTCACGAATTACTGAAGGATAATTGACGAAAAAATATATTTGTAAAAGCAATAGATGCCTTATCTCATTTTGCAATTCCACAAGCATATTTTAACTATAAGCAATCTACTAGAAGTTGCTCTAATTATTATGATTAAAAGTTATTATTCAGAACTACATTTTGATTTTAAAAAAAACGATGTCTGATTCTGACCGATAACGAAAATAAAGATAATGGTTTGGGAAATTTCGAAAATGATAACATATTTGCAATAACGGTGTTTCAAGTAAACATGATTTGCTCATAAATATAGAGAATGTTTTTCAAATTAAATTGCTCTTTTGTTTTGATTTTAACAATGAAATATGCTAAATGGGCAGAGTGAATTGTTTTTCATCCATTCTATCTCGGTTGAAATAATTACTATGCACGCAATTTGTGAGTGATTGCTCACGCTTTGCGTATGTAGTTTATGTATCAATCAAAATTCTTTTTGTTGTTGTTCTAAGCAGCAAAAAGAATTGTGAGTATCTCTAAAAAATTCTTTTAGATAAATAAAGTGAGTCTCTTGAAATATATTTTTAAAAAATTGATAAAATTGCCAAACAAGTTTACCTTCTGCGACGCACTTCTATTTCACAGAATACGCTTTTAACGTTCGGGTACGACATAAGCATAAAACCTTTAGCATCGACTCCTTTGAGTCATATTTTAACTCGTTACCCAATTTTGAAAAAATAACAAATCAAAGTTTGTCTTGGATATTATTTTTATTAACATGAAATATAGATTACATATCTACCTCAGAGGCCCTTACCCAGGTCAAAAACCAATATCTAACGGAATTAACAGAGTACACACATCTTTTTTACGGAAATATTGTGAGAATGCAATGCTAACAATTCAAGATCTTTTCAACCGAGATACTTTAAAAACAAATCATGATGCGTTTATTTTCCTAAGTGAACAAGTCCAGAGTTTCTGTAAAAAATTAGAAGAGAATGGATTATTCTGAAAATGTTCAGCTGGGTAAATATTATTAACATTTATAAGTTTGGTGGTTCAAAATTAATAAGTATTTGGATGACAAAGAAACTTATATCTAAATGTAAAGATTTACAAGTTTTTTTTGTAGAATTATATTAACTTTTTATTTCATTAACGTAAAAGTTTATCTACCTTCCAATAAATTAATCTACTATGAACCATCATACAGAGATTTAACTTTTGCTCGAAAAGATTACACACGAATTCTGAACAAAAGCTGGCTATTATATTAACCAATACGAATCCATGAAATTTTCTCAATGTTATAACTCTCTATCTTTCTTTTTCTTCAGAAACATCAAAATTCGAAGTTGCACAATTGTCTTATTGAATGCATAATTTATATAGATTAAAGTATTCTTTTATTCCAAACCTTTTACTTAATTTATATTAGAATAATTTAGTTCCCATATAAGAATCATGATAAAAATTCGTGCAGACGAAAAGAGTTGAGAAATGATCAATCTAAGACTATGAAATGAAAAAGGAACTTGGTAATATAGTATAATTTTAGAAAGGCAACTTAGGAATCAGGATGAAATGAATGTACGTTAATAAGAAAATTCCAAGAATTTCTAAGCAGTGATAAGTAATACTAGATTTTGTTGAATCGTCCATTAAAAACTTTCATCCATAACTCGAGAGTAATTTCCGGCATCTCGTTTCAACATTTCTGGTTGACTGAATGGCTAATTTTTATTTTTTCCATATTCAGGTCCCTTTAAACACAGTTTTAGAAATAAAAAAAGAAAATAAATCTAATGAAATAAAAACTTCTGTTGTATCTATTTAGATTCGAAATGTGAACTAGAATTTATAACTGAATTAATAAAAAAAATCATTTACTTAACCGTAGCTTTATCCAAATACTTCATATGCATTCAAACGTATTTTGAAATTCTAGAAATTTTCCATAACTGGAAACTATAATAACACTTCATTTTGTTGCGTTTCTATTTGTTTCAAATGATGCATTTAATATTCCTGACGGATAGATTTTAACAAACTGTCATTGGAAATATAGCTTTTGTTTCAATTACAAAGAACAGGCTGCATATATTTTGGAAACATTCTCCTTTCATTTTCTATAACATTTATTATCTTTGGAACAGATATTTCAATAAACAACTTTCTTTAAAAATTCATCTTAGTGCATTTGTTTATCTCTTGATTCAAAACATCATCGTTCGTTTCTTTTCAGAATATTCAATTTCAAATCATTTCTGTTTTGAATTTAGGTAAATCTTAATGGGTCTTTCAAAATAATTCTTGGAAAAATAAGAATACATCAATAAATGCATATTTTACATTTGGTTTTATTTAAGTAATAAGCGAGGTTTTTTTCTTACTTTCTTATAAGTTCCTTGCAAATAAATTTTTTCTATTGATTAGGAAAAACATCTTGAATTGAAGAAAGTTTGGAAAGATACACAAAAATAAGAGCTATAAAATTAAAAAAAATAAATTTCGTAACATGAAAATTAAAATTTCTGTCAGAAAAATATTAAATTGCGTACTCTGTTATTACTTTAAACATTTCATTCTATATTTCAGATACAACCATTTTTATTTAAAACCAAATATACATATATTATAATTTAATGTATCAAAAACAAACGAATCGCATTTGTAATAAAACTACTTAAAAACGCAGAATAGTAGTCTGATATATTTGAATACAGATTCGAATATTCAAAAGGTTTAGAAAATTTTATTAACTAAATGATTTATCCTCTTTCCGTCAAAAGTTTCAAAAGCAAAATTTTATGAAACAATCAAAAACGATTCTATCTATTTCTTAACATTTCGGGTTCAAAATGTTACGTATTTATAATAGAAATTAATTTTGCATCGCTTTTTAAGAGGCAAAATTTAAAATATTATTAAGAGACTTTTATCATATCAAGATCCAATTCCATTTCATCTTTTGTTTTGCGGTCTTAAAGTATTTTATAAAATAACTTTTGTTCATTGCATTTTACCAACAATTTCTTTCACGCTTTAATTAATAGGTATAAATATTTTAATAATTTTAATGGCCCCTTAAGAACCATTTGATTTTAAACAGTTTCATTTTACGTAATTTAATTTGTTCAGTCTTCAAATTATCTACCTATATTATTAAATTAACAAAAGATAAATAACGTTAATAAAATAACTTTCTTTCAACGTATTTTATTCACACAATTTCTTTCACAAGAAAAAAAGAAAAACATTTTTAAGAAAAATATATTTCCTTTTTATACACGACCGGAGTATAGGCTTGAACTTTCAAAACAAAATTTTACGAAAAAGGAAAAAAATAATTTCTCATTACCTGCGTTTCAAAACAGCTGCTTGGAAAAGTTTCAGTCACAATTTTTCTTTCGAATATAAATTATTACTTTTCCACCGGGAGAAACAACTGTAGTACCCACGTGCTTCAGCTGTCGCTCGTTGCAGAACACAGTCAAAGTGAAAACAGAAAGAGTAGCGTCCTAGAAAGTTAAGTATGAAACTTATTTCCAAACTTTACATTCTCTGGAATTTTTTTTAAATATTGCGCTCCCTATTTGTTTCTCACTATTCACCCGCAAGTTAGAAGATCCAATATCGCAGGTCTGTTACTATAGTAACGGTCAGCTCGAAAAAAAGATCCAAGTCTAGATTCGGCCGCTCTAGATCAATGTTCTCCATGTGTTGGGATGATGACTCCGCGATCTGCCGCGGTATAATGCCGAATGGGGTCTGTTTCGCCCAAGTGGCCGCCTAGAGCGAGCGTACTGCCGCCTACCAGCAAACAGAAACCACGAGGAGAGGAAGAAAAGAATAATGTGGTTAGTTCCCCTAAAGTTTCACAGGTCAAATATTTCCTAACGAAAAGAAAAGGAAATGATTTCGCTGGAAAACGGCTGTTTAACTTTGCCCACGTTCTGCCCTACCCAGAAAAACTGCTCTTCGGAATTTTTTTCCGAGATTTGTTTTTTTTTTCCTTTTAAGGAAACAAAATTTAAAAGAATGTTGTATTGATTGCTTGAAAGGACAGCTTTACGAGACTGAAATAAACCGACAACAACTGTTAACGAGTAATTTGGAGAGATTATAGGGAAGGTTGAAAACTATTGCTTTTATTGCTTACTGCTTTAAAGAAACGTTTATTTCTTGAAACTTTTAAGCATTCAAACCTTTATTTCAGTTTTGACAACCTATTTTCAGGTGTTTAAATTTGTGGTCTTGTTTACTGTAATATTAAGAAATGTATTAATAAAATCTGAATACCAGCAAGTAGAATCTTTGATTAGAGGAAGAAAGGAATAATATGGTTAGTTTTCCTCGATATCAACGATTTAGGGGTAAGCAGGTGCTATTCTAGGATAGATAGAAAACTGCTGTTTGTATTGCTTGCCAGATAATTAACCCTATTAGCACAAGATATTGTTCGATATCTCTACGATATTGTGAATGCCGAGCAATATCGTGAAGATATCGTAGCAGTATTGTACATCATCTTGTGCTAACAGGGAAACCTCTTCAAATAATCGTCTTTGTTGAGAAATTTACCATATCTAAACCTTTTTTTTCAATCTGGCGAACTTATTTTCAGAGATTAATATTTTCTGCTTAGTTTACTGTAACGTTAAGAAATGTATTAATGAAATCAGAATATCTGCAAATAGAAGCTTTGATTAGGGGAAGAAAATAAATAAAGCGATTAGTTTCCCTAAAATTTAACAGGTCAAATATTCCCTATCGAAAGGAAAAGGAAATAATTTCACTAGAAAATAGCTGTTTAACTTTTGCCACTTTTTGTCCTACCCAGAAAACTGCTCTTGGAATTTTTTCTAGCCATTTTTTTAAAGAAAAATTTTTAAAGAATGCAGTATTGATTACTTGAACGGACAGTTTTACGACACTGAAATAAACCGACACCGACGATTAACTGGCAAACAGATGAGATTCTAAAGAATAAATCTGAAAGTGCTATTTCTTTACGAAAAATGACTCTAAAAATCAATTCTGTAAAACAAGTTTTCACTTTTGAAGTCATTTCTATGGCAACAAATTTTAAAATAATACAATATTTATAGCTGGAAAAAACAGCTTAATGAGACTGAAATAACCAAACATAGATGATTAACTTAAAAACAGGCGCGACTGCCAGAATAAATTTCAAATTTGTTATCTGTATCGCTTGTCATTGAAAGAGAATTGCTATAGAAATTCATTTTTTTAGAATATTCCCTCGAAAAACTCCCCAATCCGAATTTTTTCCAGCTTTTTAAAGAGAAACCAAATATAAAAGAATATATCATTAAGTACTCGAATGTACAGCTTTATGAGACAAAAATATACGGACACCAAATATTAATACATAATCAGTAGAAAATCTATAGTAGATCGAAAACTATTATCTGTATTGTTTGCCTGTTCCTGTTTAGTTTACTGTAATATTAGAAAGAATATTAATGAAATCTGAATATAATCAAGCAGGAGCTGTGATGAGAGGAAGAAAAAAATAATGTGTTTAGCTTTCCTCGACACCAACAACTTAGGGGTAAGCAGGTGCTATTCGAGGGTAAATCGAAAACTGCTAGTTGTATTGTTTGCCGAATGCCAGAATCGCTTTAAATAATTGTCTTTGTTGAGAAAATTTATTACATCAAACTCTTTTTCAGTCTGAACTTTCAGAGATTTAAATTTTCTGTTTAGTTTGAGTGTAGGAAAGGTGTTGGCGATATCTGAATATAAGCAAGAAGCTACTTTGATGAGGGGAAGAAAAGAATAAAGAGATTAGTTTTTCTAAAACTTCACAGATCAAATATTTCTCAATGAAAAGAAAAAGTAAGAATTTCGCTAGGAAAAGTCATTTAACGCTTTCCACCATTTGTTTACCAAGAAAAATAGAGATGTGAAATTTTTTGTACCTTATATAGGCAAACGAATATAAAAAAATAAAGTACTGTTTTTTTTTAAGCTGTCAGTTTTCTGAGACAAAAATTAACCAACAGCGATATTTAACTAGTAAACAAGTCATATTTTTAAATAACTCAAACATTTCTCATTGTATAATTTCCCAGTTACGGATACATACTTTGAAAACCATTTCTAAGCTTTTGCCGCTTATTTTTAGCTTGAACAACCAATTTTTACAGGTTTAAATTTTGAAAATTATCTTTATCTTGATCAATAAGATCCAGAACAAATGTATATCACACTGTTTTTGTAGAAATGAAATAAAATACAAAAGGATTTGGCTTGCACACTCGGCTTTACGACACTGAAATAAACCAACACTCAGCAATAAAAGGGGCACATGCAATTTTCAAGGCAGATCAAAAATTGTTACTTGTGCTTCCTAACTTTAAGTCTAAATCACTTTATATACAATTTCTTTTGAAAACTTGCCACATTTAAAATTAGTTTTTAGTCTCAAAACCTGTTTGTCGAAGATTACGTTTTCGCAATTGTTTTCTAAAATGATAAAAATGCTAATAACGAAACTGGAATATGATACAACTGTGAACAAAAATTTGATGGAAATATAAAATTTTCTAATAAAAAATAAAAATATTGTTGAGAAGTATGAATTCAACAGCTTATGGTGCTTATAAGAAAAGGAAAATATTCAGATGCACTGTTTTAATCCTTAGATTAATTAAATTCCATTATTTTTCCTGCGGGAGAAGCATTTGGTCTTCATGCAAATTTTATCTAAAATTCTAAAAAGAGTGAATCATGAAATTAGAATCTATTTTTTCAAAGCATATCCTTAAAAATAATTTTCACCATAAAAATATAAATGAGTAACTGTGTTTATATCAGATTAAACCTAAAATTGAAACCTTTGCTTCTCTAGAACGTCAGGTTAATGCAACGCTATGTAAAACTTAAGCCATGGATATTTATATTTTGGAACTTTGATTGTTTTTCCACTAAATAATAAAAACATTGCTGAACAAGTTCTTGAAAGCCGGTTAAACTTTATAAAAATTGATTTATATTCTTGATGAAAAAAGAAAACGGAGACAAATAAATATCTATTTAAATTTAAGCTTTAAAGTGATGAAGAAGTAGGTAATCATATTTATTAAAATTAATGGAGGGAATGGATAAAAAACATTAAATTGAAGATATTTCAAACTTAAAATTGCGTGCAATATTAGCTATGTGAAATGCAGCTCAAAGTTTGATTTTTCTGTATGTTTATTGAAGGGTACTTGGTAATCTGATCGTAAAGATAATTATGGGACATTTTTATAGCCGTTACTTTTAGTTCTGGCTGTAATGTTTTTAATATAAATCGTTAGAATACATTTAAAAACAAGTAATACTGGAGAAATTTCAGACCATTTTTGCTGAATGCTTCATTCTAAGCTGTGAACCGTTTCTCCAACAGAGATTCACTAAAACATACCGAGCATATACCCGTTTGTTTCAACTGGCAAACATTCGCCAATGTTTTTATTACACACTCTCATTTCATTCCATTTGTTTCGTGTTTGCAAAGATGGAAAAATGGAATCGATATTTCACACATTTTCTGAGCTACTAGAATTTAGGAATTTTTTACATTTGTGGGTTGTCGATGTCATTACAATATTCGAAAATTCTCAGAATTTATTCATCAATTAATTTCAATGAATTTCGGTTTCATATGAGTGGTTATTTTGTCTGAATGAACTATATTTTAAACTCATCGCGTAAAATAGATGCACTTTTAATGGAGCCAACTAACGAAATGTAGCGTCACAATCACGCGAAAAATGCAAATTATTATATATATATAACTTCTAACCGCTGTAGTATTACGTATTAGTAGGTTTTCCTCCAAGATATGATTCAAAATTTAAATTCTAACAGAACATTTGACGTGTATAACGGGGATATGAATTAGCTCAATTGCACAATTAATTCTTCTTCTAGAACTCGATTCAAAAATTATTTGAGGTTAGTAAGTAAGCTGGTTATTCAGTACCTTATTTTTATTCTTTGAAAATCTTAATTTTTCCTGTAAATATGCATCGCAATGTTTTGAAGTTTTCTGTCTTTAAATATTACCGTGTTAGTTATACAACAGTATTCACTGAATGAATTTTCACAGTATAACTTTTCTGTATCTTACGACTTGTAGTTCTTTCAGTTTGGGGGGATTATTATATGAAGTCAATAAAATTCTAAATATAATTTTCAATCTCTCTATAGTTTAAAAATTGTTTGGAATTTTTGTATAGAAAAGATATGCACCATGAAAAAAAATATTATCTGTATTTCATTCTTGCTAACTGTAAAATTAATTTTATTGCCAATTTAAATTTTTTAAAGAAATTTTCTAGTTTTACAGGAATATCTATTAACTTAACAAAGGAGCTGACTTTTCAGTATTACCGCGATGATACATTTAAAATTAACACCTATTTGTTGTGTCATTTGTGTCGCCCTCCTTTAATTATATTTTTTTAATCAAAAGAAATTTTATAGAGAGTAAGTGCCCTGTAGAACGCATGTTTTCAGATATATGGACTCTAAAATTATCAAAAATTAACCAAAAACCCTTTCAAGATTTTATTTTCCAACTATATGTGAATTAAAATGTATGGAGTTAAATAAAATGAATAGTTATTACATTTTGGAAAATTTCTTTTTAAGGTAAGGAGAAGGTTATTGATAAGACCTAACTATTGAAGAAATGGCATAAAATTTATAATAATGATTCGTTTTACAAATTAAAATAAGTCTATATATCCCTTTTAGAGTCAACTTTACTTGAGAAAAACTTCAAATATTTAAGAAAATATAGGACTCGAGCATGAAAACATTTTTGAAAGCTAACTTTTCAACGAAATAATGCATTGAATTGTTCAGAATGTATTTTTAAATAACAATTATTTAGCATTTAGTGAAAAAAATTTAAAAGTTGAATGCATGGATCATTTTAATTTCTTTAAATTATAAGTTTTTAAAAAAATGTATTTAGTTTAAATAGTTTTTTAAGCATGGCATGTATTTATATTCCATTGGAAAATTCCATAATTATGAGTCGATAATTCACAAAAATGTTTTATAGAGTCTACTTTTCTTTTAAGACGCATGCTGTGCCTAAGAATAAACAATATCCGGTATGGCAATGCACTTTAATACCAACAAAAGGGCTCAGGATTAATTTAACTTCGTAGAATAGTTTAATTTTCCCATCAGATGTTTTTTCGATGAAAGTGTGAATTTTTAACCAGAAATCTAGAGAAGTTTAATCTTTATGTGAAAATTTGGAACTTATCACAAAGGTTTATGAAGCAATATGTTTTTACGATTTTCCCCCGTATTGAGAAAACTGAAATATTTTACAGCATAGTAAGAAGCTTCAAGCTAGATTACAATGCACTGAGTTTTATTCAAAGACATATTTCATTTAGCACAATGTACTCTCGATGTATAAAATTATTGTTTTTATATTTGTGTTTGGTTACTTTTATGGAAATTTTCATTTGGCATTGAAATTTCCATTCCAAACTAACTATTCCGAATACTTGAGAATTCAGTATGCGAGTTAAATTTATATACTAACGTGCTCAATTTTAGAGCATTTCTTTTCGAAAAATAGCTGCATCGATGACTTTAGTAAAGTTCTACCCAACATTTTGTAATTCATTTTGTGATTTTTACCTAACCTTTC
Source organism: Araneus ventricosus (assembly GCA_013235015.1). Lineage (NCBI taxonomy): Eukaryota > Metazoa > Arthropoda > Arachnida > Araneae > Araneidae > Araneus > Araneus ventricosus. The sequence goes on from BGPR01000097.1 coordinate 979,664, forward strand.
GTATATTTCATTGAATTCGCTTGAACAGAATGACATGCTTTTAAATTTATTCCTGAAGCAATATGTGATAGTGGGATGGGTTTGACGTATATCACGTGAGCATGGAATGACTCCACACTTTACGTAAAATAATATCAAAACATTTTAATGAAATTAAGACTGGAAAAAAAGAGGAAACACTAGACAAAAATATTATTCATTTCAATTTACTGCATTAGTTAGACGAACGACTACTGTTTTCATGAGAGCAAACGCATTTGGAATAAATCTGAGATAAGAAATAATTTGGAATATAAAAAATTTACTCACGGCAAAATTTTGTAGGGTAGACCAGGGGTAAATAAATGATTCAACTCAACGCCAGACTCGCCAAAAATACACTGCTCTATACAACTTGTTTTGCCGCGTTAGTACTTATGATAAAAAGAAAGCAACTTGCAGGTTCATTCAACTGAGAGATGAACTGAATGAGATTTCGATATTCCTGAACCATTTATGCATCAAACAGTCAATGGAAATGGAAATAATCTAGTTTGCAGTTTTTATAATTTTTTAAGTTGAGAATTTCCGTTTAATGATGAAAACGGAGTGAATATATATTTGCTAAGTTCATTAATCGGCTTCGCCCGGGATACATTCTTTATCAGTCATAATTTTTTTATCAATCCTGTTATTACAAATTCATTTCAAGATTGGCTATATGCAATATTTTTAATTTCTTGTTGATCATCGGCGATGATTAAAAAAGTTGATGGATCTTTCGCAGAAGAATTGTCATAACTCTTTCCCTTACAATAATAAATATTTTTTTAGATATGCTCGTAATTACTTTTGAAAGTTGAGAGTAGCATAGTTGACCTAGAAATGGAACCCAAGATAACTTGTTCAAATTTCATATTGCTATTTTTCACCATTTCGAAGGAACTCTTGTGAAAGACAGACACATAAAAATTCTGTAATGTGTAGTATTACATTGTAGTCAGTATCATATATCATAATATACGAAAATGACTAAAAACTTTAATAAAATTCCCTTTTAGAAACTTTTGCAATCTCTCGTGATCTTATGTAATAAAGCATTCTTAAAATCCTCTCTACACTTCCTATATAAATGCCTGCCTCCATTTTTCAAAGGTGCTACAATGAAAGTATTTTAAGAATACAATTGTGCACTAAATCTTTTCGAATTTTAAGAAATAAAAGTATTGAATGGACCACAATTATTCTTCTCTGTTTTTCTTCACCAATTTTTTAAAATCTGCTGAAGTATTAATCTCATAAATTTTGAAAACACTTCCTAAAATAAATGTATCCAAAAGGATTCAATACGAATAAGCATTAATGTAATTAATGAAGGCCCATTCATTTCTGTCACAAAAGCATTTTTTTAAAGTTCTCTACACACAACAGGAGCGAAATTATCATAATTAATTGAATTCATGTAATATTGCCTTTCTTTCTAAATACAAAGAATAAAATGTAAAAATTTGAATATAACTATCTCTTTGTTTCATAACAATTTGTCAAATTTCGTTAGATTACAAATTAAGAAGAATATCAGTTTAATAAATTTTAAATGATAGTTTAAATTTGTAATAAGTCAAATCAGTTTTTATTCCACGATCATAACTGTATAAAAATTAAGAATTTAAAATATGACAGGAACACTTAAACTAGTCACTAAAAACTTAAATCTTAATTGTTGTTCCAAAAGATATCTCATATTTGTACTCTCTACTTAAATAATTAATTTTATACGGCTTCTGAAGACGTCAAAGCATTTTAACAAATTAAACTGAAATCCTTTAGCTTAATAATAGTTTGAAATTTGATATACATATTTTTTATTCTAAAGGGTGAGTTTTTGTATTTGTTTGCTTTTCGGAAAATAACAAAATCTCGGCTAGACTGCAAAGGATTAGAAAGTAAAACCAATTCAACACGATTTCCAGACTCCACTAAATATAAATCTGAAATATTTCAAGTGTTTATTACTTTAGCAGTGCAATGATACTAGATGAATTAAATAGAACATGAAATTATTCGATGAAATTGCAAAATACCTTCTTTATTATGAGTTAGAGAAAAGGAGAATGCGGTTAATTCTCAAATCCTAACAAAATACAACATTATTAAATTATGCTTTAATACATATTTATGAATTCATTTCAAAACGCGTGAAAAAGATGCTGTTTCGAGACAATTATCAAAAAAGTTGCGACATTGAACTCTACTATGTGTTTTTTATTTTATGTAATTTGCTGTTGGTTCATTTCCTTAATATTGTTTAAGATGAGAATAGTATGTTACAATATTTGCGTAGATTTTTTCTCTGCTGTATTCTACGGAAGTACAAATGGAATTAAAACTGCATAATCTATTTAAAAAAATAACCACACTAATAGAATTTGGTATAAACTAACTACGATCATCTAGTTTCCTATTTAATTTTTGCACCATTTTTTTCTAAAGTAAAGGAAGATAATTTCCTTTCTAACGAATTCCAACTCCACAAAACGTTTGATTATATCATTACTTGCACTAACGTCTTCAAGAAGAATAAAAGAAATTATGTTGTTATAGAAAAACGTTCTCTTTAAAGCAATTACGGGTATAAGTTTGAAAGTAGATGTAGTTTCTTTTTACCTAAATAGTTTAATTAAAATATGTGTTATTTATTTAAAACTATCCAAACAACTTGCATTCGTAATTTAAATTTATTGTTATTCCATTTTATGTTATATGTTAATGTCAAGCAGTTTATATCTTATATTTAATGTTAATTATGTTATTCATTATTTCTTAAGCAGAAATTGACATTTAATAACTTTCTTAAATAGTGCTATAGTATAATTATTTTAAGTCAGACATTTCACAGCAAAAATGAAAAACTGTTTTGATAGCAAATAAATTTGTAAAAGGATAATGTAGAAATGGAAACCGTAAGAAAGTTAGAACTACTGTAGAAATGCATTATGTGTAAATTTATCTCTGATCGTTTATTGTATGTTTTGTATGATTATTTCTATATCAACTGCATCATTATTTTCATATAAAATATTAGTTTTGCTGTAAAATATTTCTCAAACATACAAAATACCTCTGAATGGCTTAAATGTTGAATGTAACTATGATATTATTGCTGGTTCTCATCCAAAGACAGGATTTGAATCTTGAGATAAATTCCATTTTTAAAGTTCTCGAGAAAAATGTCACTGAAAAACACATTCTGCTCTTTGAAAATTAAATTTGACTTTTCTCTTTTGACTTTTGATCTATAATTATTTTTTTCATATGCAAATAAAGGAAATATCAGTTTTAATTCATGTTTCATGCGTTAAATGTCTTAGACTTTCCCTTGTCCGTGGTGGCCTGGTCGTAAATTCTCGGATTCGAGACCGGAGAGTTCCAGGTTCCAATCACAATTCCAACAAAGACCATCATGTATGTGGGCCAGGTGCTCGTTAAATATGATGTAGGATCAAACGTCCTCCCGCTGAGACGGAAGCTTGGGGAGCTAAGGTGTTGAGCACGCTTCAAAATTACGAGACCTGTGCCAAAATAGCCAATGTAAACCGGAACGTTATTATAACTAAACTAAAACCAGAATGTCCAAAAATGTAGCAATCCATCTCATTTCTTTTATGTAAAATTAACCCTCTAACCTGTTAGGTTTTTGATCTAATAAATTTATAGTCTTAAAAATTTGTCCTTAAATTGCATAATTGGATTTTTGTTGCGTTTAATCGAGTATCTGAAATCTTAAGAATATTTTATCCGTGGTAGTTTAAGAAATTATACACATAAACATGAATTGTATTCTTTTAAACACAACATAAGAAACGGGAAAATACGGCTCAAACGATTAGAGGTTTCAATCAAAGAAAATTCTCAATAATTTAGAAAATTTTGTCTTTCCTTAAACTTTAGATCTTGTTTAGCCTTAAACGGACGAGTATATACTGCTCTAATTCTGTAATGGACGTAGCGAAAATAAATGTCATGCATCCTATTTTCAAATCGTCTATTTACAAACAGTTTCATCGAAATCTATTTTTAAAGCTCCTAAGTCGTGGAAATGTACAACTACGGCGTTGAAAGCGTCATCTTTCAAATTGTTGACAGTCAGGTCGTATATCAAGCTGTATCCTGCGACTATGTTTTAGATAGATACGTCTCTTGGCTATACCAGTCATATACGAATGAAGTATATAAACATAATGCATTGTATATTTTTCAAAGCATTTATAAGATTTATGACTTCAATAAATATATTTAGTGTCGAATTTGTTTCATTGTTATTATTTACGGTTTCCCCATAGTACGTGAGACGTCTGAAAAAAAAATAAAATGTGATAGATCTTGAATAGTTCTACCGTCAAAAGTATACCTTAAAATATGTTATTCAATATGACAAAGCATGTGTCACATATATATTTATTTCTCAAAACGGTGACAATTTGAGATTAAGAAAGCTTATATATCATTTATGGTGAACGTTTTGTCAAACAATGAAGGGAAAAAACGTATATTTTATTAACGCTGAAAAATTTGAAAATAGTACTACTAAATTTAATCAAATTTGGAAGTTCTTAAAAGTGACCTTTTCAAAGTTTTACAATTCGTATTCTTTATCTTGAATTTCAAAAAAATAATATATTAAAAAAGAATCGTCTAGTGTGAAACTTCTGTTCTGATTCTAAAGTTGTTGATTGCAAAAATAATTATTTTTCGTTTCATTTCAAAATTTACTAATTGTTCCAGAAGTGTTTAGATGGAAAAAAATTGGTTTCTATATCATAATAATATTCATAATTTTCTAATAATCACAAAAAGGCTCATTTAGTTAGCTAAAGAAGTTCTTATTATCTAGGATATTCAGTTGAAAAATATTTTTGTATTTTTTTTTGTAAGTAAACTAATTTATTTTAAAATTATAAAATTTTTGAGGCGAATACCAGTTCATCTCATCTACTTATGGGAAACGACTGTTGAGTTAAAAGTGAATGAAGCATATACTTTACAGTTGGTCATCTTTTTCAGGATTATAAGCCATGCAGCTTCCCGTATTTCTGTTGTAAGAAAAAAGTTAGAAATTTTCAGTAGAACAAAGTTCTTCTGCTCCTGAAGAAAAATGTGTAATTGTATACAAATAATACACAAAAATTACCATTTCTCATCTTCTTTATTTTCAGAAATATAAGCCATGTACCTTCAAATATTTCAGTAGTAAGATAAAGTTAAATTGTTCTGTAAGACAAACCGATATTGTCATGAAACCAATAATACTTTTATTGAGGCATTCAAAGAAAATACAAGAATTGGAAGAAAGTACAACGACAGAATCGGAAGAAAATGTAGCACGCAATTTCCTCTCCTACATTCGGGGCTTTTAAAAAGTTCCTGCGTCAGTTTTTAAATTATTCATTTGAAATTGCCATAGAAAATCTCTGAAAAAATACAAGTGTTTTCTTTCGTTGAGTCCGGAAAAAATTTTTGAAAATTCAGCACTATATTTGGCAATCGGATTAACAGTTGTGGTTTGGTCGATGATTGAAAAAACATTTATATAAAATAAAGTGGACCCCCCCCCAAAAAAATAATACTTTTAACATAAAGATTTAAATATTATGAAATATTGTAGATACTGAAACAATGCTGATTTGGCCGCCAAGGAACGCTTCCAATGTCACCCTAATTTTAACAAGAAAGTAAATTTAATTTTCATACAAATCAATGTTATAATAATCTAATTTTAGTAAATTTAGAATGATTAGCATTTTATTTTTGCAAGACAAAGAACATAGACACAAACCATTAAGGAAAATTGTGCAGTTATTATAGTTACACAATTCTCTGCATAGTTTTTCTCTCAAATTTTAGTGCATATTTAAACCTGAAACGTTAATTATTTGAGAAAAAGAAAATATCTTTTCATCTCAAAGAAAGTTTATCAATTTAAGCTCTTTCACTTTATCTAAAACTTATATAGCTAAGACTTAAACTTATATTCACAAACTCATAGTAATTTTGTGAAACATAGAAGTTTTGGATTCATGAGAATCTAGAATTTGCTTACCATGAGAATAAATATGTATGCTGTGTATCAAAAATTTTACATTCGCCACAATAACGTCCAGTTTGAGTTCAAACTGATATTTCAAAATCTCATAATTTACTTAAGATGCATGATGGAGTGTCTAAGCTTCGGATGATTGTATATGCTATTGAAGCAAACAAAACACAGAATCACGTACCTCAAACAGTGTATTGTCCTTTTATAAGTAGCCATCTTATATTTGGGAATGTTGCTGCCATGTATTTGTAAAAAAAATATGAAATTTGATGACATGTTGATCTTATCGGATTTTTATAAAAATATTAAAGCCCAGTAATGTCGGAACCATTATCGGACTTAATTCGACCTACCAACTAATTTTGTTACATCATTGCGTCGCAACGTTATAAATAAAACTAACAATGATACGAAATGTTTCTTTATAGCGTTTATCTAATTTTTTTCTAAAATGCGTCTGGGTCACCCATTGGTGTTGATATTCTGGTATAACAGAAACATAATATAAACTCATATAAAATTAAATATCTCTCTGTAACAATATTTTTTCTACATAGCAAAGAAATGTGTAAAGCAAAGAAGCAATTTTTGGGTATATAATAAAAGTGAAATCTATCTATTCGTTAACAAGCAATGTGGAGGAACCAACTCTTGAAAAAACAATGTACAGACAGACAGCCCTTCATATTTCCATACAGTTTTTAAGTTTAAAGTCTTGAAAAGTTACAAATGTTGTTTTTAGAACAGTCATTTTTCAAAAGATTGGTTTATCTGAAAAAGTTTCTAAATCTCCCTTAAAAGTATCTTAATGCAGAAAACTAAACAATCTCTAACTTTTAAAACGTTGAAACAAATGGTTCTACATGGGACGTCTAAATCATTTTTATTTTTGTTGGAAATATATTTGTGATGAAATAGCTATGCATGAAGTAATAAATTATATTAAATGGTTAGAGACTTACAGACTGAAGAAGCATTTTCAATACATGATTCATTATTTACGCTGACACTATTTGATTAGTCGACGATATATTTGTAATAATTATGACTGCATCTCAGTTAATCAAACACTGAATCAATAATTAAATAAATAAGAAACTGAAACAATAATGTTGTGTAGTATATGAAACACGTTTGCAAATAAGAGGATTTTGAAGACACTTTTAGCGTATCTGTTATTCAAGCCTCAGTCACTTTTAGCTTTGAAAAAATGAAAATTTATTTCAGATTTTCTTGCAAGCAGTAAAAATTCAAACATATTCCTGGACTTTAATAAAAAAGAAATACATATTTTTACATATGTGTAGAAAGTATTTCACTTCAATCAAGAATTTTTATGAGTTTCCTCAATAATAATGATAATTTGGATACTCCATCAATAAAAAAGGCATTCAACCTATGGAAAAGTTTCTCTGAATTATTTTAATAACGCATAGTTCTTTTCGATTATTAAATGGGTTGTAGATAAATCTTCGTAAACAACTGTTGTTTTTTTTATTATGATCTGCATTCAAAAAATAATTCATACTCTGCATTTATCTGAATTATTAAGTTTCCTCTTCCTCTATATTTACTCTGCATTTACAATTTGTTGTTTTCGTCTCTTGGAAACCTTCACATTAAAGATTTACGTTATTCCTTAATTTGATTCGTCGTGGCTTTTTCTTTTTTCCTTCAACTCACTAATTAAATCACCTATTTATTAAATATCAAGTTAATTATTATAAAGTAGATCTTCCTTTCAAGATTCTAAACTGGCATAGCTTTAAGATTATATTTTTGATAGAAATTTTATTTCAACTAAGCAAGGCTTCTAAATTGTGATAACAAATGAAACTGATTTATCCCTTATTATATTTTGTGATTATATGAATGTAATTAAGCATTGAACTTTATATATTGAACTTTATTACTGAACGTTTCCAGTTATTTTGTTTTGGCAAATATTGTGTGTGGAAAAAGAATGAAGCCGCATATTTTTTTAAAGAAATAAAATTAAAGCATTTTTTGAGACTCAGGAGGTGTAAGCAAGAAGGAATCTTATATTGTATTCATGGAGTTGATTTTCCTTTCATCGTAAAGTATTTTTAGGACTCGCACTGTAGTTCTTGAGCATCATTGAAGCTCTATGGTTCTCAAAAGTGCTTTTTCACTGAAAGTTAACGAATTTTGTTTGATCTCATCATTTATGCATTTATATTTAAATGTTATAATTTTTTTCAAATTTAATGTACAAGCTGTCTAGAATTAAAATTCTCCTATTCAGAGCTGTATACAGTCGTGACCATTCATCAGAAAAGTGTGTAATTTAATATATGACTTAATGAAAGAATGGGAAACACAATCAGCGAAAAAAGTAATTTCAAATATTGCCACAAGAGGAAGTTTTCTTAATAAATTATACATTTAGCTACAATTTTTACCTGTACAATTTTGATCACAGTAAAGCATGTTCCACATGAAAGCCAACATTGTAAGCTACCATCTAAAATCGCAGGATGGTATGTTCCGCAGTGGAGGGAAATGTAATTTTGGAAATGTTGGGAACTTGCCTCAAAACGCTGCCCTTGTTATCAAGTCAAGTTCTTGTGATACCACGGCATACCAAATGTTTCAAATTCCCCTAAAGCCAAAAATCGCATGGATTGTGGTCTGGGTATCGGTAAGGCCACACTTGACGATAATTTCAGCTGATGATACGTTCTTCTGTAAAATGTATCTTCAGAATGTCCTTAAACATAACATGCAATGTGTGGAGGATACGCGTCTTGCATAAAGATTGCACATTAGGATGGGTCGAAAAAACTCAATTTTTTTTTTTCATGTTGCTATACCGCGAAAAAGTTGCGAATCGATGTGAAATAAAACGAGGAAAATAATTAAGAAAATTCATTGATATCTTCTGTTCCCGCAAGAGCCTTGAAAATCTTAAAAAGTGACAAAATAACGACTATTTTTCAAACTTTTTTAAAATTTTAAAATTTCCTTCAATCTCTTTAGTACAGCACTAGCTGTTAAGTTCCCCTTTTTTTAAAAATACTAAAATTTATTTTATCAAAATAAGTCATTAACTACCGTTGGTACATTCTGTTCAAAATTGACAAAAATTTGTGAAATTGCTTTAATATGCAATTTTTAGGTCCTAATCCTCAATATAATCTTCATACATCATCTTGTCGACGAATTGCATCGATCAATGCATATATACAGTAAAAAGATTGTTTAGGTCTAAAAATATGTAATTTTTATTTATTTACTTTATTTATTGTAACGGATTCCAAAATTAAGCTTCAAAATTGCAATGTCATTTATTACTTAAGAACGAATGGCAAGATTTCAGAAAGTAGCAAAAAAATTAACAGACCTTTGAGAAGATACTTCAGCAATTAAACTATCTTTATGCCTCTTCAATTTCTTGCATGGTGTTTTCCACTTTCTTCTCAACAGATGACACTTGTAAGTCTGATTTATGGGAAAACTCGGACATTCCAAACAATAAAGTTTCTGTGTTTCCACAAACTTTTCACGATTCTCAACTTTTCCGCGGTATAGCGAAATGAAAAAAAATTTTGAGTTTTTTCGGCCCACCTTAATGCACATGAAAGGGACGGACGTGCTTACATAGCCGGGAAAATTTCGTTCTCTATCAAAGGCATATATCACTGCCCAGGGATCGAGCATGACAATAGACCTGTCGAAGCTAACTCCTCGAAGAAATTGTTCAGGCCCAAAATAGATGATGCAGAAAATTCACACGTTACCTTCACTTTTGGGAAATGCAACGGAGCTTCTAGGATCTAGAGCAGATTTTGTGAATCTCAAATTCGGCAATTTTGACTATTCAGTGAACCCTACCAAATGAAAATACACTTTATCCGTCCAGAGGATGTTCGAAGGTCATTCTGAATCTACTTCACAGAGACCAAGAAACAGCAGTGAGAACCGGAGTCGCAGGTCAAAATATGTGGAAACTTCTGCTCAATTGAAAGTTTATACGGATAATATCGAAGGATCTTATGGAGAGTTGAGCATGACTTATTTATCTCCTCAGCTACATAAAGAACACTGATGATGGCAGGAAAGTTTGAGTTTTTTTCTCCCTGTACTTGAAATATATCTTCCTCTTCTACCTCTGAAGGAACAGGTTTTCTTCCTCTTCCAGGAGGAACAGGCAAAGATCCTGTTTCTTCATATTTCAATATTATTTTTCGGTGTCCTTTTATGGTGATTGGACCTGTCATAATCCCCTTCAAAGTACGAATCTTCTGCAGAGCAACTAGATTAGAGATTTGATGAAACAATTACCTAACGAAACGCCATTTGGTAAACTCAAGGCCATTGTCAGTGGTGAGCAAACCGAAAATAAAATTGTTTGTAAACTGTATAGCAGTCATTGTATCATATTGAAAATAATGTGCATATGTACTATGGGTTTTCATGATAAAGCACCCTCTAGTGGCCATATTTACTTTTTCCATTGAATATTTTCCACCGCTCCTTTATTAAGCCGTCAATAAAGTTATACACTTTTCTGCTGAATGGTTACGGTTGTAGGAAGCTCTATATGGGAGAACTTTAATTATAAACTCCTTACATGATTGCATTTTTGTTCGTTTAATTTTATTGAAATTATCTTATGATCTCAGGTGTACTCTCTAAACGAAACATTCTGTGCCAACTCCAAGCTTGTTTTATTTACATATCATGACATGATAAAAAATCTTATTGTTTTTCAGACTGTAATCAATGTAATTTTTTCTATAAAGCTTAAATAGCGATGTTCAAGGTATACAAGGTGTTTCAAAACTTTTGGTACAAATTTACAAAGTGTAATAGAACACACCAAGACCAGTGTAAATCACTATCAAATGTCTGTTCTTTACACAAATGGTAAAGTTCCAATGGTCCTTACTGTTGTGTACTAAAATGATGAAATGCAAGGAAAATTGAAAGAAGGAAAATTGGTGGACTTCAGGAACATATTTTATGGCACAAAATTACTCAGAACGATCAAAACTGAGGTCACCATCATTGACGAAGATGTCACACCGCCGTGCACATTTTCGAAAACACCAGATGTTTCTCGTATGAAAGGTGTATCTGCAAAACTTCTAGCAATAAGATTCTCATCAGAATCGACAGGATTCTGATGAGGCTCTTCATTTGACCTCACAGGAAAAAGTCTAGGCATGAGAAATCAAGTGACAGCACTGGGGGGGGGGGATCAATTACTTTCTAAAACTTCAACGCTATACATTGTATGGCGATATGCTCATATAGGTATGATATATCAGTCCTTCAAGTTTGTCACATTCATGTAATCACGTTTATATAATTTCTTGTCATTTACGTGTACCTAACTCTCAAGTTCTAGTGTGGAAGTTAGGCGAGGAGGTACTGCACCACTTGTGAGCATTGCCATCGGATCACGATTAAAAATTATGAGATCCGTCCCAAATTAAACCCTATATAGCTTCAGAAATGGGACGTTAATATAACTAATCTAAATTAAACTACACAATTATCCAAGATTGATTTCTTTTAAGATATTCTATAGATTGCCTAAAAATGCTTAAAATCTTCATATATAACCTTTATTAAGTCGATTTCAGTCAATTAGTTATGAAAAACAAACTTTGTACTTTCTATTCCAGTTTACTTTTAAATGAACAGTTTGAATGATAAGATTTTAACATTTCGAAAAAGAGATTGAAAAAGAAAAATCTCATTTCAACGGAAATTTAATGAGGCGAAATAAACTCCATTTTCTACGAAAAAGCAGGAAGCTAAATTATTTCTAAATCAAAAAGTACCTTGAATGAAAAAATGTCTGGTCCGTAATCGAATTTCTTCTATATTTGAATAATTATTATTCTCTTTATTTCCGAATCAAACTTGTAAAAATTGAATATAAATGGTTTAACTCTGAAATAAAAACCAAATTTAAGAAAGTGTAGAATTTTTTAAAGTGCTCTTATTAAAACAACAAATTTTCAATCTTATTTTAATGTTTGAAAAAGTTTTCCAAATATGAAATATAAAAAGAAGATCCAGTTTTTCGACTTCAAATTTCTTTTTTGTTCAGTTTTGTATTTTTATCATATTCCGAGAAATTAAATCTCCATTTCCGAAAAATACATTGTTTTACTTTAGAATAAGTTCTTCCATCGTAACTTAAAAATTCTTCAAGCTATTAAATATTACTGATTATATATTTAAGTTTAAAAATCCGTAAAAACTTAGATATATATTGTAATCAAATTCTCTCTGATAAACAATTTAGAATGCAATCTGATACAAAAAATATTCACTGTGTTTCAACATATTACAGAGGTTTTCACTATAACTCGACTTATTCAATTTGTTAGAAACAGTAGATGCTATTCAGTTACTTTCAATAAAAATAACAGAAGAAAATTCGGACCTTGTGATATGTATCATTTTAAGTCATGTATTATTTTATGCCAGTAGTTAGATTTCTGTTTCGGAATCGGAGAATTCTTGGTTCGAAACCCAATTCCACCAAAGATACGTAACTGGACCTTGTGCAAGTTAAATCTGATTTCCAGAATAATCCTCCAGCTGGTGTAGCGTAGATGCTTCGAGAAGGATTTGTCGGCTCAGGCTCGACCTCGTCGTCTGACAAGGCTCAATATTGCAAGGTCCCTCCCAAAATATTCCTTGTGTTGTTTCCAAATTGGCGTTAATATTACTACTTTAAAGTTAATCCTATTCTTAATGAATTAATTGAATGTTTATGAATTTACATACGTTATCTATTGTCTATTAGAATCAAAAATGTTTTCATGAAAGCTAATTTTGAAATCTGACTTATATTTTATTTTTCTGTATAGTTGACTCTAATAGTCATTTCATAAACTGAATAATAAGATATTCATTCAAAAATTATCCATCTCTGTTAGTATCCATTGTAGGAGTAAATAGTTTTTCCATGGCTTTTACAATTCATTGTTAAACATATTACACAAATATGAAGCCTAATTAAATAAATATTTAACTACTAATCATAGTGAAACAATAGGCAGTCATTTGTAAAGAATCATCCCTGTGTGTGTTTCAGAAGCTATTATATCTTCTAAAAGTCCGTTTTATGTTCCGTTCTAAATGCAGTTATGCAATGAATATGAAAATATCAAATAAAATTACTTCAGATCATCGCAACTTAAAAAAGAAGCAAGTCGTTTAACTTACATCTAATTCACTGCTTTAATTTTGACAAAAGTTATAGATCTTGAGAGAGTGAGTATGATGAAAAATATGAAATGATCAATGACATTAAAAGAATCAATTTAACAGCCGCTTAAAGACTTCTGACTATCATATATAAAAAATTTATGCGTTACTAAATAATGATACATCCACAACATTTTATGATGAATCTGGAACAAAATTCACGACTTTTTCTTCTTCTCATCCCATCGTTTTGTTGGGAGCGAAACATCTCAGCTCAGTGAATCTTGAATGATTATCTCTTAATTGTTTCTTCTTCGAATACTTTAAAATGTCGAATATCCATTTAAATAACTCTTAACTTGTATTCTCTATTTTGCGACAGACACTTTACAATTTCTTAACAATATGAAAAGCGTTTGAATAAATCCAAGTACTTTTACAGAGAAACGAGCATATATTTATACTCAACGTTATAATAAATGGGAAGATGTATTACAATATTACATGCATCATCATCATTACACCATCTTCATCATGGCATTCGAAACTTTCAAGGTCGGAATGTAATAATATATATCATTCTCTAATTTGATGAATATTTTGTATAACTGGTTCAATACTGTTAATTCAATATAAAACTCACTACGATAATTTTAATAAAATTAAACAGTTTTCTTTGATTAAAAAATAAATTTTAGTCAACTGTATGGGAAAGGTAAAAATCAATTATATAAAATATTACAAAATAATCATTATATAAATATGTATTTTACCTCACATCTTCCCAAGATTTATATTCTTAATAAAAGTTTCTCAGCGTATTAATTTTCATTTTTGCATTCATCTTTTTAAAATTACCCATTCTTGCTTTCGTATTTTAGGTTTAAAAAATGACAAATTTTCCAAGAAATGTGATTAAAACTGTAGAACTTGGTTTAATGCCCATCGTGTTGCTTCAAAACGAGATGTTAATGTAACTAAACTAAACTTCTGATGTTTCAGCTAAATAATATATTCGCGTGAGTTGTGTTATTTCTCAAGTCTTATTAAAAACTTTTCTTGTAATTATTAAAAATGAGGTTGTGTGTAATGAGAAGGAACACGTTCCATTTTAGGTTTTGCGGTTATCTTATACGCAATGCTCCTTCTTCTTTTTTATGATTCTTCTTTTGCAGATACTATATAAATTTTTTAAAATCTCATCTTCCTTGAAGGCTTATTAAAATCTTATTTGCTCCACATGCTAAATCCTAAATTTGTAGCTCTAAGTTTAACCTCCAATTTCAGAGAATTTTCTTTATTTTCTGTATAATCATGCGCGGTTTTTAATCTCTGTCTATATTGTTACAAAATCGTCTTGAGGGTGTACTTGAATACAGTCTAATAAGCAGGATTATAAAAATAAAGCTCTCTAATTTACAAATATTCTATGAAAAGAAACGTATCAAAAGTATCAAAACAGCACTTGTAAAAATTTTCAAGCAGAGATCACCAACAGACAAAGAACTTTCAATCGCGATAAAAGATTTCTTATTTTCTCACCAGCTTGCTTGCTGATCAAACTCCAACTGACTACTCTTGGTTTGAGAGCTTGCTTTTATATCTTTTGAACAGGAAGCGACATTATTACATAGGGAGTGATGTAATCTCTAAAAGGTTCATGAGATAGAACGACAGTTCAGGATTTTTCAAGAAATTCCTTTTGTCTCCGAAGTCGCCAAAGTTTGTCGCAAAGGTCGCCAAATTTTTCTCAACGTCGCCAAGATTACCAGGTCAGGGAAACAACTTTACAATTTCTTAACAATATGAAAAGTGTTCGAATAAATCCAAGTACTTTTACAGAGAAACGAGCATATATTTACACTCAACGTTATAATAGCGTAACCCGCTAAACCGAAGCGAATAATTAAATCGCAATTTCTACGTTCCTTAAAGCTAGAACGACAAAATAAGTCAAATATTAATATCAAGAGGCAATTCTAGGTCTAACAGATACCAAATTTATCCAAAAATTTATAATTGCAATATAAACACACAGAGCCGAAAGAAATAAAACACTCTCCATTAAAAGGTGTTTCAGAGAAGCACTAACCACAAGGGAAATGTTCAAAAATAAACAAATCCACCAGGATGAAGAAA
Source organism: Araneus ventricosus (assembly GCA_013235015.1). NCBI lineage: Eukaryota > Metazoa > Arthropoda > Arachnida > Araneae > Araneidae > Araneus > Araneus ventricosus. The sequence continues at coordinate 995,073 of BGPR01000097.1, forward strand.
CCTTGTAGTTTATAAAATACATAATCTGAATAAAATCTTAAAATTCAAAAGACACCAGCATTTCTGAATGCTTCCTCCAGTAACATTTTATTAAAACGAAGAAGAAAACTTTGCAATCATAACTTTTCCATTTCCACAATTTAAATTTATCTTACAATTAATGTATTTCGTGTAATAAATAACCGTTGAAAAATAATTCGATGAAAGGACTTGAGCGAGTCAACCTTCATCTGGGAATCGTTAGGTACTTTTAACCGTTGGAAATCCTTTTTAAATTCTGTCCGTATCATGATTTTGTGATTGGAAGGTAAAACGACACTGTGCAAAGCGAACCCATTAACTCCGCCTGACCTATTAATCATTTTCTCTTCTCTTCCCAAGAGCGCAGGATCGAGAGAAATACTCAAAGTGGGAAGTCATCGATTTGCACTATTTGAACAGAGCGAGAGTGAAATTAGAGGCTTTGAACGACTAATGGGTTTCACGCGAATTTCAATTTCAAATTAGTCTAATTTAGAAAAATTCCCCCGCCTAACACTGAAAGAATGTAGAAACAATATAAAATCAGGTTTAAATCCCCTCGGTGCATTGTGATGGTGTTGAGTTCGCTCTTCGCCTATGTAAATAACATCGCTAGACGAGAGTATTGTTGGTTTCGAAGGCAAGTCGAAAACTAATGATAGGCCAGTTTTCTAATGGTGTTAGGAAATCGAAGTTAGAGGGATGTTACTATGTTGCCGGCGACATTTGGCCTTATAATCGTGTTTCGTATTCGCTTTAAGGAACTTTAAGTAATGGTAGAGGAGAGGACTCATGATTTTCTGATTGAAGCACTTAAGGGGTGTATATGTTGTTTTAGAGTTTGATGGAAACTGAAATTCTACTGAGTTGAAATTATCACGCATAATGAATGAATGGAAATGTATCATCATATCGAAGCGTACTTCAGTCAATCATTTAGTATAGTATGTGTTTCTGTAAATCTTTTGACAATTTGAATTACGAAACGCGTTATCAGGTAATAAACATCCCTTTTCGTCGTTTTTGTTAGAAACGACAAAGGAGTATTGGAATTTTTACGAGAAATAAGGAACATTATCAAACATTTCCTTTCCAGCGACAATTAATGATTGAACTTAATATGGCAAGAAAAAGGATTTTGCATAATATTAATTAATTTTAGTTAAAAATTTAAATATAATATGAAATAGTTGTCCATAACAGTTGAAATCTTTATTTCTTATTGGATATTCCTTATAATGTTTTATGAAATTAGTGTTTCGTCATCTATAACAGTTTTGACGAGAAACAACCTTTTTTTACCATTTGCATAATGTAGTTACTACAATAATTTCCTTTTAAAATAATTATTAAAACTAGTATTTGTTTATTGTATTCATTGACTTATTTATTTGCATATAATATTTCACTGATTTACTCTCACTATATAAAAAGATAAGGCAAAATCTGCCATGTTTTTGGGAAGCAATGTAAGAGTTTTATTTTAAATCCTACATGTATATGTTTGATGTATTTGTGTAGAACCATTATTTTCAAAATTTCTACAACTTTAATTTAATATTAATGGGATATCAAAATATTATTGAATGTTCAAATTATTAACTGACAGGCTGGCCAAGTCACCGAGAAGTTTCAATTTCATGGTGAAGCGTGTATTTATATATTAAAATAAGTTAAAATTAAGCTATCTTAGACAATGTTTTAACATTTTACCTGTGAATGTGCCAATGGATTTTCATTAAATACATTCCCTCAGATTTAACTACCTTTATCTTAATTGGATTCTTTTTATCTTGATAATGGATAATGTTTTGCTTTTCAATAACTTATCCAAACATCTATAAACTTTTGGTTGGTTCATATTTGAAGCTCGAATTTCTTATATGATGTGTTAATCTGCAGGCAAATTTCTAGAGTTATTCAGTAATACTTTGATAGATCATATGTTTATTAAATATGATTAACCACAAAGTTGTCAAATGAAATAATTATTATTAAAATTATGTAGAAATATAATATTTTATAAGTAATTATAAATATTACATAATGAATCAAAACTAGCTTTAAAAGTTTGAATATATTTCTGTCGTGTAAATGTGATGCATTTATTTTATACATAGTTTATGAGCCATCCTTTGATAGAAGTACTCACAAAAAAATCATGATATGTGGGTAAGCTCCACTGCGCTTAAAAAAACTAATTTAGAATATTTTTAAGATTTTCTGTCTTTCCTGGTCTTTCATTGCTGCGCAAAAACAAGTTTATTAAAGATTTCTAATTTTAAATGTATAATTTTATATGATGATATTTAAAATAATTCTATGTAGTGCAAGAACTGTATACACAGGTGTTTCGGAACTTCGTGTACAAACTTGGAGGGGAGAAAGTGAGCTTCGTTAGGAATAATAATCACACAAAAACATGGATGTGCAAACGCCATCTGGAGGCAACAAATGGCATTTAAAATAATACAACGTTGGCCAAAATGCCGCTATCTTTCTGAATCTTAACCGTATTATCCTGAAATATTTATATAAGTTGCCCTATATATATCTGTCTTTGAAGTTATGAAAGAAAAATTACTCTACGGTTCGTAGTGAAAAATTAGTTACTAGAAATGCTCATATTTCCTCTAATAGTCAAGGTATTTACATCAAATTTTAACACAATGCTTCTCTAACATATTTTCACGTATTCTTTAAGTTTCATACAATTTGGTTGAAAACTCTGCAAGTTAAAAGCAAACCGCGTACGGAAAATGTGAGATTTTTTAAACAAATCTTTATATCTTCCCGAATATTCGTGCTATTTTTATGAAAATGCAAGTAAATAGTGAGCACATCACACAAAAGAATTGATAAAAGTTGCAAACCATTATCAGTTTTCTGTGAAGCGGGTTGAACCAAAATCCCTTTTCGACTTCATCAATTTCTGGTCAGTCCCCTAAATGCTTGTGGTACGGAATCTTCAATGTAAATCGTGATTCCATATAGAGACCTATTCTTTATATGGAAAATGTGAAACGCTACCAGTTGACAAAATGAGACCATAATATCTGCCAAAGGATTTTCATCTCAAAGAACCCACATTGAATCATAGGGTCAAGTGGTTCAAAAATTTATTGAAAAATAGGGAGTGCATTTTGCGACTTGAAAAGGTCTTCAGATTCTGTGGGGACATTTGCAATAGTCTTAATCAGGACTGGGTCTATGAACTTGATTGGAGTGTGTCGGTTTCTGTAATTTTTTTTTATCTTGATGACACGAGGACTTATTGACTTAGAGGGATATTTCTTCTATTTCACATCTTTGCATAAATATTTTAATATATTAGAAATCTTTATCTCCTGGTCTAGTTTGGTGCTCCTTGCCGAAAACGTTGCTTGGCGGCCCCAATAAAACATGGTCCATGCCCTCCCGGCCTCTGCTATTTACTACTAATACTCGGTTCACTCTCCTCGGGTTTTCGACGGTTTTAGGATTTGTTTGTTTAATTCTTTTTGAAATAGTTATCTTGTCTATAGTAATTTGTTTGTTGGATTTCTTATGTGATTCTGTGCTCTTGTGTGGTTTTAGTAATGCTTCGCCTTTCGATTTTTTTATTGTAACTGTTTGGTTTCAAATGTTATTGATTTTAATTTGGTTAACTTAAATTTTACTTTTTTGTGTTTTATTTATTCACTCTTAATCTTTTTGTGTTTTATGTCTTTGCTCTTAATCTTTTTTTAAGTGCTCATGGCTGTAAAATATGATGTTTTAAATTGTTCTGTTCACCCTGTAGGATTCTTTATAAATTTTGTTTTAATGTAGTTCTTTTCTTTTGTTTTATGTTTCCCCTCCAGCCTGTGGAAGGCCTTACACCCTCTTGGGTATTCTGGGCCGGGGAGGTTGTAAATAAATAAATAAAGATAATATCTGCCCAGGAACGTGTCCACAAAGTTTCAGAGAATCCGGCGTCCGTGGATGTCACAACATCGACTGTGAGTATAGTTCATAAGCGATGGCATTTGTCTAGGACAAACACTGCAGGAAATTCAATATCACCCGAAAGGCTATACCATTCCCCGTGAATTTTCAGCATATGAGGCGAAAGATTACCCATAATTTCTTCCAAATTACAAATGAATTGATGTCACAGGTTAAGACTCAACCATGTACGTCTATTTCCAGCGCACGATGTGCGGAGGATGCTCGAAACTATTCAGCTGTATATCCTGACTAGTCCAAAATCAGAATTAACTCCGATGCGGAAAAGCACATCATCACCGGACTGTGGAATAGTGCGTGTAGTATAGTCAGACAAACCATCCAGAATCATTCTGCTTCCTTTTTTTTCAATGATGTATGTTCCTGCGTCCTGAAGAATCCCCCAGAGGCGTATCATTCTGTTTGCAGAGATCAGTACAACTAGGGGATGGAAGTTAGATCTTTTGGAGTATATTCTGCTGACTGCCGCTAGAACATTGATGCTAGTTAGCATTCAGATGTGAAATGTGTGTGCGAGCTCGCGCCCATACATATGCTCCGTATGCGCATGCGCATGCGTATGATATCATATACCATGTATTTTGCATATAGTCAATATTTTTGTTTTAAGTCTGAAGTTGATTGAAATTTAGATGCAGAATTTGTTGGCTGCCTCATATGAAACAAGCTCCAGTGAATGTTCGAGACCTTTCGACTTCATAATTGAGAAAACATTGAAATAAATTAATAACTTTTAACAAATTCAATCATCATATTCATTAATTATTTAATTGTTCCCTTTGAAATAATTGCGATACCAGTTTTGTCCAGATATGTCGAGCATTTGTCCAATTTTTTTGAGAGGACTCATTATTATCGCCGTCAATTGTATTCATCAATTCAAACAGCAATAATAGCCTTTCAGATGTTTCAAATCAATATGATGGTAAATTTATTCAACACATTTCCTTTCCCCAAGCTCTTATCTTCGTTAAAGCATTATATTTGCACACACATTTATCTATTCTATTTTCAATAACATCGCAAAGTGCCTTAAAACACCACCAAATTACCCAACAGTTATCATTAATGAAGAGTAATATCTTCCCCATCTGTCAGTGTAACGATTTATTCATTGATTGCGCTTTTTCATAATACAACACATTATTGATTTGTTTTTGAGTGTGAGAGCTTTGTTTCATTTGTTTACGTCAGTAACTTAACGGTCAAATGGGGGATATTTTTCTCTAGATATTCCAAAAGGTATACACTGGAATTGCAATTATAAAGAACCGATACCAAAATTTGAAAATAAAATATAAATTAGCATTTCACTTTCAGAGTGCAAAAACTTGATTTCAATTGCTTATGTAATTTAATCAATAAATTTGTTTGAAAACATATTATGGAACAATGACAAATCTAGAAATCTTTTTCTGTGATATTTAGAGTTAAATGTGTTTTACCGATGAGTAATATAAGGTTCAACAATAAAATTCCCTTTTCTTCTAAGTCAAAAATTTAAATTATTTATTAATATTCCTTATTTGTTTCCTTAGTTCCTTTCCAATAGTTAAAAATTACAATACCGAAAATAATATAAGAAAACCATTTCTAATCTGAAATTAGCATTAAATTATACATTTTTTAAATCTTCAGATAGAAAAATTAATTTTACATGAAATATGCAATAGTCTTAACTAACAATCTAAAGACTGCGAAAATTTCTTAGATAAAGAAAATGAACGTATACCACTTTCACAGAGTTCCAACTGTAGATTGTACTTGACAGGTGTTATTAAATTTTTATGGACATGTAATTGTTGATGCGTAATTCAACTCACCTTAGCCACTTTATTTTAATTAATCATATTTTTTATACACTTTATTTCAACTTTATTTAATAACAATTGTGTAAATCTACTATATAAATGAATTTAAGGAATATAGGGAAATAATTTCAATGAGAGTTTTTAATAATTATTAATTAATTAAAAAACTATATTTTTAAAAGTAAAATTTAATTAGTAAAGATTTTCCTACCTCAATTCAAAAATGTAATAATAAAATTGATTGATTAATTAATTATTAGAATAGTTTTAATTATTCTAACAATGAAAAATGTAAGTGTGGCATGGATGTATCACGGCGTAATACTGAGTTAGATAGAACATAAAATTAAATTAATTGAAAAAATTAATTAAAAATTAAATTTAACAACAAAATTGAAACATTTATTTAACTGTTCTGCATACGAAGAGGTAATGAATTATTTCATAAACGAAGAATAAAAATGGTGATCACTGCTTTAAATGATTTCGTTGTTAACAAGATTTAACAATTATATACAGGGTGATCACAAAATAATTTCACTTGTTTAGAACATTTCGCAGTTGCAATTAACTATCGGATCGATATCAGAATTTGTACTAACAATATTCTAATTATGCGCCCAAAGATTCTGCCATAAAAGAAATTAGATCCAATACCGTCCTATAGGGGGTGCTTCTACATATATAGGCGTAGAGATTGAAAACAGAATGTCTAAAAACGTATATATTCCACAGAAACATTATCAGACGCTTGAACTAGACATTATATGACTCAATATGTATCCTATTCTAAATTTGTATCATTTGAAGTTGAAAGACGGTTTACTTAACCGCTGACCGAACATCATTACCCGTGATTTTTCGCACATGTCGTATGATATTGTATTTTAATTCTGGTAAAATAGCAATGGTTACGTCATGCACCACAAACCTTAGGTATCACACCTACAACCGGTTATCACATGGGGCGAAATCAGGAAAACATGGTGACCAGGCAGTGGAAAATATGCTACTAATTATTCGATAATTGGATAAATATTGACTCATTCTGTAAGCAGTAGACAGAATCCGCAAGCACATCTAGCACTCAGTTGTCAGTGTTGTGAATCGAATTACTTGTGCCCTATAATGTGGTGGAGGTTATGTTGAACACTTATTGAATAAATAAATCAATGTAATGCATTCAATTTGTGTTCCTTGTGCACTGAAAAAGAGTGTATTTCCTTGTATATATTTTAGAGGATCGTTTTGTTCCGATTAATGATAACTAGCTGATTTTTTTGGTATGCTACTTATCTTTTTAACGTAGTTCTTTTTAATTGTGTTTTAACGTTTTTAATGCATTTACAGAATTTACTTTTTGAGTGTGTTTGTGTGTTTTGAATTTCGTGGCTCGCCTTATGAAATATAGAGCCTTATTAATTTATCTTACTTTTTGTTCTGGTATATTATATTTATTCCCCTTATGTGTCGATACACAAAGTACTGATGGAACTCAATACTTCGTTTGAACTTGTTAAGACCTTTACGGTTATCGAGGAATACCCTGGAATGTCGTCTAAGACTAAAACATCTCCTCAGAAGCGTAAGCCCCCAGCTAACAGAAACCCGCCTCCCGATATACCCGATGTCATCCCAGATCTTATTGGCAAAATTCGGACGGATGAATTTGTTGACGGGGTCGATCAGTTGTTGAGAGATAACTTGGAGAACTTCGGTCAAGCGTCAGATTCATGGATAACGGATAAGAAAAAATATTACAAACTCCCTCGTAATGATGTCGCTGTGGATTATTTCAAATGGTACATAAATTTGATGAAAGATCTGTGTTCCAGTATCAGCTTACTTAGAACAGAAAGCTATGATCTGAAGGAGGTGACAGTGAATAATTATCCAGCTATTATTAAGGCAAAAATGCTTTTTACTTGAGAGGGAAAACATTAGGATTAGAGCACAACTCGAGGAAAAGCACGTCATTATAGAGACACCTGTCAGAGAAAATATTATTAGAGTTGAACGACTCAATGTGGAACTGGTTCCTAGAATCAGTGGTCATATTAGAGAAAACCTTGTGGATGAGGTGAGTAAAAAATCTAAGGAGGACAAGGACAAACTAGTAAACGAGATTAAGATAAACTCGGAAAAGACATTGACTAAAAACTTTCCTCAGGGTACGAACAGCCAGTCAACTCACGGGTCTGGCAGAAATTTAATAGATAATGATAGTGTGTTGATAGTCAAGACCAAGGAAGTAGATAATAAGAAATTCCCCGAGAATAAGGAAATCATTACAAGGGTTATTGTGAGGTGTAACAACACGCAAGAGTGAGAGGCATTACTAAAATTGGAATTAAAATAGCTACGGCTGATGAGGAAGTGAAGGCCCTGAAAGCCCTACTGGAGAAAGAAGACGGGATATCTGAAAAATTTGAGATTTACATTCCAAGGAAAAGGAGGCCACAGGTTATTTTATATAATATATAAAAAGAGTTGGAGAAGAAAGAAGATCTACTTAAGGGGTTACTAGCAAAAAAATGTCTTTCTTGCTGATACGAATAATATACCTTTAGTTGCGATAAATTTTAAAATCTCCGCTAGAGAAGCACCAAATTTAATCATTGGGTTCTCACGGTTAAACCAGTGAATTTTAGTACTCTGATGGTTAAAGAAGGATTGTACTTTCAATTCAGGAGGCTTCGCTTTACTGAATTTATTAATGTTAAGCTGTGTAAACATTGTTTGGGATACGTTCATAACATCAAATGTTGTGAAGACAGGGAGAAAGAAAGATCCCAGAGATGTGATAATTGTGGGGAACTTAAACCCAAAGGGGTGGAACACGATTGTAGACTACCCAAATGTCATCAGTATACGATAGCTAGAGAAAAATACGGAACTGATTATGGAGTTAACCATGGTGCCTTGGACAAGAGCTGTCGTTCATTTCAAAGGCGGAGGGATTTGATTAATTATAGAAAGAACTGATTATGGTAAATAGTCTTAACGAATCCAGATTAACGTCAATCAGTCTCCAGCGGCACATACCAAGGCTTTCGAGGTCGCGAGGGAATTGAAACTTGATTTCTTAGCAGTCCAGAAACCCTATGTGATTCAAGGGGAGCCTCTTAAAACGAATTTACATGTAAAACTTACATGTCTGGAAATAAACGAGCAATTTTGTACATTCTTAATAATAATTTCAGGCATTTTTCAAATTTAAAACTACTTATACAGTAACTGCCGAAATTCACTATGTCAACCAAATATTTAATATACTTAATGCTTATTTCCTACCAAGAGAGGATATTAATGATGTGTTGAATGAATTAAATGACTACGACTTTATAAATTCTTTTAACTTCCTGGTGGGAGATTTTCATTTTTAAGCCAAAGAATGGGGCTATAGCTCAGACACTCTCAGAGGGAGGATTTTATCAGAGTTTCTGGCCTCAAATAACTTAAGCATTTGTAATGTCAAAGAGTACGGACCGACCTTCAGCTCTTCCTGACATGCCGGGTTCCCTGACTTAAATCAATTCAATGATTAAACACTATATTAAAAACTGGGTGTCCTGGATATGGTCTCCCTCAACGACCATAGGTTAACTTCGGAAGATATTTTAGAAAAAACTTTTTTATTTAAAGACAAAATTTGGCGTGGGAAAATTTATTTGGAATTTTAAAAAAATATAATAAGAAACTAAAAAAGGATTTAGTCGAGATAAACAGCACCACAGAAATTAATAGGTATTTTAGAGATTTTATTGAGATAATTACAAAATGCGCTTATAAAAGTTTTAAAAAGAAACCCAAAAGGGTAGTTGGAAAATTTAAATTTTGGACGAAAGATCTTGGTATTCAGAGAAATAAAGTTGGCAAACTGTACAAGAAACTAAGCCGTCTGACGAAGTGTATTAATGCGGATCCGGATACCATTCAAGTCGGGGACCTTGCCCACAAAAGTTATAGAGCCATTTTCAAAAAACTATTGATATAAATAAAGATTGAAATCTTGGGAGTTATACTGTAAATCTTATAATGAAAAATCCTGATATGTCTTTAAACTAGTCTTTAATAAATTAAAATGTAAAGCAACCATAACACCAAATAATAATCCGAACTCTACTATCAAAGAGAAAAAGCAATATATGATGGACGTATTCTTTCCGGGTGCTTACTTAAATGGTCAACTTTCTCATATTCCGATCATTGAGGAGGTTATGCTACTAAATGAAAAAGAATTAGAACTTGTTTTTAAGAATTTAGAAAAGGCTAAAGTACCGGGCTTGGATGGCATTGACTATCAGATCTGGTTGTATTTATACAACTTTGATAAAATGTTTTTATTCGATATTGTTAACACTTGTTTTAAATTTAATTACTTCCCTCAATGTTTGAGAAACGCCAGGGTTTTCTTCCTGTTAAAAGCCGGGAAGTTTCCTGTCATATTATCCTCCTACCGGCCGGTACGTTTACTGCCAATTATTGGGGAAATCCTGGAAAAACTGTTCTTAAACAGATTCAATAGATGGTTGAGAGAAAACAACATTCTGCATGAAAGGCGATATGGTTTTAGAGAGGGCAGAAGTTGCGAAGTTGCTATTCACGATTTGATACATGTAATTAAACAACACACGAAGACCGAGCACACTGCCCTCATTTCTCTCGACATCAAATCTGCATTTGATAATATGGACTGGTTGGTTCTTTATAAATTATTTGATGACTACGGGGTTCCTGGTTTTTAGAAGAATTTTATATTTTACTATTTTGAAAGACAGAACTGTGTCGTATGTTAACGATGTTTTAAAGATAGACAAAGAATACTGTAAGAGATGTCAGCAGGGAATAGTCCCAACAATCTGGAATTTTTATCTAAACAGTGTTTTATCACTTGAAGGACAAAATATATATTTACAAGCATTTGCGGATGTCCTGGAACTGGTTACCTGCTGTAGAACCTAGGACTTTCTCCAGAACAGCACCAGGCCCTGACCTACAGAGCCTTGAGCTCCTATGGCCAGGGAAAGGCAACCGTGTTCAAAAGAGCCCCATTTTTTATAATAATAATAAGACCATCAAAAAGACAAACAGTATTAAATATCTGGGAATCCATATAGACGATAGTCTAAATTGGAACATTCACATTCAAGATTTACATTCACCAGCAATGATTTTGACAAAAAATTTTAACAAATTAATCAAGAGTAATTGAAGTGTAGACAAGGACCTTGTTAGGCATCGGTACACAGCAGTTATCGAAAAATCATTAATGTACGGTGCCTGGGTTTGGAGAGGCTCCCTGAGCAAGACACAAATAGATCGTCTACACTCCACTCAAAGAATCTTTTTAATTAAACTTACTAGATGTTATCGAACGACGTCCACCAAAGCCCTCAATGTCCTGACTGGTATTTCCCCGCTCCATATTGTGACTAAGGAGCTCTATTTAAAATTTCAGATCTGATTAATGCGTCAACAGAAGCTCCAGCTATTCTCAATATTGAAAATCTAGTTAAATTTGTTAATATTTCCGAAATTCCACCTGAAAACAAATTAATGGAGCTAACAGAGACAAAAAGCGAACATATTTATGATGTTTACACGGATCAATAGTGAAACTGGATTCGCCGTGTGCATTTTAAAAAAATAATATATCAATAGAAGAATATCTATTCAGATTGGGCAGTTGCAACACAGTCTTCCAGTCCGATTTGGCTTGGCTCTAAGAAATAATGCCAAAATTAGTATATTTACAGATAGCCAATCTTCATTAGACGCCATTAAAAGCACAAAGTCTGGATCTGAATTTGTTAACAATATTAAGAGGAATACTTTTAACGCAAGGCAGTTGATCAGCGTGACCTGGGTGAAGACGCATGCCGGTAACCCAGGTAATGAGCATGCTGACGGCCAAGCGAAATTGGCCACGGAGACGGGGGTACAACTGAACTACCCAGCCCCTTATTCATACTTAAATTAAAAATTAATCAATATATTATGGGAGAGTGGGAAGACTATTGGAAAAATCATGAATCATTTCAATACTTAGTCAAAACTTATGTGGACAAGGAGGACAAAAGGCTTTTAATTAGAAATAAATTTTTAATTTACTTTTTGAGCGGGCATGGTCCTTTTCCGCACTATCTACACTGACTTAATTTATTGGATTACCCAAATTGCATCTACGGCCTGTGGGTGACGCAGATCATTTTACTTTTGACTGCTCACTCACTAAAGACTACCATCTCAAAACGCCTGCAGATACTCACAAACCAACATGGTTTAAAGATTTATTAAAAAGCAAACCAGCCACACATGAAAACTAATGGATTCTTTCACTATCAGTGAATCAATCTGCGCAAGAATCAGGGATGAATCTTGAGTTGCTGTTGCAATCTTTCCTTAATTTCTCCTCAAAAGTCTTGAAAGTTTTAAAATTCCTTTAAGTTTTAATTAATATAGTTTTAACTTGGGTTTTTAGAGTTATTATCTTATTTTTTTACCATTGTGAAACGTTAATTTGTTTTATCTATATATTTAAAAAAATCTTTTTATTTAAATTAAATTTGACATTGGGGTACAGATCTCTGAGGATCCCATTTTCAATGGCGACGTTCTGCTGTTGCTCTTGTCTTGTTGATTGTTTTTATCTCTTTATAATATTCACAACTTTTAACCAGAATGTTTTAAATTGTTTTATAGATTTTATCTCAGGAACCCCCGTAATGATGCATTTTCAGGGGCATTTTCTAAGCTTTTGTCTGGAATTTTAATTGATTTAACTACCAGATCTGATGGGTCTATCATCTAAGGATCCCTCTGTTGATGTGAAAAGGATTATGATGGTTTTTAGCACATAACACAGTTTTTAAGAAAGTGTTTTTGTCTTGGTTGACATGGTATGGGGTATTCTTGTAGGTTTTTTCATTTTTTACTTGTGTTAAGGTTTGATTTTTTTGTTGATATGATTTTTAAGGTGTTTAAATCTGTATTCAGAGCGCTGTGTCCAGAGGGCTAGGCTACTCCTGTTATTATAGAACTGTTATTTAGTGTTTTATTTATTGGTTTTAGATTTCTATCTTTCACTTTTTTCTTCTTATTTTTATTACTGTATATTATTCTTGGTTATTTTATTTGCTTTTATTCTATTATCCGTTCTTCTTTGCCCTAACAGAATTTAAGCATTTTATGTATGTGGTAGTTTTAACTTGTTGTCTCCCCACCGACCGTTGTAGGCCTTAAACCCGCTTGGGTAGGCTGGTCGGTGTGGGTCTAAAACTAAAAACTAAAAAAAATCAATGTAATGCAAAAATGCTCTGTTATTGTTTCCAGTGCTTTCGGTGAATTTTTGAATTACGATTTGGCACAAACAGCACATGTTAAAGAGCTTTTGAGCCTTTTTAAAAGATTTTTTAAAGTTGTATAAATTTATGGCTTACCCTGTATAGCAAAATCAGAGCGAGCAAAACATAGTGAGGATTTTTGCGGTTTTTTCCGAGGTGTCAGTTGGTAGGAAACTTGAGCAGAAATTATTGATTACAAGATTCCAAAATAATTATTATAAAGAATTACGAGATATGTTACTGAATAGAAAATAGATAAGGAAATAGAGCACATCAGATACCATAAGAAAAAAATTCCTAAACCTTCATTAGAAAACTGAAATGTATTATAAATGTAATAAAATACAATGAAACCTGTACTAAACGGAATCTAAAGAGACTAGAAAAATTTTCCGTTTTAGACAGGATTCCGTTTCATGCAGGGCTCATTAGTATATGAGGATTTCCGAAGGGAACAAATATTTTTTCCGGTTAAGACAGGATTCCGTTTCTTACAGTGTCCGTTTTAAACAGGTTTTACTGTACCAATTTGCATAATATTTATTATTGAATTTTTAGAATTCCTCTAGGTACATGAAGATTGCTCCTCTTCAAACATTTCAGAAAAGATATATATTTTTTATTATTATTAATATTAATAAAAACGTATTTAGAATTAATTTCATTTTATTAATAATTATTTTATGCATAATATAAAGAACAGGTCATAAAAATATGATTAGTGAGGCAATTCTGTACACATAATGTTTCTGATTTACAGAGGTAAACATGATAGGATGTAAAACTTTTGTAATTCTAAGGAAGCAAGATATAAATTGGAGTACAGAAACAGAGAAATGGAGAGGAAGTCTTGTAAATGACTAAATTTTCTAGTCGATAAAAGCATGTGAGTACACGAAATAAGGAAAAAAGTGGGCCAACTGTCAAGCGATCCTTAAAGACACGCAAAATGCTGATTAGAGTTAGGAAGATGCAAACAAGTTGCAAAAATAGGAGTTACTGTTACAAATCAATGAGACTCATTTTATTAGACGAAGTATGTCAAATCGGTGATTTATGTCCCAGTCAGTATAGTAGCGTTTATCAAATATTTAATATGTAATTCTTTCCTAAAACATAATACTAAAATTATCTATTTATATGCAATTTTAAATCAACACAGTCATTAATTTGTTTTTACTTTACATTCCACACATTCCATTCCCTACCGAGACCAAACCACGAAAGTTTAATGCAGGTTTGAAATTAGCTTAAATATTTGCGTAATAAAATATGTACATCTTAAATATATTAGACTGTCTCAATCCTTGGCATAAGTCCCAAGTTTCGAATTTCTCCTTCACCAATTGCATGTGCATTTCCAGTGCTCAGGTTCATAACATTGCCATCTTTATCTGTCTACTCCATTAATGAATTCAGGATTAGTTAAACTCGAGGCAAGTCTTCCGAGAATCAAGGGTTGAAAATGAAGGTTCGAGGATCCGGTGACATGAGCTCTCTTCATATCAAACAATTACGCTGCCATTTATGTTGATGCGCAAAAGCTGTTCCGGGGAGTTAATTTAAGGTTAATTAACAGAAGGAAGGAGATTCAATATGTACACATTTAACAAACGAGGGATTCGCATACATACGCACAATCGCCTTCAGCACTCAGACCGAGAAATTTTGCGCCTTCGCCAACATGGCATAATGCCTGGATCACTTTATCTCTACTAAAATTGTTGTTGAAAATGTGGCTTTTGTTTATTAAAAGAAAATAACTTTTGAAGTTTCATACCTAAACAATTGTAAAATATTTTTAATAGTTTTGCAACGTTTAGAAATGCTCAGCATTTACAGAGAAATTCACTTTAATGCTTTTACACTGTTGCAAGGAAAAAGTCATCGCTTAACAGTTTGAAAATTCTGAATATTATTTCAGAAATTATTATTTAGCAACTTCCGTAACATAAGCTTTTTACTTCATTTTAAGTGGTTAAATTTATTTATGTAGAAGATTATATATAGAAGATTATATGTGGAAGTTATTATGTAGACAGATTTATAAAGAAAGATGGAAAGATTAATTTTTTTAGGTTTTAAAGTTTCTGTTGATTTCAGATTCATTCATAAATTAAATGCTAAAATACAATAACAAATGTAGGAAATGTTAATAAAAAATTTTCATTTAAGAATTATTTGAAATTTCTCAATATTTTTGTTTTTTTAAAGTAATACAGACGCTGATTACAATGCAAATGAATAAAATTCATAATCGAATTTCAATTGAAGTCCACACCTTCATTAGGGTGGATCGAAAAGTATAGGGGAAATTTTTTTTGGCAGGGGGCGGGAAAGTTGTGTATTAAGTATATTAGTTTATATAATTTTTTTATTGAAATTCATTTATATCTTCCGGTGCCCCAAGCGCCTCAAAAATAGTTAAAAATTGAATTTTTTATGAAAATTTACAATTTTTTTTGTTTTGTTTTGAAATTATTTTTGGCATGGGGTGGGAAAGTTGTGTCTTATGTATATTAGTTTACTTATATTTTTTTACTGAAATCCATTCATATCTTCCAGTGCCCCAAGTGCCCCAAAAATAGTTAAAAATGACACATTTTTTTAGGAAATTTATAAAAAAATATTTTCAAAATTTTCTTTAGAGCCGGGTAAGAAAGTTTTGTTTTGGGTATATTAGTTAACATTATTTTATTATTATTAAAATTCATTCATGTCTTCTGGTGGCCCGAAAGCTCGCCCAAAAGTTAAAAATTGACATTTTTACAAATATCTATTAAAAATTATGAATTAATGAAAAATATTTGAAAAATTTGCAGATTATTCAAGTATTAAACTATAAACTTATAAATAATATAATTTTATAATAATACATGAAGTATAAATTTAATAGTCAAAGCAATAAATCACAAAACTTATAAAAGTGAACTTAACCATAGATTTTTTAATTCTATTAGTTTGAAGACTTACATATTTCTAAAGGATGTAATACTTTTTGGTATTATAATGCTTGATAAGACTTCTTGATTATATCCTATTCAATATGAAGCCGTGTCTCTTCTCTTCTCCATATACACTTTCCGACGCTTCAGACACTAAGCGAAAACATCTTTCTACAGCTTGGGTATGGCTTGGATATTTTGACCATTCCTCCGTCTAACCTTTACCATGGCTCAATTTCTTTAAATGGCATATTCATCAAAAGAGGTGGTTCAAAAGATCCAACTCGTTGCCAGTTAATAAGTGCCAAATAATCCCTTGCTTTAAAGTCTATTTTTGGTACTTGAAAAATTCTTATTCTGATAATCCTCTGTTTTAATTTCTAGCACAAATTAGTTTTTGTAGTGCTAAAGACCTTATATTCTCTTTGTTATCTGTGAGCATTGACAATAGCAAATTTTCAGTATGACAAAAGAAGTTATTTCGTTGAATAAAAGTGTGTACTATATTTCTTAAATTGGGTTCCAAATATTTAGAAAATGAGATAAGTCTCCAAATATGCAGCTCTCCTTCTGTTATGGAGTAACAGAGGGCTTTGTTTTGACATGGAACCATATAGGTTGCATATACCTTCATAATATATGTTGCAAGATTAATAAGATTGTCAGATGACTTTTCTGTGACCACATACAACTTTAAAATTCTACTTGCAATTGTTAGCCACCTTGAGAGAGCAACTGCACCAGGCTTTCTTAATGCCAGGTTAGAATAACATTCAACACGAGATATCGCTAGGCAAATATCATATAGATATTGCTGATCATTGCTGAGAATCATTCTATCTAAATTATGTGGCATATTCTCCACACTTATTGAAGAAAAAGAAGCTACAGGTACCAGTTGTTGCACCATTCAAAGAATTTAGTAGATGACGGAGAGGTAACTCGTTTGTTTTAAGCAAACAAATTCCCCATTGTAATGGTCTATTGAGGCCAGTTCCATCAAGGGAATAATACCTCCCCTTGTGCCCAGTATTTACATTTGTTCCATCGCATCCAATTACTGTTAGCCCATTTAATTGCATATTATTTGATACAAAAAAATGAGTATTGATTCTTTTATAGCTTTAGCTCCTCCTGTTGCAGCAGTGACATGTCCGATATACACAGAGTTAGGTTCGTTTACAAGAGTATAATGCTCCTCCTTTGTGGTCTTTGAGTAGTACTTTGTGTCCTTCTTAATTATCACTTTTGTGTTGGCTTTCCTCCCATCCAAATATAATCCGGTTGAAAGAGACCAAGACACTATTAACTTAGTAGACTCTGCAACTGCATTTTAAAGCTTTTTACACGCTGTTTAAGAATTTTATTGCGATCTACCACATGCGAAGGCTCTCCTTCGTTTACAATTCCAATGTCTTATAAAACAGCACTGGCAAATGAACTAGCTGCTCTATCTGAAATTCCGTATCGATCACATTCCCTTTCTAAAGTAGGGAAATCTAAACGATTTTATGATTGATATTTCAAGGTAATTACATCCGTATCTGTATACAAGGACAAAAACATAGCGTTGAGCTCAAGTAGCTCCAATGATTGAGCATCAGCATTAGTTTTAACTATTTTACGTTTTATTCTTTTGTCTTCCATCTGTTTTCTTTTTCCCTTTTTTCTTTTTTTTAGTCGCAATTACGTCCACTTCTCCGATAACCATTTTCCTTTCTAATCTTTGATCTTTTATAAACCATCGTTCAGCAAGTGGAATTTTCACGTCTTTTTGGCATTTACATGTATAGAAATTTGTACACTTACAAGATGTGATATCGAACAGACACGATATTTTTTCATTACCAATATTTTTCCAATTTTTTTGGTATTTTTATCATTCCTTCGCCTTATCCTCTACGTTTCTCCCTGTAAAATCATTTCTTGAACACATTTTTTATTTTTAATTCTTAATTCGAAATTTAAATAAAAATCGTTTTTTGCAAATATTTAAGCGTCTTGGGGCACCGGAAGATATTAAACAAAGTTGAAAAAATTTTGCATGTATGCCAGTACACTTAAAAGACAACTTTTGCACCCTATACCGATTATTTTATCCACACTTTGAATTTTCGATCCACCCTAACTTTCATGTCGAGCAATAAAAATAAATTAACGGAATGTAAAACGAAGTTAATCCATGAAGAAGAGAATTCTTGAATTCAAGGCCCCTCTGCTTTATCATAAAAATTATACAAAAATAAAGTGACATTTTCTGAAAGGCAATTGTACAGGCAAATTAAAGCTTCAGTTACATACTAGATTTGAGCTATCTATAAATATTTCTCTCAAACATTCTTGGAATATTAAACAGTCTGAAAGGCACAAATAATAGATAATATGAATTTAAACATTTAGGATGCTGAGAAGAGGTGAATTTTATATTATATAAAAATAGCAAGCAAACAACTAAACCATAAAATTTTTAAATTCAGATCAGTACATAATTTCATAATGATTTTAAATTTTAAAAACAAAATCATCGACATTTCTAATTTGCAAATTCTTCGCATTCCTTACAGCAACTTAAGATTGTCTGAAAGATTCTTAACTGGTGCTTCTAAATATTATACAACTAGAAAATATATTGTTCAATGTATAATGAAATGAGAATTCATACACATTTTGCACATTGCACATTTGCACAATCAAATGCACATTTTGAAGAAAGACAAGAGAATTTAACATTAGCCGACGACCAGCTAAATTACTTGTACAGTTGCATCTATCAAGTGAATGTCACATAGTAACTCAATAACACATTCACAGTTAAATAAATCCATATCATAATATATTAAACGTCAAATAAAAAAATCAACAACAGTTCTTATTAGTAAATTATTCGAATTCCTCTGAACTATATATTATTTTCGAAAATTTGTTACATTGTAAAACCGTCCTCGGCTCCCTATTTTACAAGCATATCGGGGTAAATTTGGTCCTTCGGTAGACTACTTTGCAATTTACGCTTCAGCTAAGGTTAATTGTCTCCAATACTGTCATGTTAGAAATCTGTCGGGAATTTCAACAAATATTTGCATATGCAGGGTTGTTATAATTGAAGTTCGCGTATTTAGAACGCTCTAGTGCCGGTTCTATTGCTCCAAGCGAAATAAAATTTCACTAGTATATAGTACAAGTGACGGCTCTGTGAAAGCAGAAAAAAAGGAAAAGAAAGAGAGAAAAATGTAGTTAAAATTTCGTCAACGGGTGTTCTGGGCCATTATCTAAGGCGCTTTTCACAAATTTTTAATACTGAAATAAATTTGAATAGTTAATTTGAGTTTTTTTAGTTTAACTAAAAACCCAAATTAACTATTCAAACTTGTTTTTAGTTAACTACTAAACTATTAAAAAACACTACCGAAATTCAAATCTTTTTGACCTTTACGTGTTTTTTGGTGCAAAATACCGTCTTTATGCAGGTTTATTTTTCAGTTTTTACAAAGTGCTTCACTTATATTACATTCTAGTGATATTTTGGAAAAAAAAAACTTGTATTTTTGAACGAAAAAATACTTTTCGTTCAGAATTGAATTTCACAGCGTTCTTAGTTAGACTTAAAAAAAGAAAAAAAAACCCTCAAATGAAATTTCGATTTTGCTTCAGTAATAAAAATAGAGTTCAGCGCCATCTACTGACGAAATTTAAATTATCTTTTTCTTTTCCTTTTATTTAGGTATGTATTTTTTATGTTTTCAGAACGCATTATTTGTATTACATACAAACTAAAATTTTGTTTCGTTTAGAGCCAAAGAACCAGCTCAACGGCCATCTGAATAGGCGAGCTTTAATTATATCATCCTACATAATAAAAATCAAATATTAATAAATTCAAATATTTATGAAAAATGTCAATGTTTTTCTTTTTTTATAGCAAATCATTCCGAGAAATCTCTACACAAGTAACTGGAGAGCTGCATCTTCATTAATCCCAATTCATCTAATCCACATTTTGAATCTCATCAATTATAGGAAAGTCAAAATCAATTGAATAAAAAAAATAAATAAAAATGAGATCGTTTGAACGTAAATAAGTGTTCAACTTGGGTACTTTTTAATTACTTAAATAAAAAAAGTTCCAAACTAATACATAAATTTACGAATGTGTGAAAAAAAGATTAATGCAAATTGAGTATAAAACTTATAATAGTGCACTAGATTTAATTACTTTATAAAATTCTTGAAATAATATTTACGAATTTTCGAAAACTAAATATTCTGAAAAAATAAAGAAGAAATTAGATAGATTTTAAAAAAAATGAAGATATTAAAGAAGGTTTCATTTCAAAATATGCAATAAATAAACTACAAATTTATAATGTTTACACGATACAGTAAGCAAATATTCAATAAATAATTTCATAATGCGCTTGACCTTCAATATAATATACTTAAGTACTCTTATTATTTGTGAACCTATAATTTTCTGAAAGTTTCTTATATCGCAAAACATCCCTCGGCACTTTATTTTCATAAATATATCGGCACGAAATTCGGTCCTGGGAGGAACTCTCTTGGCAACTTACGCTTCAGCAAAGGTTCCATTTTCCAGGACAATCATATTATGGAAATCTTCCAAGGAAGTTATATATGTTTTTGAACATGTCCGAAATATTTTCGAAAACTGAGTCAGGTGTTTACTCCTCGAGAGGAAATAGAGTTAGAATTTTTGACTCTGACCTAAGGCGAAGAAGTCAGACTTGGAGAATAAAGTGAAATGTCATATGTACCTTTAATCTTTGAGAATAAAAGAGCAAAAATACGAATTTTGGAAGAAATAAAAAAATGCTTCTTCTTTGTGGCTTAACTCTCTTTTGCCTAGATTCGACGAAATGAAAATTTTAATTTTGCAATTATTTTGTTAAATACAAAAAAAATCTGACTATTTAAAAATATAAACGTTTTTGTACTAAATTTTGGTTATCTTCGAGTAGCGAATCTGGTTGAGTTTATTATGCAGAGAATAATAGCGAATTTTAAAAAAAACTAACGAAAATCCACTATATTGTGAGTTTTCGCTTTATTATAATAATTGGATTAACCTGCAACGTGCTCGAAACAGAGGAAGTTTAATTATGATAGGACGGTAAAGCTATTTCAATGCAGCCTTTCTTGTTACTCACGAATTATGAGACGGTAATATTTTGAATTTCACTAAAATATGGTCCAATAAGACTGCTTATATAACAATATATAAGCAGTCTTATATTTAAATAAACCAATTTTATTTCTCAGAATTTTTTTAAAACATTTTCCTTCTGACAGAGTTTTACTTTCAATATTTCGTTTTTTGCCAACATTCCTTTTCTATAGAATTTTGTTTTGTGGGTTATCGTTAAGATAAGAAGAATTATTACTGAAAGTCTATTATTTTAATCTTCAATGATAATTAAACTAAATTAAACAAAAAAATATTTAGATGCAAGAAAAGTATCATTCAGGTCAATCGTCTAAATGATTTTCTAAAATATCTGATAATACACATCATGAATTGTTTTTAAAATATGACTCAAACTAAAGATGTTTTCAGTTGTATAGCCACAAGAAAGATTATAGAGATTAAATGGCTGCATTCTGCACGAAATTTTCTTGAAATAAATCGTTATTAAAAAAATATTTTAATTTTATAAATGCTATGCATGTTTGATTAGCTTAAAAGGAGATAATTCTTTTTATCTGTGCACATTTTTCAACCCACATTGATTACTTTTGCGATAATTCGATTCTGTAAAATGAGTTTGTAAATTTGCTTTAATTATTTCTTCTTCTTTTCTTTCACTGTTTATTAGTTAGTGCAGTTTTAAAATTAAACAACTAATTAAATTTTTTTCTGAAATAACATTTTTTTCGCGTTTAAACATGAAAAAAACGGAAAAATAAACATCTCAATAAGAAGTTATTTTTCTCAGCTTACAGGAGCGTTGAAATTTCTTAGTTTAATAATTCCAACAAATTTATTTCACAATACGTCTTAAAGAGATGGATGTAAAATTTATCTTTCCGTAAAAACTGTATAGAGAACAGGAGCGGTAAAAAAAACTAAAATAAGTTTCTACCAATTAAAATACGACCAGAAGGATATAGATAAAAAAATTGAATCAAAGAAATCTTTTTAAAACAGTAAGAACGGGTTTATTCAGACGTATCGAAGCCGTTTTTTACATGTAGGTTATGATATTTGAACTTCAGAGGAATTCGTAAGCTTGGAGAACATTTTTTATCTAGAAATACACACTAAAACAATTTTTAAACTGAGAATACCCAATGAAGTGAAAAGCAGAAAATTAACATAAAATAGTGATTAATGAGAAAGAAATTTAATTAACTTAAGATTATTGTTTTCATACATCTTATTTGTGTGTTACAATATACTCTCGAAATGTCAAGCTAATATTTATTAAGTTATTTATTAATATTACTACAAGACTGTCCTTTTTTAATTGTATCAATATTTGACACAGAAATGTGAACCAGTTTCAACATTTTTTATTCATTCTGCTGAAGTTCTTTTTTTACAATTCACAAGTTATGTAGAAATTAAATACCAATAAGCAATTATTTTTAATGCAGTGTTTCAATTCCTCGAAATAATTCCCAAAGTGCGTATTTATATTAAAAGTTTTTATTTATTGATTCAAAGGAGCTTCGTTTTATTTTTTAATTACTCCTCTTAATGGCATTAAATAAGCTTTTTGATTAGTCTTTTTAAGTAAATCGACACTAGATAATTTTTCTAATAATGAATTCTTGCATGAAAATTAGCAATTTTAATCTGGAAGACTTGATTTATTGAAAAAAGCATCCCACTATATTTTAATGCTCAATTGTTCCTGTTGGGAATTTCAGTCATTACATAGAAGAAACTTGATCAAGCAGCTCATTCTCCCAACTTCCACATCAACTTCATGACACTTGCCCCTAACGTCAGATTTAACGCAAATTAACGGGAATTTAACTCACCTTCCCAGCTGATATTTGACGGTATCAGGTAACTAAACCACAATCCTCGATCCTGAAGAACCTGATGCACTACTGTAGGTAATGCTAGTATTTTTGAAGATATAATTGATCATTAAAAGCAATTTTACAAAATACGTATTAAAGATATTTTTATAAGTTATAGCCAGATATAAGAAAAAAATGGGGGGGGGGTTGCATTCTTCTTGCCATTATTCGCCAATGGAATTTTTCCGTCTGTTTGCTTTTTGGCAAAAATGCTGTGTTTTTAACCGATAGAATTTTATCTCCTCCGCAGAACTCATTTATCTTTCTTCTAATCACATCGTATATAGTTATACTCCTCTGTCTTATCGTATTACTTCTGGTACGAGGTAGTATCAAAAAGTTTTGAGACCATTTCTGTAACACACAAACCGCGAGCAGCGCAAAGCCACACACACATGCACAGGGAACACCGCCATTCCTAATTATATGCCAGGAGACATCGTACTGTGTGCATCGGTAGCTATGCAGCTCATGCATTTGTGACCAAGAGTGTTACCACTTTTGTGATCTCAGCATGAACAGCAAACTTGAACAAAGAGCGAACGTGAAATTTTGTGTTCGCAAACCTGCCGCAAATACTTTGCACATAATGCAGCAAGTTTATCGGGATACTGCGTCGTGAAAGGTGTTTTGAGTAGATAGGTACTCTTCGAGAACAGAAGAACATCCTTGGAAGACGACAAGAGATTCACCACAATGATGGAATTCGAACAGTATGAGATGCTTGACACGCTTAGTGATTTACAGAACACACACCAGAAGTAGCTAGAACGCTATATTGCTTTGCAAGGGGGCTATTTTGAAGGTGGCACTGTGTCCACATCGATAAATCAAGTAGTCTTGACAAGAAAACTTGTCTCAAAACTTTTTGATACCCCTCACAACATTGCTAGATTTATTAATAATCTGAATAGATAAGAGCAGGTAAACACAAGGACGGTCGAAAAGATCAATTTTATCTTTATTATTAATCTTGATCTTATTCTTCCACTGATTTATAACGAGAGCGATACCATTTTCCTATTCTCTTTTCCCATTTTAAACTGATATTTTGAGAATTTCATCTTCCCTTAAGTTACTAATACTAATAAGAAACCTGCTCCCAATTTAACATTATCTTCGTGGATACACTCTCCCTCTCCGAGTTTAAAATCATTTAAATTTTATTCTGCTTTAGGAAAAATAAAAATGAAAATAAAAGTTTTCTTAATGGTAATATCTAAGTCAACAAAAAGTACAGAAGCTAAAAAGAAGACTTTTAAAGTTAAAACTAAACAATAGTTAACCTTTTACAAGGCGACATTGAATGAAAGTGCATGAGAAAGACAATTTGATAGACAATTCTAAATAAAATTTTATGAAGACTGGAAAAATTAATTGCATTTGCTTCCCTCCCCCTCTTCAAACAGTTACTCCCAACTGAATAGAATTCATCATTTTCAATGGTTTCCTATATCATGTGTGTTTGAATTATTCACCGAAAAGCCACTGTTGATCATTCCATATCTGCCCTATTGCTTCGTCAGGATGAAGTTCTCTCGAGAAAATATGAGATTTTAGATTCGATATGATTTTTACGCACTCGTATATATAAACCCTTCTCTTTAATCCTTTGACCCTTTTTCAAAGATCTTCCAAAAATTCCTTTTTTCTTTAATTCTGACGCGAAGAGAGTTTTAAATTACAAAACACCAACTTATACATAAAAGGTTTATCTATCATCTTAAGTCTGAATGCCATGGGTAATTGTACTTCAATCAACTGCCGTATATGTGTCAAGAACAATTAATACTGGCTGAAATGATTTAATTGAAAATATCGAGTAGTTTTCAATGAATTGCTTATACTGTTTTTATTAAGGTAATTTTCTATTCGTCATTATTATTATAAAGTTATTTAATACGCTTACGAAGTACAAAATAATTATTTCCAGACCTAAATGATCATTTATATCACTAAAGTGTATGATTTAATTGCATAAACATAAAAATGTAGAAAAATTAAATAAAATATTTCCAACAATAAATAGAGTTTTACTAACTTTAATTTTTATCTTTCAAATTTTATCATCTTGCAATATTTAAGACTAAATTTTAAAACTTCGCAGTTTATTTAATTTTTTAACAATTGTTATGCGTTCACAAAAGTAGCATTTGAACAAATACGCCCTTATTTTACATCTTTCTTTTTCTATGCGCAAAGTCTATTGCGCCATAAGTTTACGCTTTCTCTACTAAAATGCACCTAAATATTTATGTATCACTCTCCTTCATCCAGAGAAAATAGACGCCCTTGTAAAGCAGCTTTGAGCAGTATAGATGATCGTTAGAAGGACTGAAATCTGAGGTATAAACAGCATACGCAACGTCCTTAACACCCAAACTGGTGATGATCTGTTAAACAGTGTTTGGGCACACAATGGCGTGCAACAAAACCACTTTTGGAACTTCATGTAAGTGAATTGATTTTCGATAATTTGATAAGCAGAATTATGATTCATCTGAAAGGAACATGCTGCATTATCGGTGTGCCAGTACGATTTCTTCAGTTTCGTGAATCAGAACATTCTTATCAGTGGTCGATGCTGACGTCTTTCCTACTTTCTCTTCGAACAACATGGTTTCCCACCCAATTTTCAACTTCTTGTTGCACTCATGCATACGTATCCGTGATAGAGCACTTCCCCGTATTTTGTTGTAAACTTCTAATTCCCCTGATATACTTTCAGACCAATGAAATTGGATCATTCAGTTATTGATAAACTCCTTACCAGTAAAATTGGATCATTCAGTTATTGATCAATTCCTTACCAACGAAATTGGATCATTGTTCTAAATTTGTCTATGATGCCCGATATTAGGGGTGCGGCCACTTTAAGGTTGTAATAGAAGCCAGAAAAGGGTCTTCTTGCACGGAAAAAAATGAATTATTTCAGAGTCAGGATTTTCTAGGTGGGCTGATGGATAGCAATCTTATCTGCTGTAATGCAGCTTACGTCGTATTTTTTCAACCGGATGAAATTTAGGAATTGCAGCTACAGTATTTCCACGACTTTCTTACAAAAACTTACCCTTCAACGAATATACATGTAGACTCATCGTCATACAATATATAATTCCATGAAAAAATTCAATTTATACTGTCCTTTCTTGAATATTTATCATTTAAATAAAAAATTGTTTGATTTATTTTTCAATTATGGAAGGACATCTTTCTTATAATAATAAAAAATTATATAAATAATAATTTTAATAAGAAACTTAGAGATGAAAACAAAAATTGTAAAATCTCGAAGCATTGAAAAAATAAAGTCGCAATGGATATCATGAGAAAGGAAATTCCTAATCATTCATTAAAAATTAAAACTCATTATAAATGCGATTGAAATTCAAATTTGCTTTTAGTATTATTATTGAATTTTTTTACGACTATAGGTGCCTCAAGATTTTACATTTTTCTTTTGAATTCCAGATTTTTGATAAAAAATTATTTTCTGCTTTTTGTGCATTAATCACAGCTTTTTTTTATTGTCTTCATTGGATTAATAATTATTTTTATGCATAAAAATAAAGAACATGCCATAAAAGTATTATTAGTTAGGCAAGAGGTAAACATCATACGGTTTAAATTTGTTTATAATTCTAAGGAAAACAAATAGAAATTGTAGGATTCACATGGAGCGAATGAGTTTCGTTGATGATTAAAATTTCTAGTCGATGGAAGCGTGTAAGTACGCTGAGGAAAGCTATCCTTGGAGACACGCAAAACGCTGATTAGAGTAGTGAATCTGCAAAGAAGTTTAAGAAATAGAAGTTACTGTTACAAATCAATGATGTCTATTTCATTAAACAAAGTATGCCATACAGGTGGTCCCCAGTCCCTGACAATACAACAGTGAATAACAAAGTTCAATATGCATTTCGTTCCTGAAGTTACATACTGTTAATTTCTATCTATACAAAACTATTAATCTTATGATAGAGCACATGGAAAAATTTTTAAACTTTAAATTTCAAATTGATGCAAGATTTACAAATTTTTTTCATAGAACTATAATTTTCTTTGTTTTTTCAGACTTTTGAATAAATATAGAAAACTTACCTTATTATAATGAAACGAATTTAATGAATATCTAATGGCACTGGAATTTACCAGCAAAATTTAGGAGAGTCAGAGGATGTGAATTTTACAAACACTCAGTTATTCCAAGAAATAACAGATTTATTCACAGTCTAAAAGCATATTGTGAAGCACTCACTTTTATTAAATTAAATAATGTAGTAGTTACAATTCAAACCTCGCCCATTTAATTAAAGATATTAACAGGTCAAATTCATTAATTTATCAGAATGAAAATGTGAAATATTTTTATTAAACCAAACGAAAGTTTAGCGAAGTAAATTAGCAATTATTTTCATTCAGATTAATTTTTCTTAGTTAGAGATTTAAGAGATGTTAAACAATATATAATTCCAATTAATAAAGAATGAAATGTCGATGCATTGGAAAATATCGATTTATTCTAGATGATATATCACGATGTTAATGTCTGGTATCCGCCGAGCACAATTTGGGGTTCAATAGTATTTAACGTGCATTAACTTATATCCCCACAACGCATACAATAATGTAAACTATAAATGGATATAAAGAATGAAAGGGACATTGGTTTGTCTTCTTTTCCTACAATAGAATAACATAAAAATTATAAACGCGGTATTTTAAAATCAACTTTAACTTTTATATATTAAAGTAAAAATGCTTAGACCAATACTTAGGTTCTCGTTTGTGAACCCGGGTTGTGCCGTGTTTCTTTCTATCTCGAATGGCATAGAAATAAGCGACTCAATTACTGTTTATATGTTGGAAACAATTTATTATATCCGTGTTAAATTTATACATTCTACCAATATTACTCATTCAGTATGAAATATACTTTTCATGTTCACGTTATAAGTACTATCTAGTGAAGATGGATTTTTTCGTATTGCCTCCTAATGTAATTATCATGGTTATAGACAATTAAAAGTTTCAACAACAAGTTTCAATAAATCATATAGAAAACTTTTATCTTCCTTACAGTTTCTTTAATAAAAATTACATAAATATTTTTTATCAAGTGTAGTCATAGCTATATTATTTTGACAGTATACACATTTTTCTTATGTTTATAGCTTTTTCTGTGCATATCTTTTCTATTTTTATGACATATGCATACACTGTAAAAAATATCCGGACGTAAATATCCGAAATATCCGGATATAATTTTTCCGGCCTTTTTCCGTATATTTGACGGTTTAAAGCTGTTTTGTTGACAAAACTGTTTTTCACCAGCCATAAACGGTTTAAAACCGTCAGTTCAAATTCTATTTTTCGTCATACGGTATTGCTTTCCGTACGATAATTTTCCCTCTTCTTAAATCATTTTAAGATTATTTTCTACACTTGCTCTTATTTTTCAGCAATTATTTTATGGTTTTGAACATCGTGCGAATAAAACTGCGATTCGACTTCATATATATAAAGCTTTTCGTTATTAAGCAGTTGGCAACAAGGTTGTATGTTGATTGCGCGCCATCGACGAGTGCTGAACACTAATTGTCAGGTACGTTTTAGTTTATTTTTCATGTTACTTTGCTCATTATTTTTATAAATTAGATTCTTAACATAATGCCTGAGTTTAAATGTGAATTCTGTAATTTCAAAACCGAATTAATCAAGCCCTATGTTGTCCACATGAGTTTGCATCGAAATGTTCACGGAGTAACATTCCCTTATGGATCATATTCACTCTCAGAAGGTTTTATCATGTCAGCGTGTACACAACAACAGTTGGAATACCTGAAAGAGATTTGTAAAATCAAATCAAAAAGTTCAATTTAAAAAACCTGCCCAAATAGTATTAAAAGATCTTTGTGTGAATGTGCATTGAATGTTCTTCGAGGAACATACCTCTCATTAAAAAACAAAAGAATCAACTAACTCCTTACAAAACAAGTTTACGAAAACTTTCGGACAAAAGACTGTCTCTATATAAGAAGAGGCAACTTCTCATTCAACGTGGAGAAGGATTTTTATAAATTCTGTTACCAGCTGCAATATCAATGATCAGTTCTCTAATCCATGGAGTACAGTAAGAAAATGATATTGGTACCCGAAGATCGGGGAGATTTAATGAACTACTTATCAGACTTGGATTCTCAAGTGGAACAAATTCTTCGGAGGAAGGACTTGCTTGAAAGTGAGAAAGCGAATCGATATTTACAAGTTCTTCAAAAGTTTCTAAAAATCTAACACCCTCAAGAGGAAAAGACAGAAACCCATGAAATCCAAGAAATAGCAACTCAAGAAAATCAAGAGCCTGAAACTGTTCCAGAAGATGACATTACAACAAAAATTATAAAGTCTGCCCCAGTTCGGTATTTAAATACTGTAAAGAATATTTTGGATTATTTAAAAGCTAATCATTCCATATTATCGTGGACTTCTGAAGGCGAAATTGTATACAAATGACAGCACATGCCTCGAACTAATATCGTATGTCTTGTAACAGATGTACTCAGGAATCGAAAAAATCTCCAAAAGGATCTGATGAATTGTATGCTACATTAAGAGAGATGAACATTCCTTCAAGTTTGGTAATCAGCAAAAGAATGTTTCAAAACAAACGTGCTGCCATAATAAGTAAAACCTCTAAACGTATGTATGCTAGGAAAAAGCAATGGATTACATATTGTTGTATTATCTTTACAATCACAATAAATACACTTTAAAAACACTTGCTTTTCTCTTGTAATTGTATTGCATTCATTTCATGTTTTTAATAGGGTTCCATCTCCGGTATAGTGGAATAAGTGAATGTATTGACTTATGCATGAGCAAGAAAAAGAAACACTTTGGAAGAAAAAAAATCTCACCCCTAATACTTTCTCTAATTTTCAAAATAAGCTTAGAATTTTGAAGAATAATGTAGCTTTTGACATTTTGCGAAAAAAACTTAATTTCATTCGATAAAGAATCAACCATTTTCTATATGAAACACGTATCGTTCTGTAGGAAAACTGACACATTAAAAAACCTTTTTTGTTTAAAACAAAAAAATTAAATGAAAAAAATATGAGTGAAATATCATATTAAATAGGGCATGATCTATCTGTTTAGACATGTAGCAGTAACCTGTTGTCACTGAGAAAATCTAACCTTAAAACACGTATTCTGGCAATAGTTGATTTTTACACCCCTAGGTGGCGCCACTAGAGCTATAGTGACTTTAAAACTCAAATAGATTATTTTTATCGTGTTGTCTGAAGTACCTGATGGTGTAGTGGTTAGAGCGACTGCCTGCCAACTCCATGATAGCGGGTTCGATCCCCGGCTCGGAGTAGTTCATAGTTTTGTCACCATCTGCATCGAAATCGTCCAAGTAAGTTCGAATAAAAATTAGATTAATTAAACTAAGTGAAATTAATAATTATGTCTTGATTAATTAATATTCCTAATTGATAATAATTAATCCTTGACTAATTAAGATTTCTAATTAATTGACTTTCCAGATAATTCGAGACATGATGAAAATCTCTAAGTTGGAAAGATGACGTCACTCACTTCATTTCACATCAGCACTTTTCAACTCGAACAGAAGGAGAAAAACAACTCAACTCAGTCGATGACGTCACTTCGGGTGCAGGAGGAAAACATCTCAACTCCTCTCTTCCGCCTACCATATTACGCTACATGGTACTCGTAATTTTTGCGGAGAAATCTCATATGGTAAAAAGCCGTTGTTGCTACGGATTTACTTCGTAACTTTTACCGTTTCGCACAATCAACCCAGCTGCCAGTTTAAAACCGTAAATTTTACGGGATTTTTTTTACAGTGTAGTTATATTTTTTGGTATAAATCGATTCTAATGGGTATCTTGTAAAATATGTATATTGGTATTGCTTCGTGATATCTTGTTACTGACTGATTGCATGATTTTACAAATTCCTCTATAAATTAAGTTTATAATTTCCCTTTTCAGAAAGTGCATACTCCTTTAATTTTAAGAAATATGTGAAAATCATTTTGCATTAGTTAAAACCATTTTCAATATTATTCAATAATTTTCCTTCTTCAATATAGTTGATGATTAACGTTTACTTTTATCCTCGTGATTTAAAAAATCACGCTCTCAAAAAAGGTATATAGATAAAAAATATGTTTGCTGTTTTCAAGATTTGGGTTCTATTAATTCCATTTCACTAACCTTAGCGAGAATAAAACATGAAAGCTTAGTAAAATTTGTAATTAGTTTAAATATGTACATAACAAAATACATACATCTTAAATCTATTAGATTGTCACAATCTTTGAGGTAACTTCCAAGATTAGAATTTCTCCTTCACCAGTTGCATACGTATTTCCAGTCCTCAAGTCCATAACAATGCCATCTTTATTTTTATACTCCATTAGCATTAGTTAAACTCAAGGCAAGTCTTCCGTGAATCAAGGGTTGAAAATGAAGGTAAGGGATCCGGTGACATGAGCTCTCTTCATATCAAACAATTACGCTGCCATTTATGTTGATGCGCAAAAGCTGTTCTAGGGAGTTAATTTAAAGTAAATTAACAGAATGAAGGGGATTCAATATTCACACACTTAGGAAACGAGGGATTCGCTTACACACATACAGTCGCCTTCAGCACTCAGTTCTAGAAATGTTACGCCATTGCTTACATAGCTCAATTCACGAATCACAATATTTCTGCAAAATTGTTCGATTGTTGAATAGAGTTTTATGCGATTATTAAAAGGAAATAACTTTTGAAGTTCTGAAGTTCCATGACAAAAGAATTGTGAAATATTTTTAGAGTATTTAGCAATGCATAATGCTTACAATGATGTTCACTTCATTGATGGTATACTATGGTACACACAAAAAAATGCCTCTTTTAAAAATTTGAGAATTCTGAATTCCATTTCAGACTTGATTTTAATTTTATAATAAAGCTTCGAATCAATCATTATCATTTTAATTATAGTTCATTTCATGGAAATATATTTATTTAAATACAAACCGATTGATAGGTTAAGATGAAATGATAATTTTTTAGTATCTATTTTAGTCACAAGTTCTATTTATTTACATAATTTATTTATAAGTCACGCCGACCCATTCACGCATACGGTACAAAAGTGTTACATTGTATAAATATACATAAAATACAAAATATATGCAAAATAAAAATGCAATCATCAGAAATAATTATATATACTATATATTAAACAGACATACAAACATATAATGAGAAATTCAATGTTACATCAAATACAGACCAATTCGTGGGGAACCACAACCAAAAGACAAAAATTCAAAGTTTATCTAAACAAATATACGAAAGTTATTTGATTTAAAATGCAAAGTCAAAAATTTTTAAAGAAAATTTTCAAAAGGAAGTGTCCCGTAAAAAAGTCTTAATCTCAGAAGTAAAAAAAAATACCTGCAGTTAATGAATTGGAGATCTGCTTTGTAATTTCGATTATCGAAATCTTCCTAGGAAGTTCAGTGAATTTTCGAACATATTTTAAAAATCATTTATCTCATTTAAAAATTATTAAAAATTGTCAGTGTTTTCCTAATATTTCAGCAAGCCAATCTTCTAATTAGTTTCAACCGAAGTCCACAGCTGCATGTTCATCTATCTAAACGGAACAAATCCTTTTTTTTAACCTTATCAATTCCAGAAATGTTCGAAATTATTTTTTAAAATCAGGATGCTTGAATGTGCATAACAAAATCTGAAGAATTTTGTCGTTATTTATCAAAAAGTAAAAGATAATAAATATTTTCTAAAACTTCGCTTTCATTAACAAACTAAAAGGCAGAGAATTTTTATCAAAAATTTGACCGTCAAAAAATCGTAAAACTGTGACGCTCTGTTATAAATACTCTAAGCAAATTGGAATTTTAATTATAATTATATTATACTAAGTGCCCATAACTAAAATTCTACTGTTTAGAGTTGCCTACAGCGGCAACAATTCATCAGAAGGGTGTGAAACGTTGTGGATGACTTAATAAAGAGAGGTGGAATTAGATTCAGCGACTAAAAAGTATAAATTCCAAATATGGCCATCAGAAGGCGAATTACTGTTAAAACCCGTAGTATATATGCAATTTTTTTTCAATTTGATGCAGTAGCTTCTATAAAACCAGCAAACATTTGCGGAGAACTTGTTTTCAGTGTGCTCGCCACTCACAACGGCCTTGAGTTTAACAGATAGCGCTCTATTAGTTAAATTGGAAATTTGTTTCTGATTGGATAGTTTTGATTGACTTTGGAAGTATTTATAAAAGGTCAATTACAGCTAAAGGACTTCGAGAAATGGTAGTGAAATTTCAAGAATCAATATCGTTTCTGTTCACACTGGGAGAGGAAGGAAACTCATCCCCCATCATCCAGGTTGCTGTTCAAGTATAGAAGGACAGAGCTTCGAGCATTTAGGTCATCATCAGTGTGTGTAAGAATTCTCTGCAAATGTTCATAGCTTTTATAGCATATACTACATCACGTCGAAATTTTTTTGTGTATGAACGGATTTTCACAGTAATAGGTCCTTTGGTAACCGTTATTTGAACTAATTTTTTTATTCGCTGAATCTTTTTCTCATCTTCTTATGAATCACCGACAAAGTTTGATCATTTTCTGATGAGGGGTTACTGCTGTAGGTATCTGTGAATAGGGAAACTTTAATTACGGAATCCCTATATAATAATTTTTAAAGTATGTTTACTAATTTTTTCTTACAATATCCATTAAGGTTCAATTTCCTTTTAATATGGTTTTCAGCTGTTTAATTTGCTTTGATGTCCATATTTTTGATAAAAAAATATTATTTCATAATTATCAGTACGCTAATAGCGCTTTTTTTCTAATAATATTTTACTTTTTAGTCTTAAATATATTTGAATTGCTAACTGTAGAAAGGGTACCAATCCAAGGCACAAAGTCTTTTTAAAAGGAGGAAGGTTATGTTTTTAATCAAAAATGTACGTGAAATGTATATTAGAAGACAGTCTCACTTTTTCAGAAAAAATTACCCTAAATTTTGCTTCAACAAGAATGATAGTAAATAGATTTTATATCATCTGTAAAATTAATATTTTTTGACTTGTTCCCTTTCTGCAATTAAACCTCGGTGGCTTAGTGGTAAGATCTCGGCTTCGGAGCCGGAGAGCTCCGTATTCGAAACCCGGTTCTATTAAAGATCCGCCGTGTTTGTTGACCTGATTCACGCTAAATCTCACGTAGGTCAAACGTCCTTCCACTGGTATGGTGCAGAAGTTTTGAGGGGGATGTGCTAGCTCAGGCATCATTCTCGTCATCCCACCGCGGTTCAAAATTGCGAGATCCATCCCAAAATAGGTCTACAGTTGCTTCAAACGGGATTTTATTATAAATATACTAAGCCCCTTTTTGCAGTTAGTGATTCATTTATTAATCAATATTTAAAAAATTATGGAATTTTGTAGCCTATTTATCTCAAATTCACTACTAAAAAACCACATGAAATCAAATTTAATTAAAATTAATAGATCAACTCATAATTTAGTTCGTGAAATATTGTATTGTCACCAGAAACCCACAACTGAACATGTCTTAGAACTGCCGATGATCAAGAAGTAAGTGAAAAATCGATAAAATTAATCGATCTCGAGTTAAATAAAAACATTCAAAAATATGCAGGACATTTACACAACATAAGAAATTGCAAAGAATTGACCAATTTTATTGTATATAAAACCTATAGTAACACACTAGATTTAATTGCCTTTGTGAATATTGTTAATTATCTCTTTCACGAATTTTTAGAAACAAAAGTTCAATTTCCATGACATTCACTTTATACAAATCTTCAGAGAAGCTGGATAGGTTTACGAAAAAGTTTAACAATCATTTGCTGCATTTAAAAATCACTGAAAATTGTCAATGAGTTTTCTTTTTATTTTATAGCAAGCCTTTCCTTGAATAGAACGTAAATGTGATTTTCATTTGAAGTCCACAGCTCCATACCGATCGGTCCAAAAAGAACAAATAGACTTTTTCAACTGTATAAGTTTAAGAAAAGTGCAAAATCTTTACTGTTCACCTTCTCTTGGTCATTTAACTCATAAAAATACATACACATGAACACAAACCTATGAATACGTAAAGAAGATGCCGGTGCCAAAGAATATCAAGCAGTTGGAAAATTTCTAGTTTTAATTGTATTTGGAAATCCTGGTTACAGTCTCTTCTACGTAATTTTAGAAAACTAACCCTTCTGAAAGATAGAATTAAAGAATAAGACAAAATTTTAAAAATATGAATGGTAAGGAAGAATTCGTTTTAAAATTTTAAATAAAAAGCAATTACTTGTAAATACACGATTTAAAAACAATTGTATACATGCTTTCATAATTTTTTTGCTACCATGATATGAAACTCAAATACAGTTTTTATTTGCAAGCTCTCTACAAACCATTGCTTTGCCTATCATTTTCCGAAAGTTCCCTAAATTACAAAACCATCCTCGGAACTTCATTTTTATGAATATTTCGGCATGAAATTCGGTCTTTGGAGAAACTCTCTTAGCAAGTCACGCTTCGGCAAAAGTTGCATTTTCCAGGACAATTATATTATGGAAATATTCAAAGGAAATTGGATATGTTTTTGAACATGTTCGAAATATTTCCGAAAACTCAGTCAGGTGCTTACTCCTAGAAGAAAATAAGAGTTAGAATTTTTGACTCCGACCCTAAGTCGAGGAAGTCAGATTCGAGGAATAAAGTGAAATGTCATATGTATCTTTAATCTTTGAGACTCAAAGAACAACAATAAGAATTTTGGAGGAAATAAAAAACCTCTTTTATCTCTGTAACTCGAATCTCGTATGCTTATATACAGTAACTTTGAATGTTTGTATTATTGATGTAATCTATTTGCCAACTAAATTTCATATTATTGCTCTATGTTAATTTTAAACTCCAACTGAAATTCGTACGTTTTGTTAAACTCCACCTTATTCCAGCCATTACGCATTACAACCATTCCAGAGAAGAAATCATAAAACGCCTTATTTTTTTAAATATAAATATCTTTCTTATTTTATTTTCACAATCTATTTTATAAATGAACTATCTTTTAAAATATAAAAATCATATCGTTTCATTTTTAATTTTTGATTTTTAAACTTTTTACTTATACATGCCAAAAGTAAACTTCAAAATAATTTTCATTTTACTTATATTGATAATTATAAATTTTATATTTTATTGTACCTCGTTCATTTGTACAGTAT
Source organism: Araneus ventricosus (assembly GCA_013235015.1). NCBI lineage: Eukaryota > Metazoa > Arthropoda > Arachnida > Araneae > Araneidae > Araneus > Araneus ventricosus. The sequence continues at coordinate 1,031,557 of BGPR01000097.1, forward strand.
GCAAAATTTTAGTCAATATATAATAATTCACAATTTATTCCATTTTAACTTTATAAATAATTACTGGATCATAACCAGTCGATCGATCTTCGTTATTAATGTTAGCAAGTAAATTATCATTTTGATTAAAACAGTAAATATTTAGTGTTTAATCACGCTCTAATTGATACTAACTTAATTCTGTTGTATTTTCACCTTTAATCGAATCATTTTTCATAAAAATTAAGCAAAGTATCACGAAATGTATTATCAAAGATAAAATGTTGAAAACATATTTTTCTTCGTTTTTTTCTGATTTAGGAAAATCTAATCAATCATTTAGAAAAAAATAATGGGTGTTCCAATTTTTTAGAATTTCCATTTATAAGGGAGAAAAACAATATAATTAATGCGAAAGCAGCATAATATTTATACTTTTTAACATACGAATGAATTAAAAATCATTCATGAGATAGTGAGTCTTGGAGACTTTTAAATATTAATGAAGTCTGACTGAAATAGACTGCTTATTTAAAATCTCATCATTGTATTAAACACTGAAGTTGCATGAAATTAGTTTCAAAACTCCCGCCCTAAATCAGCTGATTGTTGTATATCCTTCCAGCTGGAGCTCTAAAATTTTTTACACGAGCGGGTTCGTGTCGTACTTTTTTCGACACAATAAATTGTCTCAACACTTAATTTTCCCCCTTGAAGTTATAACTTACTTCATTATAGTAATAAGAGACACATCAGAAAAGCAAATCCTTTCATCAAGAGTGAAAATTAATTTTTATATCATTTGCAAGATCTAAAATTATACTGAAATCAAAGAAAGCAATGAGATCTAATACTATTATTTTCTGACAAAAAGGTATTAAGCAATATATAATAAAAATAGTTTAATACCAACTAAGGATTGTACAACTAAGACTTTCTTCTTATTTTCTTATCATTGTCCTTGCATTTGAAACATTGAACTTTTGCCAGAGTGACGTTTACAAGTATACTATATAATGTACCAACAGTATTTCATGGATTTTGATGAGCGTTTCATTTCTTTCAAACACATACCACAAGCTCTCTTTCTCAATGCTGGTTGCCGTTCACTTGCTTTTTCAGGTTGAGATGTATAATTTAGATTGAAAGACATGGTAATATCACATGGCGATGATCAGATTTTTTGGGCTTGAGTAGTGAGGTGTTTTCATAAGACTGAGGTTTTTCAAAAAAATTCTTCGACTTCGTGGATTATTGGCAGGCTTATTACAAATTAAATATTTTTGACAATGTAAAATGAGATATTAAATCGCTGCAATGCTCACTGGATATATAATTATCAAACTGAAACATTAAGAGATGAAAAAAAAGTTCACATTACACGAGCGGGAGCGCGTAGTAATTCTCACGACAGAAGCATAAAACAGTATGAAATCACCTTGAAACTCGGACAAACCCATTTAAACCTGAAAAGAAGGGTCATATGAAGGAATAGCAATGACCTTCAGACAGTTTTGACTCCGAATGTGAGAACAGGGCATGAAAAATCCCGTTTGTCGTGAAATTTGCGCAGGTGCGCCCTCTGGAAGATATTGAAATTATTACACAGATGTTGAAATACTTTAATAAGCCACAATTTATTATTTTAGGCGAACCAAGAAGCTGAAAAATAATCTCCATCTTCTATTTCTATACAAGAGAAGAACTCTCTGGTGAGTGATATATCTCAGAGTGATGCTTGAAATTTGTCACCGTATTTTTGAGGTAGCTGAGATAAAGGAGATAATTAAGTTATTTAATTAAAGTGCTAGATATGCACTATCTACTAATGATAAACATAAAAGTATGGCACATATATAAGTGAGAAATTACGCTCCTAGTCAAAATTAAAGGACAATCTGAAAAAATATATTAATTGATTGAAGTTTTCAACCAGTGGCCAATGGTATACTTATTTATGTTAATTATTGTCAACTGAAAGCAAAATTGACTTTCTGTGCATATTCTAGCGCATGAAATATGCAAATGAGGTGTCAGATAACTGGTTGCTTTATGGTCCCCGGGATTGGGATCTGTGATGTTTAAAATTAATGCATGTCCTGAGATAGGTCGATATTTACTAACTATGATTTAAAAGTGTTATTTTAATGAAGAGCTAAAGTGATGTTAAATTGGAAGATTCGAAGAAGAGCAAACACAGCTAGAAGTCTTCCAAGATACTCTTTAAAATTTCGTATCAAAAACATGGAATCACTTTTTAAGCTGTGAATCACTTAAGAGCAGCTTGCTTGATCATAAGAACAATAACTGCATTTGTCGACCATTTTCTGCTTCGCACAGCTAAGAACTTCTCAGAATGTCGTATCAAGAAAAACTTTATAAGAAGTAAATCAATTAATTGCAGCATGGTAAAAGGTATCTAAGAACTACAATTACATTCGAAGACTTTTTTATGATTGTCGGTTCAAAGAAACCAGTTAGTGACTACAAAAAGGTTGGTTTTTAAACTATCATGGCTGCCACAGAAACCTAAATTTAATCTTTTTTATTGTTTCAGAAAGGCTTCATGATGTAGGAATTTATAAGAGAAAAACAATGACAGTTTTGCCACTCATTTCTTCTCCCATAGGGACCATTTAAGATGCTGTATTCGTCATATTCAATAGAATAAAGAGGAATGGGATAGTATTCTGTTCATCACGAATCCAAATATAGCCTGAACTATGATTCTAGATTTTTTTAGTATCTGGAGGAAGTGAGGAACACGCAATTTGCCTTCCTTTATTTACAAAAGACCCAGTTTCCATTGAAACGTTTTCGTGGTATGGGAGGATAGATCCATCAGAAATGGCTACACCTAGCTTCATAACTCTGAGGTTGTGTAACTGGTTACACATGTGGAAAAGTCCTACAAGCGAATGTAAGACTTCTTAGTAATGCTACAGAGGCTGTTCGCACATTTTTAAAACGATTTTGTTTCTCTGTAAGAAAAATTCGTCTGCTGCAAAAAATTATTTCCCCAACAATTACATTTTTGAAGCTATAAGTTAACATCTGCTACATAAAAGTTTTGTTTATACGCAAAATGGCTCTTTTAAACAAGCGATGGATGGAAGGCTACGTTTTTGCTCTTTCCGAAGAGAATTAATGTTATTCAGTTATTCAAAGACGCTGTGAAAGCCATGGGTTTTCGATATCTAAAGCCATAATAGGTAATATTGTTAATAAGAATGAAAAAAAAATCGTCAAAGTTTGGTTCAAGTGAAAAAGTTGTTCCAAATACTTATTCAAGGAAAAAACGCAGTTCTGAGAATATTGCAAATGTGACATCTTTAATGTTAAAAAAATCCTCCAAGTCAAAGGTTTGTTGCAAAATCATTAAAATTCTCAGCATTAGCTGTAAACAAAATTATTAACTCTGATTTGAATATCAAAACGTCAAAAAATACAATTTTCATCGTCTTTCTCCACGTCATATCGCTGAATGCAGAACACGCTGCAGAATTCTTTATGAAAAGCATTTTTCCGGGACAAAAAAGTGGAAAAATATTGTATCAATAGATGAAGTTTGGGTCTATTTAAATGACTTCAAAAAAGATCAATTTATAATTATCAAAGAGGAGAAAAAAATCTTAAAAGATGGTTCAAAGAATCTAAAGAAGGTTTTCTAAGGGAAATATGATTGATACTGGTTTTTCATGTAATACAAAATAAAAGTAAAGAGAGTGGATAAAATTATCAACTCCACATACTATCAGGAGAATATACACAATTTTCAAATATGAAATGCTTACTTTTCCCCACAATGCCATCAATCAGTAGAACTGCACCAAGACAAAGCAAGCAGCCACACATCACAATCCAGTGTTAATTTCCTGGAAAAATAGAACAAGAAATGGGTATTTATACCCATCACTGATATTGTTGGTAAATAGTTCTTTATCTCTCATGAGTTTTTGCGATTTTGGACTTTTAAAAAGCGCATTATCCAAACGCCGACCTCCAAACCTTTGTGGGCTTTGAAAATCTGTTCAAGAAGAACGGGACAAAATACCTTTTCCGATACCACAAAAATCATTATTGTCATGGAAGTTAAGATGTAGAAAGATTGTTAAGAATACATGCTATCAAACTGAACATGTAAGACACAAAAATATTAGGTTAAATAATTCTGTAAATACAATAAAAATCGTCTAAAAGCATACCAGCATGTCTAATATTAAAATACATGGAAACCGAAGACATCTTTCGAATGGATTGGTCAGCTTACCTACCAGAATTAACCCGACTGAGTATAGTAGAATTTCTTATACCGCTGAATTACAGTACATCAAATGTTTATTTTGACTCTACAGGAACAGAAAAGTACACTTCCACAAAGTACCCATCCATTCCATAACACTTAATCAGAAGTTTAATAAATTCTAAGACATCAAGATGTAGGGGTAGAATTTCTGTCAGAGAATGGCATCACCTTCCTAAAGAAAGGTATGTTACAAATGATCATTTCATTCATGAGCAGGTAATTTTCATTCGTTAAGTTATCACATTTTAAAACGTCCTTAAATTTTGCTGTATATTTAATGCTTTGAAATTAAATAAACGGCAAACATTGTAATTATTAAATAATGATTTTGTACAAATTATTTTCAATAATTTTTAATAAGTAAAAGTTCAATTTAACTTTTGTCAATGTCCTCTCATTTTTGAGAGCAGTGTAGTTAAAATTTTGTCCCGATAATCAATTGTGAGGTATTAATTTATAGAATTTAAATCTTTATAGAATTTTCCCAATTCAATAAATATTCTTTATGTTTGCTGTAAATAAATTGCAAATTACTTTTTCCAAATTTAAAATCGCGGACTTTTAATGTAACAATTCCCGATTCTTTTTCGTTAAATCAACACCAACTGAAATGCGCGGCAAATTTACCAGTGAAAGACATGCGATTTCTCACCAACTTCGCAATATACGTGTGTCGTCTTTGGCGAAAATAAGTACATTTTGATGACTGCTGAATAAATGTGCTTAATTTGGCCAAAATCTTAATTGAAAAACAGACAGTGGAGATTTTGACAATATAACGCTGCATGCGTAAAACTGCTTTACGGCCCCTTTCTTACCCAATGTCTTAATTTAGCCATCGGCTTAGTACTGAGATGTACGTGGAATACATTTTAAGGCTCTCTAGGGTCTCGAGGCGAGCACCTCTGTCACCTGTGCGAAAAACCGCCACTGGAAACAGACAGACAAAACTTCCCATGGATACTTGGATAAAGGAATATGCTTGTTTAAATTATTATGCACTGTTAAAATGCCATAAGTACTAAAGCAATTTAAAATTAATATAATTAGAAATGTATAAGTTTCGTGCGATATGAAATTTTCGTTAAATCTAAGTTTTGGCGCAGAAAAATTATACCGTACACAGGATGGGCTTTGATACAGATTTTATATATTTTCTTTTGAGCAATTTCACTATTTCGAGTTATTACTTTTATCTTTTTTCAAGAAAATGATATTCAACTTTTCATCTTCCGAATTCTTAATTTTATAAATGCCATGTCTGCTTGGTAACGCGAAGGAGATAATTAATTTTTACCTGGTAAATTTTTCCAACTTACATTTATTAAAGTACTTTTTACGATAATTTGATTCTGTAAAATGAATCTGTAAACTTCCTTCAATTATTTACCCTCCTTTTCTTTCATTGTTTATTACTTAGAGCGATTTTAAAAAATAATCAACAATTTCAAAATTTATATTTTCAGAAATAAAATTTTTCTTTCACTTCCAATCATGAAAAAAAACAGTAAAGTTAAGCATCTTAATAATTATTAACTTCACACAGCCTACAGACTCAAACAAATAAGGTATTATTTTTAATAATTCCCTCAAATTTATTTTACAAAGCGCTTTAAGTATATAGATGAAAATGTATCTTTTCATTACAAGAATACGTAGAAAAGAATAATGGAAAAAACTTAAATGCGGTTTCAACCAATTAGAAACATGAATAAAATGACGCGAGAAAAAAACCGATTTAAAGAAATCTTTTATAAAACAGTGACATTGGGTTTATTCAGTCGTATCGAAGCATATTTTTTATATGTAGATTATGACATTTGAACTTCAAAGAAATGCTTAAGTTTACGGAAAAAATATTTTTAATTAGAAATACAAACTAAAACAGTTTTTTAAAAAGTTGAAATATCCAGTGAAGTGAAAAACATAATATAACAAAAAGAACAGATTAAAGCGAAAGTTTAAAAACTCTAATTAACTTAAGATTATTGTTTTTATGCAGATGTTCTCCTTGTTTTAATATTATTGTTAAATGTGAAGCTAATATTGATTTATTTAAGCTACATACTCAGATCAGGAAATAAAGTGTTAATTAATAAGACTTTTTTTAATTGCATCAATCATAATTCATACAAGAAATATGAATCTGCTTGAATAGTTTTCATTCACTGTTAAAATTTTATTTTAAATTCATGTTATGTCGAAATCAAATACAGATATGTTTATCTTATTCAAATATTTGTAATATATTAATTTTAATGCATTCATTTAATTCCTAGAAAGGATTTTCAAGTACCATATCTTCGACAAAAATATAAACTATCGAATACGCTATTAGATACAGAATTCGATAGCTTGCTTTTGTATCGACGATATGTGTTTATATTAAGATACAAGATACGAACAGTAAGCAAAAGAAATTTAAATAAAGTCAAGTAAAAGCCACATAATATAAAAACAAAAAATAGCAACAATTAAAAAAATTATTGTATTAGTTACGCGCAAATGCAGCAGCAACCAAAATAACAATGGAGAGAATCGAACACAAATTAAAGTTCATAGCCGGGTTCCTCCATTTTGAATTTGTGTTCTGTTCTGTTGTTTATATTAAGAATTTTTATTTATTGATTCGTCCAATCCTCGATCACCGAAATAAAAATGGTTTTTAAATTTGGGGGGGAGGTTAGTCAAACAATTCTGATTTATTTATTTTTCATTTGCATTATGCAATCCTTCTTTTAGCACACATCAGTTATCTGATTTGCAATTGATGAAACTTTTTAAATTTATTTTAAAACTTAACAATGCATTTTTCCTTTATTCACGGTGAAAGCAACTAAATACAATTAAATTCTCTTTGAAAAAACATTCGCACTACAAAATATACCCCCCAAGTTTATAGATAGTGTTTCAAAAATTTTAAGGTCAAAACTAAGGTTAAGTAAATTATGATAAAACATTCCCCATTCACAATGCTAGAATCGTGTCCGCATGGCTAACGAATTATTAAGGTCTAGGTTTCTAATATTTATATTTAGCTGCGAGAGTTCTTGATTCATATGAAGTTCAAATTCACTAAAAAAATACTTTGAAAAATTTGATGAAATAACTCTAATTTAATTGAATGTAATTTATACTAAATTTCAGACACGTATACTCCTAACTGTGGCACTTAAATGTGCACTAAATAACATATTCTTATGTCAAGGATATGAAGATTATACATCTCTAATATGTAATATATGATTATTTTCTATCCTTACAAATGAGAAAATTTCGTTTTTCAGTATTCATTCACAAAACGCCATACCACTGTCCATTAAATATAATAGAATGAAAAATATATATTATATGACGCAAAACTTTCTGAGAAAATATTTTAATTCATATCATATTTCATTTATTTTTTAAATTTCTCAGATAGCTTAATTATGAGGTGTTTTGCCCTCAGGGGGACAGAATATGCAAAGGCAAATAAGAACAGCATAACATAATAACATACGTGAACATAAGACGTGACGAAACAGACGATGTACGATTGCGCAAATTTCCTATAAATACTAATACAATAATAGGTAAGCAATTTATTAAGCAGTAAGAAAATACCGTTCTCGGTATTCAAAATATTATTTCCTCTAGTCGTTTTCAATGTGCGTAACTGATAGCTAAACTGAACTTAGGCTTTCTGAAAGTGTAGTTTCAGCATTATTATCCTGGGCTGAGGAAATTATAGCAGTTAATAATATCTATTTATCCCCTGTCTTATTGTCTGACGCCATGTAGCATGGCAAGATTTATTGCTAATTAGCTAACACAAGAAGTAATCCAACGGGTGTCCGAAAAGAAAAACAGATATTATATTACACTGGCTTCAAATGAGAGAGATGTCATTTAAATTATTTCATTAATTACCAGACTTTTTTTACAATTTTAGCCTACTCCTTATATTATATTATATTTTGACTCATTTACTATTTACTCATTTATATTATATTTTGACATTTGAAATAAAAATACAAGCTTTCATACTGGTAAAATAAATATGGGAGTCAAAAAGGTACCGTGACAAATGCACACGCTGAATAGCAAAGAGGAATGCACGAGCACCACTAGTAAGAACAGCGCAACAAGTTTGACAAGTCACTTTGAGCTGAGAAACGATACGGTGAAAATGTACCCAAACGCAGGAAACAAAATGTTTTTAATAAAGAACTCAAAATCGAAATGTTTACCCCTTTTTTGTGTTATATTAAAGACACAAATTTAATTATTTTAAGAGATCTAGTTGATGTCAGAGTGATAAAATTTAAAAATAATTAAATGATCCATCTAAAATTAGAGCTGAACATTTATTTCATATTTTGCATAGTGAATGGGACATTCTTGTGTGGATGCATGTGTGAATGACATTCTCTGATAAGCCGAAGAAAGATGATGCATACAATAGACAATTCAAAATGAAGTTTCATGAAAAGTTAGAATCCATCATTTCCAATGGTTTGCTATAGCCCCAGTGTTCGAATTATTCACAAAAATTCACTCTTGAGCATATTTACATATCAGCACTAATGCTTCATCGGGGGCAAATCACCGGAGAAAATATAAGGTTTTAGTCTTGGTATGATTTTATGTATAAATGATTTTTTCTGTCATCCTCTCTCAGAGATCTTCGCCAGATTAATTTTATTTTTATTTCTGACGTGTGGAGAAATTGAAACATACGTAAAAAGACGAAAATTACAAAAAAAGATTATCTTGTCTTTTACCTTAAGTCTTAATATCATGAGTAATTGGACTTCAACGAACTGTCATTTATGTGTCCAGAACAATTAATACTGATTTAAGTGTTTGAATTGAAAAAGAAACTTTTTTTTGCAAAAGTGCTCTTAGTTTCTTTTCTTTCAATCATTGAGAATATAAATCTTTTACATGCGATTACGAAAGCCAAAATATTTATTTAGAAACTAAAGAGATAATTTCTGTCATTTTATTGAATGGTTTAATTGCTTGTACATTGTGTAGTATTTTATTTTTTAATAAAACGCTACCAACACTAAATGATGTTTTATTAGTTTTATATTTTATATTTCAAATTTTATAACATTACAGCTTTCGGGGATTTAATTTAAAAGATTTCGAAATATATTTGGGCCACTGTTTGAGCAAAATTTATAAAATAATTTTATTTATCATTAATTTTTATTGATTTTACAAAATTATATTATTTTTACAAAAAGCGCCATCTATAGAATGATTTCGGATTTTTTTTATCGCAGAATTATAGAGAATATACTTGAATAATATTTGAATATATCTTGTTATCAATTCGATGATTATTACAGAATGCTCTGATTCCGCCAACTAATTTTATGATATATTGTACGTTGAACTTCAGCTACTAGAAGCATGCTTATATTTTGGCTGTTTACTGCTTATTTAAAACTTTAAAGTAGATTTTTACTTCAAAAATACGGAATATCATTCCTAGGGAAGAAATTATTTAATTGATAATGTGGTTTCTTGCATATTTAAAATTGATTCATTACAGGAAAATCTTTTCGTTTTTTCACAAATACGGGAGTTGCCTTTCTTATCACAACTATCGGATACATCGTTCTGTCAATAAGGGGTATGAGATAAAAGGATTTAAAAATGCTAAAATGTTATTGGTAGTATATGGTTGCTATAGATATGAACTTTCAGAATTTTCGTCTGAAAGTCGTTGCAGGGGTTTATCTTGTCCATGCTTAATCTTCCAAGAAATTTGCAATAATTACAATTCTTGTACCAAAAAGAAAAAAATGCAATACGATCACTCAAAACAAGGAACCTTTTCATAAAATCTAAACAAAATATCTTCCGACATTGAATACATCTTAAAAATTTCTTTGCTCGCAAACTTATAAACTCTACCTCAAATCGAAAGAAATTAGAGTATGATTTCTGATTACAGAAGACAGAGCCAATTTTATATTCCACAGCATTTCTGTAATAATTAATCTTGTAACTCGAGCATGTATTAAACGCTGCGCACAGCAAACAGCGTGAAATTTTACGTTCCCAGATAGCAAATAACAAAATATAGCATTTCCTTCCTAAAGCTACATTTAAAACTTTTTGAATATACATTAAACGTAATCAAGCTTTAGATAAATTCTATCGTATCAAAAATATTCGTAAAAAATTTTAAACTTTGAAACTGAATCTAAAAGAAATATGCAGCTAGGTTTTTAGGTTGCTTGGAAATTTAATCTGAAAAAAGCCCTAAAGATTTTAAAACTGCGGAAGAAATGTTTTCTTCGGTATTCTCGATAAATATAAAAGATTTATTCTATTTTATGTATGTATTTATGAACATAAAATAAGACGCGAATTATAAAAGTATGATCAGTGAGGCATTTATCTACTTATAACATTTTTTTTATTTATAGAAGTACAAGGTGTCCCAACTGGTAGTGTTTGAAAAACAATCTAATAGATAGCGCTAGCTGCGAGCAAGTTAGACCAAACTTGGTGCACATGATCATTAGAACATGCAATTGTATAGGTGTGTTTCGTTAGCGAGCAGGGAGTTTAAATGTGTTGTTCAGTTGTGATTGCCACAAGCGAAAATGAATAAATATTCAACAGATATTCAAGTATTTATTGTGCTTTAAATGGACAAATGCCATGAAATTGTTAGGGCAATGCAACGGCCATGGCAGGAGGAGTTTCGCAACAAGAACTGGCCGGACAAAAGGATTGCAGTCCACACGATTGATTGCGAAGTCTGCTCACGCGTGATGGATGGATTTCAGAAGCATCTCACTGCTGTCCTTGTTAAAGAAGGCAGTAACTTCGAAACCCTTTATAATTAATTGCCTACTATTTAATTTCAATATATATCATTAAAATCTTTTCATCACGCTTATTTGTTTTAAAATTCCGATTCGTTTCAATCGCTGGGCCTCCCTGTAAACATAATAAAGTGCAGATTCATTTATAAGTGTAAGGAAATAAGAGAGATATTGAAGAACATAAACAGAAGACGTGCGGATGAGTTTCAAAAATCACTAACTTTCTCGGGAGATTACACGAAGGAAAGCAGAAAGTGGGGCAACTAGAAAGCAATATTTGGAGACACGCAAAATGCTGGTTAGAGTTAGGAAGCTGCAAAAATATTTAACGAACAGCAGTAACTGTTAAAAATCAATGATATCATTTTCATTAAATAAAGCATGTAATATAGAAGGTCCTCACCCCAGACTATATAATAGTGAATAACAAACGTTTAATATGCATTTCCTTTCAAAAGTTCCATATTTAATATTTCTGACTAAACATGTGTTAATCGAGTTTCGGTGGAATTTCATCCTAAAAAATTCTACAGGGAACTTTTTAAACCTTGAAATTCAACTTGAATCAAGCTTTATAAATGGAGGGTATTTTTTTTTTTAATTTTAAATCCATGGAGGGCATTTTTTTATGATCATATATTTTGTGAATAAATGTGGAATTGATACTTTATAGAAAGGAAACCGTTGTAATGAATATCCAGGAGACATGAATTTAACAAATATTTGGCTGCCAGGTTTGGAGACATTCAAACATTCGTAGGAATTATAGAAGTATTTTAATGTTCCTTAAAGGGAAATACTGGTTTCGTATTTATACACACACTCAATATAAAACAGTACGAATTATTTTTATCATGTTAAAGTTTTCTTTAAATTTATCATTTATCATGTAAATGTTATAAGTTTTTTCATCTCATTCAATACTACTTACCATTGTCAAAGTTAATTAAAACATGAATTCCAATGATTAACATAGATTCATTACAATTGTTTTAATAAATATTACATAAATAATCCTTATCAAGTATGTTATAATAATTCTAATCTGAGCATCTTTTCTATTGCTATTTGCTTTTTTCGCATATGTTTATTTACAACTATCAATCTACTATACAAAGTTTTAACTTTTTCGTTTTGGATTTCACTGGTATCTTCTAAAACCTGCATTTATTGCAGATTTCTTGTGATTTACTGCATATCCTTAGCCCCGAATTTATGGCGTTTATATTCCAATTATTTTTAAATGCATATATTTTTTAAACTGACGAAATATGTAAAAATCAATTTACATTCAGTTAAAACAATGCTCTGCGTTATTTATAAATTTTCCACCTCCCACCAATATAGTCGGTGATTAATATTTACTTTTAATATCATGATTTAAAAATCATGCTTTTAAAAATACTGTGTAATTAAAAATAATATAGCTCGTTTCAAGTATTACATTCCATTTCATTTACCATTCCAAGTCTAAACTAGGAAAGTTTAATAAAGTTTGAAATTAGTTTAAATATGCACATTACAAAATATATACATCTTAAATCTATTAAATTGACGCAATCTTTGACGTAATTCCCAAGATTCGAATTTCTCCTTCACCAGTTGCATACGCATTTCCAGTGCTCAGGTTCATAACATTGCCATCTTTATCTGTCTACTCCATTAATGAATTTAGGATTAGTTAAACTCGAGGCAAGTCTTCCGGGAATCAAGGGTTGAAAATGAAGGTTAGAAGGATCCGGTGACATGAGCGTTCTTCGTATCAAGGAGTTACACTGTAATTTACGTTGATGCGCTAAAGCTGCTCTGGGGAGTTAATTCAGAGTGAATTAATAGAATGAAGGAAATTCAATATTCACACTTTTAACAAAGGAATGATTCGTTTATATGCGCACAATCGCCTGCAGCACTCAATTCGAGAAATTTTAAGCTTTTGACAGTATAGTTAAATGCAAGTCCTTTTTGACAAATTTTTCGATTGTGGATGGAAGAAGCGATAATTTCTAAAATCGAAATATGTTTTGAACTTTTAAAGTTCCATAACAAAGCAGTTGAAAAATATTTTTGATATTTTTGGAATATTTAGCAATGTGTAACGTTTAATGGAAGTTAACTTTAATATTGATTTTTAGTTAAGGATGGAATGATTCATTAATCTGTGTAATCCCTTAAATGATGAAAGACACCTCTTATATATATAGGAAATGTTATTGAAAATAAAACTTACTTATAAAAATTATTGAGAATTATTTAATATTTTTTTCTAAAGCAATTTGAAGGTATCTGAATCTATTCGGTGAATAGAAAGTAAAGAAATAAAACACATAAAGTAACTTCATTGAAATTACGCGGCTGCATACGAAGTGATAAAAAAGTTTCGGTTCCATAGACTGAAACTCATAAATTAACGGTATGTAATACGAAGTTAAACCAAAAGGATGGAATACTTGAATGCAAGGCTTTTTTTTGCTTTATCATAAAAAATATGCAAAAATAAATTTAGAATATTTAGAGACGAAACCATAGCACAGACAGATTAAAATTTCAGTTACCTACTAGATTAAATTCCAATACATAATTTTAAATTTATTTCCATCAAATTGATTTTATAATACGAAACACTTTGGAAAAAAATGAAAGTCGGAGAGAAGTAGCATTTTCATTTACATAAAATTAGCTAGCTAACTACTAATCCATATGCGACATAAAAAATAGATTTATACATAGATCAATAATGATTTTACATTTCTATTAAAAATTCAACTACATATCTTATTTACAAATTTCCCTAATTCCTTTGAGATTCTTTTAATTTCAGAAATTTTCTTGCTTTACTTCCAATTCATATACAATTTTAAAAGCAGCTTTTCACTGTATATTACATTCCATCAATACTTAAATGATATGCACTCAATATCGATTTAATTTTGGAATACACTGCGCATTTTGCAGAAATATAAGAAGAACACAAAATCAAAGTCAGCATAAGACAATGCACAATTAGATCATAGATGCAATTTCATTTATAATATGAATGTAACGTAGGTTAAATGACTCCATATCAAAGGTTTTTATGATCAAAATTTTTAAAAACTCATCTATATTTCTTTTTTGTAAATTCTTTACATGAATGAGTTGCCTATCATTTCCCGATAGACGTATAAATCGCACTAATAATTGACGTACTATATGGCAATTGCAAAGTATTTTTATCTGTAGTATTAAAAAACACAGGAAATACAGTTCTTATTTATAGACTCTTCGCATTCCCATAAGGTATCTATTATTTTCTGACAGTTGCTGAAATCGTAAAACCATCCCAAGACACCTAATTTTTTCATGCTTCGGCATGAAATGTTGTCCTTTGAAAGGCACTGCGTGAATAAATTTCACCAAGATTTATTTTTTTTCTATGCATTCGTATTATATAAACATACAGAGGAATTGGGTTGGGTTTTGAACAATTTTAATTATCATTTGCTGCATTTAAGCTGTCAATGTGCATTTTTTTCTTCTTTTAAACAGAAAACTATTCCTTGATATGAAATAAAAAAGTGGCTTTCAAGTGGTCCACAGCTACATGCCCACATATCCAAAAATATCAAATTAACCTTTTGAAAGTTTAAAAATTCAAGGAAAGTCAAAATTCATTACAGCTTAGATTCTCTAGATTGCGTTTCTCTATTTATAAAAATGTTTGCCCAACATAAACACAAACTCATGAATACTTACAAAAAATAGCGATGCAAATGCATAATAAGACTTTCGAAACGTACGTAAACAGCCTTAGTAATCGACACATATCAGAATTGAGGACTGCAGGTTAGTGGAGTTTCATTAAATAAAACACATCGTAATAGCAAAATCTAAGTTTATTGCATAAAATATTACAAAACGCCAAAAATTATACAGAAAATTATACTATATATAAAAATTATTACAACATCTGTGCATCAGTCTATTGTTCACGTTTCGTCAAGATCACTGACATCTATATGTAGTGACTTGTTTTCCCTTTCCTTTTGGCAACTCCGGACTACTGGAGATACTGGCAGTTAACCAAGCAAGAAAAAGCACTCATTGTACTTGGTGCACTTATGGGCGATTAAGCAGCATGCGGACAGATCCTACCCCCGCCCCCTTCTTCCAGCTTACCAGACATGGTGCGAAACCACAGTCTGCCACCCTCGTCAGGCGGAGGAGCTCAACATTACGCATGGATCATTCGATCCCACATTGAACAGAAGCGTTCATTTCATTGAAGGTAAATTCTTTTTATGTAGAAAATTGTGTTAAAACAGTAGAGGCTAAACTAAAGGAATTCGAAATAACAAGTGAAAAGTACATAGTTGCGTGAGTTACTGATGGTGGTAGAGTGATGGTTAAGTTTGAAAAAATAATGAGTTTTGAGTATCACCTGTACTATGCACACGCCACACACCTGACCGTGTGTGATGTCCTTTATAGAAAAAGATTGGATTCGGAAGAAAGCACTATATTACTCTAATTGCGCTCATATTGGCTAAGATAGCCCTGGATGCCAGACTGGAGAAGTGTCGGATTATAGAGGGACCACTGTACTAGATTTAATTGCATAGGCTTCTAGTGTATTTTTAGAAAACTATCTATTCTGAAAGGCAGAAATAAAATTTGAGAGAGATTTTTTAAAAATGAAGCTGTTAAGGAAGATTTTATTTTCAAATATATTGTTACAAAAATCGACCTGTCTGTGTACGGTGAAAACAGTCCAACAAGCAGGATAATGGAGAATGACACTCTATTCTCGAATATTCCGTAAAACGCGAAGCGCAGGTAACAGGAAAAACAGCACTTGCACAGATTAGCAACACAAACAGACAACAATTCACTAATAATAATAGCAAGAGCACTTTCAATACCGCTCGGCGTTTAACAGCTAACTAGTTCGCACAGCGGATAAAACTCCAATGAGAGATTCCAAAGACGTTCGCACTCCAAAGATGATCCCAGTCGATCTACACGTTCAAACCCGATTAACACACTTCTCTGAAATCTGAGCATGGTCTATTTATAGTCTCTCCGACAGGCCGTGACGTAACAAGGAATCATCTGGATACCCTAATAGAGATATCAAGAAGATAATCGCATTTTCGGGAATCTTCGATTTGTCGCCAAAGTCGCTAAAATGATCGCCAAGGTCAGGGGTCCAGGCCTGGTCGCTGCTGGTCATTCCATACTTACCCCTGTAAAACTCTCTTCCCAACCATAAGATTAACATTGCCCGGAAGCTACATTCCATGTTCGTAACAATATGTTAAAAAGAAAACTACTAATAAATATATGATTTAAAAATAAACTGTTGTAAACATGCTTTCAGAGTGTTTTTTTACTGGCAGCATATAAAACCCAACCCCAGTGTTTATTTGTAAGCTCTTTGCATTCCTATAAGTTACCTATCATTCTCCGAAATTTTTTTTAAATCATAAAACCATCATCATAAATGTTTAAAGTCGGTAGTAGCATTTTTCTTAATTTATTTCGAAGAATTATTTCCTAAAGTTGCAGTCTCTTAAACTACCTGCATCATTTATTTCATTTTCAATTATTAATTCCTTAACTGCTGGTTTTAAAAAATTAAAAATAAATTTCAAAATAATATGTAATTAACATTGCTTGATTAAATAAATTTTATGTTCAATTTCCGAACTCAATAATTCATATTTTATTTCATTGTAATTTCATAAGCAATTACTTGATAATAACCTTCAACTTCTCAGTAATTTTGATATTAATTGTCAGTAAAAAATGAAAATCGGCATTAAATAATTGAATTTTAATCATCTGGTAATTTAATTTAATTTTTAATGCAGAATAATCACAATTCTGCCATATTTCTCTTTAAAATTCTTAATTATAATTTGACACTTCATGGAATCATGTTTCAAAAACAATAAATGAAGGAAATTCTTATTGTAAATGGAAATGCATATAACTTTTTTTTTCGTTTGTTTATGCTTGATTAATTTGATAAAATCTGATCAATCATGCATATGATGTTCATGAGACCCCAAGTTTGATAATTTTAATTTATAAGGGAGAATAAATTATTTAAATAGACTAAAATGTATACTTATCAACATTTAAACTGGCGTATGTCTGAAAGTCTTTTATATATCAACGAATTTTAATAGATTGCATGGTTAAGATATCAACTTTTTACAGAATATTGATGTTGTGTGAAATTAGCTGCAGAATCCCTGACTTTAATTACCTGAATGTTGACATATGTGTTGTAATATTTAAATTTTAAGCCAGAATAGCTTACAGAATTGCTTTTGGATTCGAGGAACCAAGAAGCTGACATATAAAATCCAATTGTCTATTCTTACATACAGGAAATGAGGAGGATACATTAGGAATTCTCAAGTGAGTGATATATCTTTAGGTGATGCATGAAATATGTCACCGTGTTTTTAAGATATTTAACCCGAATGATAAAATTTAATTACTAGGGCTATTCAGAAAGTAATTTACGTTTTAGAATAAAAAAAACCCAAATGAAAGGAAGCTTATTTTTATTACTTACATTTGAAATGCATATTGTTCAGCTATTTTCAACATAATCTCCGTATAAATTAAGACGCTTATCATAACGGTTCACCAGCTTGTTAATTCCATCCTCATAGAATGTTGCCGTCTGAGACTTCAAATATGCACCGACCCCCTTATGCAGTTCCTCGCCATTGTCGAAGCGCTGTGTTACAAGCTAGGTCTCATGTGGGGAAACAAGTGAAAATCGCTCGGAGAAAGGTCCGGACTGTACGGTGGATGACCAAATAGCTCCCATACGAAACCATCCAAGTGCTCTCGAGTACGAATGGCTGTGTGGAGGCATACGTTGGCATGAATGAAAAAACCTTGGAACGCAATTTTCCTCGACGCTTCGAAAAGTTATTCACCATGTTCGTTGTAGGCCTCGAGAAATGTCAAAGATACTGCTATGCTCTGCTTTTTGTGGTCTTCTGCATGCACGTCCGTTAGGGTGGGTCGAAAAAAATAAATATTTTTTTTCGGAACGCTTTAGTGCAGAAAAGTTGCCTATTGTTATAAGAAGGAAAGAGGCATAAAAAATTAAAATCGGTTAACATCTTCCGTTCGCGCATCGTACTTAATGTTAATAAAAAATTGCAAAATCGCGCCTTTTTTGTAAATTTTTTAAGTTAGTTAAAACTTTTAAAATAAACACGCTATAGTTTTTTATGCTTGTTTTATGGTTTTAATAACCTAAATAAATTAAATTCTGATCAATAATCTATTTTTTTCCGTTCGCGCAACGTCTCCGGAAAAACAGAAATATATCAATTTTTTGCAATTTTCACTGTGCAACTCTTCGATTGTTTTGCTAGAACAAAACGACCTAGAATTCACCACGTGGAGGTGGCTGCGCGTGTAGTTCCACCCACACCCTACCCACCAACCATCCAATTGTTGGATGTGGTATTTACATCATAGTTACAACTATTTACAAAGATTTTCTATAGAGTAGGATTCTTTGGCTCATCGTGCTTTTTACTTTTTTTTTTATATCTACTATGCATTTAAAGTCTGATTTTTTGGAGAAATTAGGCATAATCTAACTAGACTTCAGTGTTTCTCGGATATAGCCATCTCTAGCTTCATGTTACACTCTTTACACACTCTAGTATCTTTTGGATTTTTATTAAGGATATTTTGCCTCTTGATTTTTTCAAAATGTCTCTTGTATTGAGGTCGGACAAAATTCAGGCCACAAAGGGTATATTTTTGATTTATAATCTTACCCTTGACAGAAAATTTTGTCCATTTTAGAACTTCAATGGCGAGTGGTCTTCGAGAAATTTCCTCATTCAGGTTCTCATTCATTCCTTCCAATTTAAATATTTTTCTTTTACATTCTAAATTATATTTTAGGTTTTTTTTAATATTAATCGTTGTAATTTGCTGTTGATGTAATCACTTGATGCTGTTGCGTTGAGCACGCAAAAAGGTGTATTGTTATCGTTATTGTTTAAATCTTTTGTTTCTTATCTATACTCTTTCTTTTTTTACTTTTGTTTTATATTTATATTATTCATGTCCACATTCTTTATTCGAGGCCTCTGTCACAAGTTTGATGCACCTCTCCACAGCCTGGGTGTGACAGGGAAACTTGTATTTCTCTGATGGGCGTAGTTTCAGAATTGATTAGTGATTTAATATCATCTTCACTTAGGTCCCGCAGCATTAACGGAGGATACACCACACAAGAATTCCAATTAATAATTTCAATGTAGTCGGAAGCTTGAAAGTTTATCTTCGGTGGTACGAAATTTCTAACAATCTTCTTCTTTGGGACGATTTGTCTTACTTTTAAGATCCTTCTGTGACCGAGCTACCAAATATGTTCTCTTTCATCGACAAGCATTGCCAACAGAACATTCTCTGCGTGCGTAAAGAACGCATTTCGTTGTATTATTGGATCGACAACTTGAAGTAATTCGTCGGATAAATACCGTGATGTTTGGATTGCTTGAAAGACATGTTTTGGTCCGTGAGTAAAATATTTTCTCTTTTTTATGACAAACCACACAGGCATGTATGATTTTAAGATGAATCCTAAAGCCAACTATTTCTGTTAAGTTTCCGGATGGATCTGATGAACTTATATAAAACCTAATGACTCGGTTGGCCGCAGTTAGCCATCTGGAATGGAACAAAGGACCACGGTCCCGATTTGCCAAGTCTTCTGTACAATTTCCCAAGGTGATTGCATTTGAAATGTCCAACAAATGCTGTTGGCCTCTGCTCAGCAAATTCCTGTCTATATCAGGAATCGAACAATCTATGGGTTCATAATCGACCACAGGGAGTATTTCATAGCAATTGAGCTGCTGTACGATTGGCCCACTAAAAGATTTAGGCCCCGCAGTTTGACCGCCAATATGTTGGAAAATGTGGAGAAAAGGAAGCTCATTAAAATGACGGAGGCATATGCTCCACTGAGCGGGCGTCCTACATGATTTTCTATTCGGTGGATGACATCGTTCTTCCATCCAGTGTTGGTTAAGTGCCATCACACACTACTACTTCTAATTTTCTCATTCATCATTAGCTAATGTTGTTAGAATAAACATTAAACAAAACAGTACTGCACAATGCACAGCACAGACTCATAGAACACACATCACACACAGCACCAAAGCGTGCACCACATGTAACAGACAAAGAAAGACTGAAGTGAAGGCAGTGGTGGGTGGTGGCGACTGGCGAGTAGAAGCCTGAGTTGGTGGGCGGGGGGTGCGGCAGAGTAGGTAGAGAAGGACCACGCCACTGTTCAGTCTAGTTCAAACCAGTTCAATTTAATTCAAGTGAGTTCTGGTTCGTTTTGTTGCACAGTGAAAATTGCGAAAAATTGGTTTATTTCTGTTTTTTCTGAGACGTTGTGCGAACGGAAAAAATTAGATTATTGATCAGAATTTAATTTTTTTAGTTTATTTAAACCATAAAACAAAAATAAAAAAATAAAGCGTGTTTATTTTAAAAGTTTTAACTAACTTAAAAAATTCTAAAAAAAGACGCGATTTTGCAATTTTTTATTAACTTTAAGCGCGATGCGCCAACGAAAGATGTTAACCGATTTAAATTTTTTTATGCCGTTTTTCTTCTTATTACAATAGGCAACTTTTCGGCACTAAAGCGTTCCGAAAACAAAATATTCATTTTTTTCGACCCACCCTAACATCCGTGCACGGTTGAAGTCTCAGGCGGCAACATTCTATGAAGATGGAATTAACAACCTGGTGTACCGTTATGATAAGTGTCTTAATTTATACAGAGATTATGTTGAAAAACAGCTGAACAATGTGCCTTTCAAATGTAAGTAATAAAAAATATTTCTTTTCATTTGGTTTTTTTTAAATTCTAAAACGTAAGTTACTTTCTGGACCTCGTAGTTAATCAAAGAGCAAGATGCAGTATTCTGGCACTGACATATATGAAAATATAACACATTTATAAATTACATTCCTTGTCAAAATTAAAGGGGAACCTAAAAAATATTGGAACGTAATATTGGACCTGTTCGTATGTTATGGTATGAAATGTGCAAATTAGACTAGTACCAACGTGTTACGAAAAGGACTCATGTTGGACATAACGCGTGTAATATTGTTTAAAGTTAATGGGGTTTTTGAGAGTGATAATTATACATTAGTGTTTATTCAGAGACGTCATTTGAGTGAAGAGTTAAGTGTCGTTTAATCGGTAGACTCGAGGAGGGTAAAACGTAGTCAGAAATCTTCAAGATACGTTCAAAATGTGGCATCAATGTATAGAACCACGTTTTAAGCAATAGATTGTTTAATAGCAGCTAGATGAAGTGTGTATGTAAGCAATAACTGCATTCGAAGAGTATTTTCTGACATTTTCGTCTAAAAAAGTGGTTACAAAAAAATTAATTTATTCGTTTTACTGTTACAAAAAAACTTCAGGATGTTGCACTAGATATGAGAAAATCATTGA
Source organism: Araneus ventricosus (assembly GCA_013235015.1). Classification (NCBI taxonomy): domain Eukaryota; kingdom Metazoa; phylum Arthropoda; class Arachnida; order Araneae; family Araneidae; genus Araneus; species Araneus ventricosus. Next base: position 1,053,196 of record BGPR01000097.1, read on the forward strand.
GTGTTGTGCTACTCTATTTTTTCTAACATTGGGGGCGAATTTAAAGTGAAAAATGATTATTTAAAAATTATTAACTTCCGAAGCATTATATTTTTGAAAAATTTTTTTTAACTTCTTGGGCTTATAAAGCATTATTTTGAAATTGATATCTATTTTTATAAATTAATCTGAACAAATTGTTAAAAAGTTATAAGTGGAGAATTTTATAATTTTAATGTTGATTACTAATATTTAGAACCTTATTTTTGTTAAATGATTGCATTTGAGTTTTAGTTTGAATTATGCTTCATCGAAATCAATTTGATCTTTTAAATATTTTTTTTCTTTTTAGTTTGGGGAGTATCAGGAGCATCTTTGTATAGAATGTGTGTACTTTGGTATTGCTGATGCTGTCGTCGAAACTCCAGCTCATTGACAAAAATTTGAGAGTTTCGAAAAATTCTAACTCGTTTCAAATTTTTTTTATAAAAAAATATTTTATGCTCTTTTTGTGAGAAATAAAATTATTGGAATTAAATTTTCAGCAAAATACCGAAGCTGTTTGCCCATTTTTGAGCGATTTTGGCTTAATATATATCAAGATTTTATCGGAAAAAAGTTTTTGTGTTTGATTGCTTTTGTTCTTAACCATCGTTCTGCATCTTAATTTCCATGATAATACTTTATTTGTAAAATTAATATTTTTGTTCTTCCTACTCCTCTTCCACAGCTTTCCATAGTCAATTAATGGTTTTATGTCTATGATTCATTATATGTCTTTACATAATTTTAAACGCGTGAAAATCCATGGGTCAATCTGGAAATTCAGCAGAATTGTGAATTAAAGGTATTGGATTGATTCCGGTTTCTTCTTCATTTTTTCAAAGAATTTAAACAGGATTAAGATGGAATATTATTTGTCTTGTCTTTATGGAGTTGTATTGCTTCATGTGTGTGTAGGTGGAGACAGAATATTTATTCCTTAAATATTGGCAATAAACATTAATTTTGATATTTGTGGAATTAATTTTTGCATGTTTTTTTTATCTCGCCTTATCTTTTTTTTCATTAATTGCAAAACCTCCAAAAACCATAAATCTTTTACTAAAAGTTTTTTTAGATTCCTTGAATCAATTTTTGATATTGTTTTGATATTATTTGATAATCAACAGATCAATTTTTATCGCATTCGCTTGTTTCTATCCAAATGTCACCGAAATAAGGAATATTCTGAAAGTCTGAGCAATAAGTTACTGAAAAATTAAAACTGCTTAAACCATTTGTTGCTTGAATATTCCAGTGAAAACGTTCAGAAAATGTGCGAATATCCTCTGCACCAAATTAAAAATTTATTTCCCAAAGATCTTCATTTTACAGGTACTTTGTTTGTTATAGAAAAAGCTGATTATTTAAGGATATAAGCATTTTTATACCAGATTTAGTATATGTTAAAGCAGAGCATCCCGCTGAATTTAAATTGCGGGGATTTATTTCCCGTTATCAGCGGATACCCACGACAGCGTAGATCAGAAATTTTGCTTTAGTCTAATAATAAGATTAAATTACATTATGCTCGGAGCAAAGGGAGTTTAGTTACGATCCGATGGCAAATCAGTTTCGTTGCAGTCTTTCGTGCTATTGCCTGATTATGAGATAGGAATAGTTTGAATTTTGAAAAGACAAAGCTCAGTTAGATACAGGTGTTCAGAATGGTCGTTTGAAACATATTAAGAGTAGACCAGGCATATAGGAAAAAGGCATTTTTGCAATTGAACATGGGGCCAGAAATTCAAAGGAGATTCGCTACTTGGTACTCTTTGTCACTGAATTAAATAAAAAAATAAAGATTATACCAGATGAAATGTATAAACAGATAGAGTGGAAAACAAATTCACAATAGCAGAACATCCCAGTTGTGTGGATAACGACATGAGAAGTGTGTATGGCTTCAAACAGCATGGCCATTGAACACTTATTTTAAGTACCCCAAAGGTTTGTTGTTGATACAACGTCCTACACTGTAAAAAAAATCCCGTAAAATTTACGGTTTTAAACTGGCAGCTGGGTTGGTTGTGCAAAACCGTAAAATTTACGAAGTAAATCCGTAGGCACAACGGTTTTTTACCATACAGGAACAAGTTTTTCCTGTAAAAGTTACGAAGTAAATCCGTAGTCACAACGGTTTTTTACCGTATGAAATTAAATTTTCTCCGTAAAAATTAAGTCATCGAAGTAAGTGACGTCATCGACTGAGCTGAGTTGTTTTTCTCCTTCTGTTCGAGTTGAGTTGAAATGTGCATTATCAATTAGGAATATTAATTAATCAAGGCTTAATTATTAATTTCAATTAGTTTAATTAATATAATTTTTAATTGAACTTACTTGGACGATTTCGATGCAAGATTGTGACAAAACTTCTAACTCCTCCGAACCGGGGATCGAAACCGCGTTCATAGAAATACAAGGCTGTCTCTCTAACCACTAGACCACCTGAGACTTCAAAAAACAAGGTAAAAATAATCTATTTGAGTTTTAAAGTCACTATAGCTCTAGTGGCGCCACCTAGTGGTGTAAAAATCAACTATTGCCAGAACACGTGTTTTAAGGTTACGGAGATGGAACCCTATTAAAAACATGAAATGAATGCAATAAAATTACATTTAAGAAAAGGGAAAGTTATCAATACCAATAATACCGTATGACCAACCAATACCGTATGACGAAAAATAGAATTTGCACTGACGGTTTTAAACCGTTTATGGCTGGAGTTGAAAACGGTGAAACACCGTTTTGTCAACAAAACAGCTTTAAACCGTCAAATATAAGGAAAAAGTCCGGGAAAAAACGGATATTTTTTACAGTGTACTTGCTTAATACTTTTCATGAAACTGTGTTACTGTGCTATTGTAAATTTGCATCACATTCAATCTTAGTTAAACATATTTTCTGGTGTATCCTTTTCTTTTACTTAATCCACTGGCAATGAGCCCCCCTCTAGAGGTCCCCTTTCCGTTTCCGGCCCCATATTCTGATGCAAAAGTGGCTTGCTTCCATATGCCTGACCTACCCTTAAAGTTTGTAAACAGCCTTCCTGTGAACACCCTCATATTGAGGCATATAAACGGCCTTTCGTTTAAATATGTTAGTTCTACTTTTGATATTAAATTTATCTCCATACAGCCTCTCCTAGCAATTCACCTTACCCTATGTCCTAATAGTTTTTACTTTCAGAATTCCGATTTTCGCCTCCTTCGTTCTTTTCTCTGTAATTTTGCTTTGAGAGTAATTGTTAATCTAAGAATAATTAAAATTGAAAGTATACTGTTTTATCTCAATATTACACATGCTATAATGTTTGGATGAACGAAAAATACCATTGAGGACAATCATCTGAAGGCTTTCCACAAAGATATGATTATTCTCATTGTGAATTTTGAAGGAAAAATGACTCAATCTGCAGATGCTTCAAGTCGTAAAGAAACAAAAAATGCTACAGAATTTAAAAGGATGAATTATTAGTGGAAATTTATAGAAATAAATCAACCAGTATTTAAGGAAAGATTTTAATTTTATAAATATGCCTGCTTGGCAACCAGAAGGAATTAATTATTTTTTACCCGTCCAAGTTTTTCAACCCACGTTAACTAAAGTATTTTTTGCGATAATTTGTTTCTGGGAAAGGATTCTTTAAACTTGCCTTAATTATTTATTATCCTTTTCTTACATTATTTATTAGTCAGTGCGATTTTTGAAAAAAAAGCGTTATTTTCTTTTTCAGAAAATAAGTTTTCTTTCGCATTTAATCATGAAAAAAATGGTAAAATAAATATCTTTATAATCGTAAATTTTGCACCTACAAAACCAAGGAAATTAGAAAGCATTTTTAATAATACCCTCAAATTTCTCTTACAAATAATCCTAAGAAGATGGGTATAAAACTTATCCTTTCATAAAAAACTGCGTAGGAAAAACTAAAATCGATTTTAACAAATTTTAAACATGACTGATATAAGAAAAAAAACGAATTCAAGAAATCTTTTTAAAATAGTTACACTGGGTTCATTCAGGCTTATCGACGCCGATTTCTTTTATGTAGATTATGATATCTAAACTTTAAAGGAATCCATAAGTTTACAGAAAACATTTTAGTTAGAATTACAAACTTAAATAGTTTTTAAACGAATTAAAACCATCAATGAAGCATAAAACTTAAAATAACAGAAATTTCAGGTTAAAGCGAAAGATTAGAATATTCAACTAACTTAAGATTATTATTTTTATAAACCTTTTATCCGCTTTCTATTATTCTCGTGATATATATTCAGATTAGGAGGTAAAGTGTTAATTAGTAAGTTGTAATTTTTGATTGTATCAATTATAGTTTTAAAAAATTCAATTTGCTTCTATATTTTCATTCATTGCTGAATTTCTTCTTTTATTTTGCAAATTATGTAGAAATTAAATTCAAATAAACCTTTTTATTTTTAAAGCATTTCTCTAAAACCATGAAGTAATTCTCAATATTTGTGTTTACATTAAGAATTTTAATTTATTTATTAGCAAAAGCTGTATTATTACTATTATTTATTAGTACTTTTAATGGTATCAAAACAATTTTTTGTTAAACACTTTTTTCACAAATTCAATATTTTAAGTTTCTACTAAGAATAAATTCTTGCATGTAAATTGTCATTTTAAATCTGCATTATTTTATTTTATGGAAAAAGCAACTCGCTACATTTTGGATCTACACAGGTGTTTTTGGGGATCGGATCTTAGAGAATCTTCGAGAGAATTGCGTCTCCAATCCACGATCCTCGATCCCCAAGTAGATGCACTGCTGTTTTGGATGAAAAGATAATACAAATTTCCTTAATAAGTCATTATTCTTTAAGAAACATGAATGAATTTAATTATATAAAGAAATCCCTATTTTTCATGTAAAATTTTACGTCTTGAAATTCAACGGTAATATGCATTATTTTTAAATGAAGCTTTTCTTTGTGTTACTACTTGGAAGAAAAACGTCTGTCATATGAATGCTAAAGGCTTCAAAATGTAAAAAACAACAAGGTGCAAAAAATTATCGAATGAGTTAGTGTTAAAACGAAGTAAAAACTATTTTAATCAGGGTTAGAGGGTGTAGTCATCTCCAATCAGTCAACAGCTACCAATAACTTTCTCTTTTTCGTTTCGGTTAGTAATATGCAAATGTTCTTATATCATATATCAATATCCTTTATTTGATGGTTATTTCAAGTATTTCTTTTAAATATCGCAGTAATTTATTTTTTCTCTACGAAGCAAACTTATTACTCAGAATGAGAGAATAATAGAATTAATAAAAAACAATTCAGTTTGAAAACCCATTCACTGAGTAAAATATTTCCCACGTTGTTTAAATGTCACTACTAGTCTAAACTAATATTAAGTAAATCTTGAGAAACTATGATTCCTTTAAAATTCTAACAACAATTCTATCTGCATTACTGACGATTTATAAAGGTCATGGTATCTTTCATTTATTTCCAGCTTTCAGAGTCCATCCTAAATTTTTTAGAGTTAGAATTTACGAAAAAAATTCTAAAGAAACTGATGAAAGAATGTCATAAAACTAAAATCTAAGAATGATTAAGAGATCCTGTTAAATTGAGCAATAGTTTAATCTTCTACAAAGCAGTTTCGAATGAGAGTAAATGGGACATTCTTTGATCAATCGAGGCGACATTTTATATCCAATAGACAATTCGAAATAAAATTTTATGAAGACTGGAAAAATGAATTATATCTGCCTTCTCTCCTTGAAACTGCTATTCACAGTTGAATAAAATCCATCATCCCAACGTTTTCCTATAAACGCTGCGTTTGAATTATTCGTAGTAAAGCCACTCTTCCTCATTTACATATCTGCCCTTATGTTTCGTCAGGAGGAATATGTCTGGAGAAAATGTGAGATTTTAGATTCCATATTATTTTTACGCACTCATAAATATTATATATTTGATCCTATCTCAAAGATCTTCGCCGGATTACTTTTGTTTCTATTGCTAATGTGTGGAGGAATCGAAAGTCTTTAAATGATGTAAATTACGTAATTTTTTAGCTTCATTTTTAATTCCATGGGTATTTGGACTTAAGTAAATACCATTTTTGTGTCAAGAAAAATTAATACTGATTTATTTAGTTGAATTGAAAAAGAAATAATTACAAATAAGTTTACTTAGTTTCTTTTGTTTCAACCAATCAGATTTTCAAGCTCGTATATACACTTACGAAAATCGAAATAAACATTTCAGAACTAAAAGGATCCCTTCTGTCATTTAATTGAATTTAAAACTCATACAATGGCCTAATTACATGTGCATTGCAAAAGTTTTTAATAAAAATAAATAAATAAAGTTTTCCAACAATAATTAATATTTTATTAGTTTTAACTTCTAACAGTGAAGTTTTATAACCTTGCAATACTCGAGATTCAATTTAAAAAATTCGAGCTTTATTATTTTTTCAATTTTAGATACTGAATTGATGTCCATTATCAATGCACCGTTTTTCTATAAAGACACTTTCCTTAGCTATGCACAAAGTCCACCGGTGTACAAGCTCGTTTATTTCTTACAAAACTGTTTTCGGTTAGTCATGAAAAAATTTATGCACCGCTCCTTTTCAAGTTGAAAGAATCGACGCCTTCGTAAAGCACCTTTGAGCAATGAATAAAGATTATAATTAAAAGGATGAATATCTGAGGAAGGAGAAGATAAAGACAGAATACTCAATTCCCAAATTAGCCAAACTTGTCATGGATAATATTTTATAAGCAGAATTATGTTTCATATACAGACAAAACCTTGCATTGTCGATAATAATCCGCATGGTTTGCTGGCACCAATTCTTAAATTTTTTGAATATTTTTATCATTATGGTATTCACAGATATCATTACAAATCTTCCAGGAAGAGTGTGTGCTCACACGGAGCACAAACCATACATATCCACGCACGGTAGAAATACATTATCAACAGTGGCGTAACTAGGGTGGGGCAGGTAGCTTACGTGTCCTGGGCGCAATCACAAGGGAGCGCAAAATTAAGGAATCAATTGGTTGCATTTAAAAGAAAAGTAGGTTATTTAAAGCTCTTATTCCCAAGAATCTTAGAAACTGAAATGTTTTCAAATAAGTGTGGGAAAATCTTAAGAATGCAATCTTTTTTACAACCCAGAAGCCTCAAGTTGCGACAGAGTAACAAATAATATTATGTTTCAGAGATTTGCTGAGCAAAACCCTCATCGTGAAATTAAAAGTTCGGTTAAATCTTCCACTCTACCGAGACACAAATTTATGTCTCAGTGGGGTGGGAGATAAGGGAAGATAATTAGGAATCGAATGTTACCGAAGGGTTTCTTATGGTTTCTAGCGATATATCTGATTCATACTGATTGGATATCGGTTTCTTCGGAAGTTGGTGATAAATGGTTAGCAAAAATGTGTCATTTCATACATGCCAAATGCTACGGATTCTCCGTAGTTTCTACGGATTTTAACGAAAATTTCCTCATATTACGGAATTACGATAAAGATCAAAATTTCTATAGAAATGGAGTTCCTCCCCTTGCACGCGATCGTTTTATTAATCAAGTACAATTTTTATATATGCCTGGGATAACATTTATTTTTATCCCATTATCATGTTTAAATTTTTTATTCTTAGGGCATTAACTTTTTAATTTTTTTTTATTCTTAGACGATAAATCTTGATAGTGTTAGAAACCATTCCTAGAAAATTTATTAATTCGACTATGTACTATAATATAAGATATCTTGGAGAAGGTAAACAAATTTCAGAAGGTATTTTTTCATTCTTTTATTAATATTAAGCATGAATCAGTATTTTGTGTAACGCATGATTTTTAAATGTACAGGTTTCTTGATTTATAATGTAATAATTTTTCACATTCTTTTCTACATTTCATGTTTCGAAAAATGTAATTTTAATTTATTTATTTCTATTATATTTAATTTAATTATTTCTAATTCTTTTAAATAATAGTTATATATATATATATATATATTGCAATATTTGTTCTGATAAGATATTTTTCTTAAGAATAGAAATTTATGATTACGTAAAAAATCTGTTTCCGTGTGTGTGTGCGTGTAAAGGTCTGCCATCCTCGCAGACCTTCTTCTACGAACAGCCACCTTTCCAATGTTCCAATGTTGGTATGTATGCATTCCAATTTTCAGTCAGTAATGAGGGTGAGCGAAGAACGCAAAAAATGCCTCGTTTTTTTGGCGTAGCATAAGATCACTCCAGAAATTTGAAAGGCGTAAATTCACTCTATTACATAGATATCTTTACATTGTTTTTAGTACTGAATATTTGCATAATTTGTATGCTAAAAATTCGATACTGTTTATTTTAAATTTTATTTAGCAAACCCAGATGCAGTTATTCTGCCAAAGAAAAAGAAAATACTGAAAGAAAGACAGAAAAGAACACATAAAGTGTGCAATATCAAGTAAAAATTATCAGTCCGTATTGTCGAATTAATTCCGTATTCCGATATTAAATATTCCTAAAATACCAGTGCCTCATTATTATGCATTCACATATTAAATCATAGGAACTTTTTTACTTAATTATGCATCCTCTTTCCACACAGATTGTACACGAGTCTTTTACTCAATCAAATCCGCTTATATTTGATGCGATTAATCTAGCATGAATTATTTTTCGCCACTTGCTTTAAGACACCGTCTCTTCGGTGCCTATACTTTGATATCCTTAAAATTTAATTATTTTCATCGCTAGTCGAATCATTACTGCTTTCTTTTGATAACAAAATTAAATTAAACATCGATGCACGAACTTGAAAATTATCTAAGGCGTGTTAAAACTGTTAAATATCAATATAAAGGCTAATGAGAAGAAAAGCGAGTATTTACACTGAATATTCAATTTTGTGTAATTTAATCCTCTATATAAGTCTCTTAGTATAGCAATGAATACGTTGTCTAAAATAACCACCAAATCTTAAAGATACATTATGAATAATTATTTAACAGTTACTGAAAAGATGAGCAATATTAGGCATAAAATATCGTTTGGAAATAAATTAATTGACTTTATATATATCACTTTTATACTTATTTTCTTTTAATTTTATTTTAGTTAACCTTCAGTCGTCACAAAACATAAACTTATCACCCGAGTATTTAAATTCTGCGAATCATTATTATGTATTTGAAGACAAAATTTTTAAAATATATTTTGTGGAACTACGCTGTCAAAATTACTGCATAGAATGGCTAAACATTTAAAATATTCTTTCTTGGTTTGACTATTTACTATTTTACATACAATTATTTGAATGGTGTGATAATTGATACCTGAATACAAGAAAAGTTACTTCATCCTAAGCAAATTAATATTTGAGCTCTACAATGTAAAAACAAAGTTACTGGTACATGTAATAGAAATTAAATATATCTTTCTGTCTGTAGTGTCTTCTAAGTTAGAATTAAAATAAATAAAAATTTATGAATAGTCGCTGAAGAGCGAATTATAATGGTATCTCCAAATTCACTGCCCGAAACGCGGCGTCTTTATCATCAAATGTAGCTTACAGATTAGGCGCAGATCAGTGTCCTTCTTGTTGAAATCCATAAAGACTGTTTTGCATTATTCACAGATTTCCCATGGTCAAAATGTGACGTATTACTCACAGCTGAAAAGTGATATTCATAGCAATTAGCCACAACTCATAATTCATTAAAATGTCTTGCTTAACCCTTTACGGACAGGTAACTTTTTAGAACACTCAGATCAGGTTGGCGCACTTTATGAGCCATCTCGTTTTTTCCAACTCTACCCTTATTTTATTATACACATTTTTATTTTTTATGGTATAATAAGATTAGATATTTAATGGATGGATGTACATATGTGTTCGAGTTTGAGTTGTGATATTCTTCGTGAACTGGATTGTCCCCCATGTCATTCTCAAAATGAGTTTCTTGGTCACTGTACTCAGACACTTCTCCATCGAGATGTAATGCATGAGATTCGTCCTCAGCTGCTATTTACTTGCTTAATTTTTCCAAAACAGCCGAATGTTGCTCTGCAGGGATAATTTCCAGCCGTTTCGTGATAGCCACTTTGGGTTAGAGAGAGAATTTCATGCACTTTCAAGCTCAATCAAACCGAACTGACTGGTCCTTTGTCCACGGAAACTATCGGAGCAAGTAGGAGGAATGTTAATACAAGGTTAGAGGGGTGGCTAGCTCTCTCAGGGCATTCGCGGCGACCCCGGCTCTCGACCTTCGATAGTTTTTATTCAGTTTATGGTAAATACCCACTGACGCACTCTATACGCCGAACCTGTCCGCAAAGGTTTAATGGCTTGCTGAATCGATGACGAGACTGGAACACCATGTTGATGATATTCAGCCGCTAATCACACATTTAATAGGCTCCAAATGAATTAGCCTGAAAACGAAAGAAGGATTTTTACTTTCTGATGTAAAGTCAAATTTCCAATCCAAAACACTGATCTCAAAGGATAAAGAGGCAAATTGACGATATAGACATTAGAATTAATTTGGTCATCAAGATCGACATAAGCCAGTGAATGTGGTTTTTATTATTTAAATGGCATTTTTATTAGATGATTTTTGCTCTCATTTTTCAAACAATATATTATCAGACAATATCAATTCTAACAAATTTATTGGCGAAGAAGTTCATTATTCACTGCTACTGAAACTCATCTTGGAGCTTTCAGAATACTTCTGCATTCCCCACTGTCTAAAGAATCAAAGAAAAGCCCAAGAAACATGCCGTTGGTATTTTGCTAATAATCTAAACATCAAACTTACTGGACATGAAACCATTTTTTATTCCACTTGGAAAAGGGGTTAGGATTTTTTTCTTCATCACTTCTGAGTAATGCTCTAAAACTGGAGAGACTACTGTAGACATTTTGTTAGCAGAAGCGAAATGTAATTTTAATCCAATCGTATATCAATAGTAAATTTTATGACGCGATTCAGGAAACTGTTTTAACTTCTTGATTAGAAGAGAAAACTAAAAGTGAAAAACAAACTTTTGTTATAAAATATAAATCTCTCTCTATATAAAAAGCAATGTTTATGTGTGTGTGTATGCGATGTTTAGAAGTAAAATATTGCACTTACAGCCCTGAAATTTGGCACACAGGTAATACTAATGGATGATGACACATCTCAGCCCAAATTTTAAAATTTAATCTAGAAAATATTTTATTTAATGCTTTGAGTCGGTTTGGGTGGTTTTTTGCACTATTTTGGCCGATCCATGAGAAATAATGATCATAAGAAACCAATCGATGCACCATTAGATAGAGAAAAATATTATCGTTTTAATGACTTCCCGTTTCACGAGCGACACCCCACCGTGATTAATCTAAGTGTCCACCTTGAAAATGGTCAGATAGTCTACTTCACGACAGAAAATGTTGCTTAACGTGTCCAAGCACCTGAGGAAGCAACACTCACGTCTTTCTTCAGACTTTGCGCCCAAGATGAGTTTGCACGCATCCTATTACACAATGAAGTATCCCAGTAATACACTTGTAACAATGGAAACAAGACATGGCAACATCGAAAACAAGTGCAGGCTGTACTGAAAGAAGCACAAATAAGATCCAGCAATGCTCTTGGCGGGTGTACTCTGTCCATCCAATCCATAGACGAATATCAAAGAAATTATATTTGTCTTTATCTTTTGAGGTGTATTGGTCCATTTGAAATCATTCAAAATTTCTTTCGGTTTTCATTCTTTAACATTTTACGAGGTTTATAGGAATCATTCTTATAAATACAATTTTTTTTTCAAAAATAATGGTTTATTTGGTAATGTAACTTCAATTTTAAATCATTTCTTTGGGTGGCTTTAATTCCAAATATCTAATGTCACCTATTAACTATTTGAAACAGGATCCGAAGATTTTATTGTGTCACCCTAACTGAATTATTGCTCCATTTTAGCGGGCAAAACAACTGGTCGTGCCGAGAATCTAGAATTTTTTTTTACTCAGTTTAAATTCTAATAGCATCGTTTGCACAAACTTTATAATTCCATTGTTGCTTTTTAAAAACTTATCTTCACTTAATGTCGTTCTGCGAAAAAAATAAGCTGGCGAAATCAATATATATATATATATATATATATATATCAACCATAATAACACCTGTTATATATGAACATTCAAAACAAAATAAACAAAACATATCAAAAATGTAATTCAAAAACTAAAAATTTATTAATTAAACAAAACCTAAAATATGATCCTATAAACAAAAGTTCAAAACACGTACAAAGAGCACATGTAAAACTAAAACAAATCTACGAACTATATTACTCTTTCAACTATTGAAAGAGTCAAATCAAAAATTTGGAATTTTTAACAATAAAATTAGTTGCTCCGCTTTGGAAGAGCATTAGCCAAGTTAAATCGATTTTGTTGTACAAAACATTCCTGTTACTAAAATTGTTGAAGAAACAGAAAGGGTAATTTACCCAAAAATGAACTAATTTAGAATGAAAGAATCCATACGCTAACCCTAACAATATACCATCGTTATATGGAAAGTATCTATATTAAATCTAAGATATACCATCAATATATTGCAACATTATATATTGCACTAAAAACAATAAATACATCAGTCATTAAAATATCCATTCTTATTCACTAGGAATTATAGAATCAATGTATTTACTTATCCTTTACCTATAATCAGTCACTTAGCTTGACATCACTAGATTGCCAACGCTATATTTCTAACTTTGATTCAACTTAAATTAATCAATTATTTTAATTTATTTTAATTTTAAAAAATTAATATGATAACTAGATTAAAATCTCAAAATAAGTTAAATTATGTAATCAATTAAAAATATAATATTTTTATAAAATAAACTATTAGAATATTTAGAATCCTATATTATTTAAAGGAGTTTTTTTATAAATCCTGGCGCCATCTATGTAGTAATGCAGAAAACTAGTAGAGCAATAACCAATTTGAAAGAAATTGCTTAATATAAGTAACATAAAAAATATACCAAAAAGCCAAGAAATGTAAATTTTATATTAAATGCTAAAATGAATGGTTTATTCTAAGTGACCTAAATATTCCTTTTCTATATAAAGTCTTAAAGATTTTTTAGGCATTGCATATACTAGTTGCACAATTATAAAAAAAAATTCTATGTTCCTAATTCTATTATCATTGTCTGTCACCAAATTGTTATTTCTATATAATTATATAATTTTTCAATAAATTCTTGAAGACTGAAGATTTGATTGAAGATAAAATTACTATCCCAAAACAGAAATTTATTAATTTTAAAATTGACACCAAATTGAATATATATATAAATACAAAGTGAACAAGACATACCAAAATGCAATTCATAAACTAAAAATTTAATAACATTAAATTAATTAATTATTATTAAATTTATTAAAAAATTGAAAATACTATAGATACCAAGAGAAAAAGGTAAGTTTAAACATTTAAATATTAACATGTAAGTGACCTTTGTTGCTATGAAAACTATTGAAAAAAGGTAATCCAAATATATGGAGTTTTCAACAATTAAATTAGTACCTTGGCGGTGGACAAGCTTAGCCAGGTTAAATCAATTTTGCTGTACAAACCACCCCTGTTACTAAAGTTATTGAAAAAACAGAAAGGGTAATTTACCCTAAAATGAAAGAATTTAGAAATCATACATTAACACTAACAAAATATTGTCGTTATATGAAAAGTGCTAAAATTAAATCTAGGAATAACATCAAGATATTGCACTACTAACCATAAAATAATTAGAAAAATCCCAACACTTTCTGCGAACAGTGTTAGCCAGTGGCGAATCCGGGGGGGGGGGCTATCGGACTACAGCCCCCCAGAGCCAAGCCTGAATTCTTGATTTTATTTAACATCATTACAACTGTTTTTTCTTAATTTCCCTCTTTTAAAAATAATAAAAACGTTTCAACATTACTTTCTGGCTTGACAGGCTCGAAAATTTTCCTACTTTTATAGTCATTCCACTTGTACTTGTAGCTTTGACGCGGTCGAAGGCATTTTTGGGCTAATTATTTCATTGTAATTTTTATTAAATTATTGAAAGTATTGTATTGTTTTTTATGATTCTTATTGCCAAGTGAGTAAAGTCTGTAAAGTTAAAGAGTTTTGGTTTACTTTAGCCTTGAGGTTTGCATTCATCACGACGATACAAAGTTTTTATGACCTCACCCCCCCCCAGACCCGAATCCTAGATTCGCCACTGGTGTTAGCTATAAGCTAATGGAACGCTAGCTTCACCCCTTCTAATTATTTTAGGTTAGTATGGATAGTTAGTACGAATTTCACCTTCCCTGAAGACGCATCCGTTCTTTTTTACTGAAATACTTTCCGTCCTTTTGCCTCTCCATTGAAATTTGATTTTTGATATATTTCCACAGCACTCCTAGAATTGCAGCATTTATTGCGCATTCATTGCGTTTGTGTTTTATATTATTTTTATTATTTTCCCCTTTTGTTTATTCTTATATAATTTTTATCCCTATTGAAACTATCGGTATTTTATTTCGATCACTTTATTGCATTGCTTTTTACGTTCTGTTGTTTAATATTGTTTTTTTGTTTTTATGTTGTTTTTACTACTGATTTGATTGCTTCATATATATATATATATATATATATATATGTTTGTTTGCTTGTTTTGATTTCGTTTTCGAAACTTTATTTTATGTCATTCTAGGCTTTTTTTATTTTGTTGAATTCATTAAGCCACGGACAACGCCGTGAGATTACTGCTAGTATTGTTATAAAATAAACTTTCAATAATATATGAATATTTCTTTGTTAGAGAGGAAACTAGAAAAGGGCTAAAGCTTGTAAAATGGAATCGTAGTAAGAATCTATTATTTAAGTTATTATTGTGGGAGATTAATGACTGGCGTCAGTACTTTTTGTAAGTACGCTTCCTGTTTTCCGTACTATAGCTTCCCAATATGTGCCGCTGCATTACGCAAAGCATTTGGAATATTTACCCAAAACCGCGTGTTTCATGCAAGATGGTGTGAGGCCTCATCGGACCTGTCAGGTTATTCTGATAACTGTCTCATTTCATTTAACTACCCCCACGCCAACTGATAGGGAAAGCCATGAATATTGGAGGCTTTGCTAATTCGTGTTGCACTTGCGACATTGAACATGATGGACATATGCATAATGGAGATATCCGAGGGCATTGTGGTACGGTTTCCAGCAGTTTTACAACAGTCTGACAACTTTAGAAGCCGTAGCACACACTTTCGGTAGCATTTAGTACTAATAAAAGGAAGCGTTCTAACAAACATTCCTTACACCACTCATTAATCTCCCGCAAGGTTAGCTAAAATAACTGTCACTCCTATTCAATTTTCCTCAGTCCTCAGTTTTTTTCTGGACCCTCTGTTATTGTAGAGCTACATGCTTTAGGGTGGAAAATCAATGGGTCTTTGTTGAAAGAATTCATTGATGGATGAGGTAGTTGCATTTTGGTCACGAATTGCTTTGGTTCTGTTGTGTGAAAAAGCGTGCATCTTAGCCCAAAATTTTCAAAGCACTGTTTTCAAGATATTACCGCATAAAATACATCTTTACATGTAGCATAGCAATCTACAGGATCAACTACATTTCGCTGAGGTTTATTTTGATCACCTCATTACTCTGAAGAAAGCTGTATGTAATTGCTTATAACTTTCCCATAAATGTGCATATCTTTATCCTAAAACACTAATTTTGGCTCTTACTGGGGTCGTCTGAGATGTGTCTTGAATTTTGAGGTAAAAATATTTCCTAATATAGAGAAAAATTAATGAGAAAGAACTTTTTCAGATCGCATGAACGTGCTTGTCTGACATCTGCGTCCGAAGCCTCGGATGAAAAAAAAATATTACACTCAGTACCAAAATTGCATTATATGGTCAAATTCAATTGCAATTATTGTGGCTTAAGTTTGAGGAAAGTTATACTTCTTTGTATGAATTTGATGATTTTTAGTTGTACATTTTTTTTGACATTGCATAATTTAATGAAGGAAGCTTTTGCCATTGTAGTTGAAAAATATTGAAATATCGTTTTCTCATTAAAAGAAAAGGTCTGAATTTATTACAATGCAGGAAAAGTTCGAAATTTTAGGAACTTTAAGTTGCATCCACATATCATTGTCGAACTTACGGAATTTGTGAGTGTGATTTAATTGGATAAAGCAAAATAGTGGGTGAAAAAAATTGAGTCTTTCAGAAAGTCATTCCTGAAACTTCCATAAATATCAACTTTTGCTTAAGCAGCAAAGCATGAAAAAATTCTAAGTGTTCGTAAGTTTTAAATTCTTTAGAAAAACTTATAATAAACTGCTTGCTTTAGATGCAATCTTGTTCCGAAACATGTTATCGTAAAATGCATGGAGATTTGTAAACCTAATGCGATCCAATTCAGGATTTAAGGAATTGAATCCATTCTCCTGCTTCTCTGTTTAGTAACTTACTCCACGATTGGATGAAAACTAGTTTAAGGATTCACATTTTTTTCCTTGCATCACAATGAAACCAGGGAATCGTTGTCGCGTAAGAAAGAAAAAGTTGCTTTTACTGTCGGAAGGAAGTTCCGAAGGTAGTGAATAGTGCTGAAAGGATCTGCTTACAACTTTTTATTTTCTGCTTCATAGAAAAGAAAAAACGAAAGCGCATCCTTGAGCCTTATATATTTTTTGACGGAAAAGTAACCTTAACTTAAAGGAATACATCCTTATGTTTGTCATTGTTTTTAAAGCCAATAATTTTTTTCTTTGTGTTTAAAAAATGCGTTCCCCATGAATATATTTTCTAATGCAAATGTGTTGTATGATTTTTCCCCCTAATCTTTGTTGTGTTTGTAAATATTCAGAGTCAGATGTATTTTATGAAAATTAAATTTCTTGCTATGTGAATATCGAAAATAAATCAACCTCAGTTGATTTGTGACTTTCGTTTTAGAGAGAAATTACAAAAAGATCTGATAATATATTTAAAGATTCATCATTATGTAATACTATAGTTAATTATGCATTGCATCATGCCTAAGAAACCAGATTACCAAGATATTTGACTTCACAGAATTCTTTCCTCACAAAAATTTATTTTGAAGCTTTTGCTGCGGTTATCTTAGCATAACTAATTAAGCATAAATAAGATATCCTGTAAAGTTCTTCGGAGATACGCCCAATTCGATATATTTTATATAAAATTGATACTAATTTTTCTTTAATTTCATTAATGCAGAAAAGGTATTTATCATTAAAATTGCATGCCAAGGACAGAATTTCAGAAACGAAATTAAAATGCTTTTTCTTATACAAAAATGAGATACTATTAGAATGCGCTTCATACTCAAATGTCATCTCTGAGGTTCAAAAATGTCAAGCTACCTTATGCGTTATTTCAGCTATTTAATTTCCGAAAGTCAATTGCCTTAGAATTTATTAAAAAGTTAGCCAGGTGAATTTAAGTTTAAAAAGTGAAGTATCCTTATATAAGGAAGATTTTCAGAAGGAATGGTTTCAAATCGGAATCAATGACAGTTCTCTGATATGGTTTGAAATTTTTGATTATTTTAATATTCGAGCACTTTTCCTTATCTGCTATCATTTCAAATCTGTTGGAGCGATATTTGATAGCTTCCCGATATTGAATATAGATATACTCTTTTCATCTGGTGGATGGTATGTCGAGTTTAAATTTGAAAGACTGTTAGGGCAAATATTAATTCAAAATGAATATATCAGGTTCCGAAATTTCCTTTCATTTGCTACCTGCAGCAAAAAGAATATTAATCTATTGAGTACATAGCAATTCTGTGAATTCTATGCTAAAAAAGAAAATACGAAATGTGCTTTTAAATTCTTCATAGATGAATAAATGAATAAATAAATAGTAATACATCAATGAATTTTGGAGAGTTGAAAGTCATATCTTAAAATGTAAATATGTAACACCAATGCATGAAATTCAGTTATCACATTAACAGGGACATTTTTTAATCATTCCAGAAGATAATATTTGTTATAACCAAACCCAGAGAATTTTGTCAAAACATGGAAGTGAGATGTTAGTAGAAAAAAAGTTTAAAAATGAATTGAAAGTTTTATTTTCTAGTACACATACACCCTGAATCGATAGAGGTAAAAACTGATACTAGAGGAAAATGTGGTTACATTCAATTTAATCTTTTCATAACTTTATGATTACAAAAATTATTATTTTAAGAATCTAAGCGTTATATTTGGGATTGTTTCTGGATTAAATACAGTAAAACAATAATTTCTGAGATTGCTATAGCGTCAACTGCGTAAGATAGCATCTCTTCAAGAGGCTTACAGAAATTAAAGTTTATGTTTTGATACAGTACTATAATTTCTTCAATGCATTAGCTAAGAAAAATGTGTTATTTTATTTTCTTTGAATCATCCATTTAAATCTTATTAAAGTGGGAAAGCCCATTAGTCTCATATCATTTTTAGGGGAAAAATTTCACTTCAATAAGGAAGTTCATTAGTATGTTAAAGCTTACTATCATTGATGAATACATGAATTCAACATTACATTCATTACATTTTTATCAAATTAAAAGTAAAAATTACTTATTAACAAAAATCTATGCATTGTAATCACCTGATTGATATTGGAAAGCTTGGACAGCGGGAACCTACGCCTTGTATCGCCCTTTCCATTTTCTCTCGCAGCCTTTAGGTTTCTCTGGTAGCATAATAACTATGGTGAGGCTGGTTAACGGTCCCAGCGGCGATGAAAGGTCGTACCTCCTAGAGAGTGTTTGGCGAATGAGACACTTATAACAGCCCTATTGTGCATGGTGCAGAGTTCCCATCTTATTATTTGTGGTGGTCCGGTCATTCAGTCTTTAATGTATGCAATCGTGTTGGAACATCTTTTTCTTTGTTATTGCCTTCAAATTTAAAAGCATTAATTAATTATTTTATACTAATAAAAGCAAGTCCAGAATGTTTTTCACATACAATATAGTAAGATTTGAAGTCGGCATTCGAAAACAAAGCCAACAACAAACGTAACTAAAATTGCTTTCAGTCATTCCAATATCTATAATTTCTCAAAGAAGTTTAAAGTCATCTTATGGGGTTTTCTCTCTCTGTAAATTACTGAATGTTCTATTGAAGAAATCACTCAAAATTTTGATGACAGGGTGTGACGCATATATGACTGATTATCTTGCGAAGGGATTTAAAGCTCTTGAACACAAATAACATTATTTTGATATTAAATTATTTAAAAAATACCTCAGGGTTGTATTTGATGTTTTGTTAGAGAATATACACCAAATCGACTTAGTTTTTGGAAATACCAGTGATTCGAATATTCTAAAGCTTCCTGATACAGAATATCCGTTTTCGCCAGTTGTGCAGAACTCGGTAAGGATGATGTTCAATGTATTTCGAAAGAGAAGTTTATAAGCTTCATAGAGCTCTCCTTTTTAGCAATTTGTTCTGAATGGAAATGGGAAGAAGTTGTTATGCTGCAAAAACAAATCTATGAGATCCAGAAGCCCGGTAACTTGTTTATCTCATACAGCTTAGGTAGTTTTCGAAAGTTCCACAGTGTATTGAATCTAATAGTGAAATGATTATTGCGTGTGCATCTGAAAGTGATATATTGGAATGCAGTTTGAGATAACTCTTGGCAGATATACCTGGATTATAGCTAATTTCTTCAAATAGGTTTCTTCTACTAAATCTTCATAACAGCATAAATATTTTCAGGTGAAAAGGTGCTTCTATCCCCCAATTATGTTATATACAAGAAAGAAAAAAATAAAATTGACAGCTGTGACGCATTGAAGTCGAGTATCAACTATACAAGTACTCACAGCCAAATATTATCTAAATAAAAATATTTAATATCAATAAATTATATCTAAGTTTGTATAAACTTAGCTCAAGATCTCAGAAAGGATCATCAAATTTGGGAATAACTTAGCAGTTGCAGCCAGTTCTTTATATCGACCAATTTGGAGAGTAGGATAAAACAGTCTCAAAGAATTCACGTCGACACCAATGAGCTTCATTGTCTCCCATATTCAGTTTGCACCGTCGGCGAAACACTACTCTCCAGAACAGCCAGAAATCTACGAAAAAGAATTTTTTTCTTCAAACAAAATCGGGTGAATCATATTTCCAAAGTTTAATGAGTTCAAAGGTACAGGAATGATATCACCTTCTTACTCTATAGACTGCACATATGGCCCCGTATAGACAGGAGGGGGTAGCCTATTCAGTTCTTTTTTTTATAGGTTTCAGTTATTTCTGTGTTTAATTTTACTCTTCATGCATTTACATCAGCGACATATATGATTACAAATAACTAAAAGAGTTTGTTCTGTTTATGCTTTTATTTTAGTTTCAAGTGTTACGACTATTCTACATGTTGTATTGACAACTCGAAAACTCTATTTTAATCAAATGTTTCGGCAACACAGCCTAATGGGGATCTTGTGCCATAAAAATTCAAGTCCAAAGTCAATTCTGTTATTCAAATGCCTAATTGATTGTTTTATAGCGAATCAAAGAAGCTGTGAAAGTCACGCAGGGAAAGGAATCAGAATAATTATATATTTGTCAAACGAATATAAATATATCCGAAATAGTTTTTAAAAATATTTCACAATCCTAAGGCAAATTAAAAGTAACAAATATTGCGCCTAAGAATGAACGAGTAATGATAGCCCA
The DNA here is from genome assembly GCA_013235015.1 of Araneus ventricosus. NCBI lineage: Eukaryota > Metazoa > Arthropoda > Arachnida > Araneae > Araneidae > Araneus > Araneus ventricosus. The sequence continues at coordinate 1,074,009 of BGPR01000097.1, forward strand.
AACACAGGAAAGATTCATTTTCGTTTTCAGTTTAGTAATTGCTTTCGGAAGTAGAGTAGAGCTATAGAATTTCATTTAGAGCTTCAATGTTAAACTCTCGTTAACTCTTGTGAATGGATCAAAGCTCCTGAAACGATACCTAGAATTCTAAAACAATTTACTTGAAAGTACAGAGGTATTCTGTTGACCATTCTGAATTCATGCCCCTTTTAAAACTGACTTATTAAGTTGGAATCTCCTCTGGGGCGATAATTGCCTCCTAGATGATAAGACGAATGCAGATCTTATCTTTAGAAATGAAATAGTGTTTCTGTCATGCTAGAGCCGGTTTTCTAAACGTGACAAGCAACAACCAAGATTATGATGAGAGTACTTAGTCAAATAAATTGCAGCCAAGTAAATAGTTGTAGTGAAATAAATAGACAATTAATGCATTTGCTGAGAAGCTAGGTGTGAATTATCCTTAAAGCAGAGAAAAGTTTCCGTTCTTTATTTCTCAAATATTTATCTGTTCAGATATCATCTGTTTTGCTGTCTACACCGAAATTCTGATATACAGGTTTAAAAATATGAACTTTCTGATAATATATAGATTTAGAATTATATCGCTAAAAATAAAATATAGTTTTTTTAGCAGTGAATGATATAACACATTTCAAAGTTCTTTTTATACAATGTAGAATGAATGGCAGATTAATTTATAATATGAAGATCCACACCACTTGAAAAAGATAAATCCATCCATAGAAACTAAAATATTACTTTGTGGAACGCTATTTTTCACCTTTGCATGAAAGCTTGAATGACTGAAAATTGCATGTTTTGAAAATATTTTCAGATTGAAAAATCAACTTTGTTTTAGACGTTTTCCTTCTTGTTATGAGATTTCTGTTCTATGGATGCGCTGAGATAAAACTTTTCATCCTGTCTGGTGATTGCCTTTGATAGATTTTATTCATTTAACTCAAAGAGTGCTTTAAATCAATAGGAGATACTTGGAAAAATATTTGTTGCAATCATTCCAACGTCTCAGAAATTCTTCAATTTCATAAAATTTGAAATTAAAACAAAGACGTTTAATTCCGAGAACCCGTATTGGCTGAAAAATCGAGAAAAACAGCTGTTTGCAACACAAGTATCAGTAAGTGAAATATTTCTTTATAGCTATAAAATTGATTTCTTTGCTATAGGATAACACTAATGTGATGAACTGTCCTAGATAGAGAGCTTCAGTCCCTTGGAAAGTAAAGTTTGTAAATATTTACAGAAAATTTTTTTGAAGATATGTGTTTTTCACATTTTCATATAATCATCTTTGGGAACATGAAATTTCAATAACAGATGAAAATTTTGAAAATCAAAATATTTATTAGACATCTATGAACGGTATTCGGTCTGTTTTTAAAAATAATTGCCTTAATTTTGCAAATATTCATAAATGAAAGAAAAAGTGCGACGTTTATGAATGTTTTCTTGAAAAAATTTACAATGGACCTACGATGCAAACATAAGTTTTTGCTTCTAAATTGAAACTTTCTTTTACATTACCATCAGAAAAGTGTGCTAAAATAATTTTATATTCGAAATTCAAAAGTGATATTGAAAAAGCTTATTTTGTCAATAAGTTTCGAAATATAGGCCCAAAAATGGCCACTTCGGTGACTTCAAATGTAATATATAGGAAGTTAGAAACTGTAAAATGAAAACATGCAAAACTGAGAGTATTTACATATTTTCAAAACGATTTCGACGATATATGTAAATACGTGAAACTGACATATTATTAGTTGATATGTTGTGTATAATAGCATTATCTTTGTACTAACACACTGCATCTGGTTTTTCGAGAAAAATACTTTCTAGAGTAACATGTCTAGGTAAACAAGATAGACTGTACCTACATTCGTTGATCTTCAATAATATTCAGATAAATGAGGCATGTGCATTAAAATATTTTGCCGGCTGTTTGGAGGTGTAAATAACCATTCAAAGCAATAAATGCAATTTGTAAGATTTCAGAAAATGCGCCTACTTTTCCTAGGTATTCCATTGTATGTATTTCCCTTTCATGTTTGAAAATGATGCATTTTTCCGAAACTTTAAAATCATATTTTCCTTAACCTTATTTTAGTACTTAATTCGAATTTTTCAGAAATATGTAGACTTCCACTTGATTATTTTGGCACTTTTATGCAAATATTTTACTTAGATTAGACGATTATCATTTCTAGCGCAACTCATGTGTTGACAGGTGTTTTCCTATTTGAGTCTAGTTAAAGTGAAATTTTTTCGATGCACAGTGTTTATTCGATTTGGGAGCGATTTTGAATGTAAATAAAAAAGTCATTTTTTCAGACAATAAGAAATAACAAAATAGAACAGTTTGTGAAAATATAGAAGGAAAAATAATAATACATGGGTTTGAGTGTGTGAACGCAGCTACAATAATGATACTTTACTTGTGGATTTAGAGCCATTATCTGTGAAATATCAAGTTGAAAATTAAGTTTAAAATAAATACCGGGTAAATTATACGGAGATACTGAAAAGGGTAGATAAATGTAAATGCTTATTTCTGTTGTACCGTAAGCTCTTTCAACAACAAAAAAGAAAAATTTATAATAAATTCTATTAAAAACTCATAATAAAACTAACAAGCTCAAATAATAAACGTAAAAATATGGGTTAAGTTTGACGAAACTATAATAGACATCAGAGTCTTAATCTTTTTATTAAAATGTACATTTATAAGTATTTTTTTGGGGGGGCGACATGATTTTATTTTCCTTTATTTTGTCTTTTGATAATAAAACATTCTGTATTTTTTTAGATTTATTTGCGATTTTTATTTTGCTTCTTCATTCCGTTTTTTATCCTTTTAAAGAAAACAAAGGTTTCTGCTTAATGTTTAAATATCAGCTGCAATGCAGAAACCTGGGATAATAAAGTGCATACGAGGAAATCCTTTTCTTTCTTGAAGATGCAGCCTTTTCCAGTACCCATCCATTGCGCTGAAAGAGAAACTAAAGTAATGAAATGGAACAGAAATGGAATATGACGACAATAAAAAATAAGAATTAATGAATTAAAAACATCTGTCGGTTGCATCTGAACAACCAGTTACTTTATATTTAACACAGTAGAGCTCAAATGTTCAGCATATTTTGTTCTACTACATTTATGTATCCTAATTATGATTGATTCATCAACTATTTGCAACTTTCATTTTTACATCTTGATGTTCTTTGTCATACATATATGCGTTCACCGTTTTATTAATAATATGATTACGATTCGCTTGTGGAGAAATTTTGTTTCTATTCAGCTGTAAATAATAACGCAATTCAATGAATTTTAAAAATGCCGAAACCGGCCAAACTAATAAAAATAATAAATTGTATTTTTAATTTAATCGATGAAGTAATTTCGGCAATGCAATACTGTAATACAGAACAAAAAGCATATTTTTTTTCAAAGAATAATTATGATGTGCAATATATTATTAATCAGATTGCATGTTTCTGTTTTATAATGAGTGGAGGTTATCTAAAATGAAAGTGAAAGGAAAACTAAATAGATAAGGATAAGAATATATTATAAGTCAATTAATATGGACCCATACGAAATTTTATGCCTAAAAGTGCTTATCGTTTCATAAACTGATAAACTAATTATTCATAATGAATCTTTAATATTCAGTGGTTATTTTCAGACTATGGGTTCAGCGCTTCATTAAGAGGTTTATGAAGAGGGTTTCATTACACGAACTTAAGCATTCAGTGTAAGCACTCACTTTTCTTCACATCAGCCTTTAGACTGATATTTAACAGTTTTAACACGCCCAATATAGTCTTCAAGTTCGTACATAAGTGTTTAATTTAATATTGTTATGAAAAGAAAACAATAAAGATTCGACTAGCGATGAAAATATAAAAATTTAGAGAATATAGAAGAATTTGCCTTAAAGGGCGGTTATATTAAAGCATTCAGGAAAAAATAATTTATATTGGATTAATCGCATCAAATATAAGCAAACTCGATTGAAGAAAATACTCGAGAACAATTTATGAGAAAAAGTTAACGCATAATGATGTGAAAAGTGTCTAAGATCTAATAATGAGGCAGTATATTCTTGGAATATCTACTATATTTAACGACAGTGCATTAATTGTAAAAATTACTGGAAAATCATATAAGAGTTTGGAATAACACTTTTGGATGATACTAAGCAAATCAGCCATCATTTTATGAATTATGTTGTGAAACACCTTTAAACCGTCATAATAAAGCAAAGTTTGTTTGGCATATTAAATGATATTTGCGTTTGAAAAATGAATATTTAAAACACGAAGACAACAAATTTATGACTTTTATTTAGAACAGTATTGTCTAACAAACTGTATCAAAGAATATGCTTAATATGCTTATTTTTTACCCAACTCCTTTATACAACATAATTTAAATCATCTAAAAGGTTTAAAACTTATGTTTTAATCTGATCAGTTAATGATTGAGATAAAAATTAATTTTAAAAGAAAGATTAAAGCAAGTTTATCAAGTATACAGTTTGTTATTTAACTCATTTAGTTTAGTTGCAGTTTATTTTAACGTAAGACTGCCACAAATGTGGTGAGATGGTTCTTTTTTACCTATTGTTGAGATGGCACCAAAGTCATTTATTTCATGTCGTGTGCACTCCATGATTGAAGGTCAATTACGCAGAGGTGTGACATTAAAACTTAATTAAGAAACATAACAATTCATATAAATTCTAAATTCTTTACGAAAAAACTTGTGTTTTCTGCTTGAAATTTATCCACCCATCAGAAATAAAAAAAAAAGATCTAACGAAGATTTTTGAGAATGGATCAAGGAAAAGCTCTCATAGACGCGGGTGAATAGTAAAAATCATATCGAATCTGAAATCTCATATTTTCTCCAAAGATCTTCCCTATGACGAAGCATTAGGGCAGATATGTAAATTATCAAGAATGACTTTTCTACGAATAATTCAAACACTGCGGATATAGGAAGCCATTGGAAATGATTGATTCTATTCAGATGCGAGTAACAGTATGAAGGGAGGGGGATGAAGGAGAAGATATAATTCATTTTCCTATTCTTCATAAAATTTTATTTTGAAATGTCTATTGTAAGATCTTTCTTAGGCCTATTAAAGAGTGTTGCATGTTCAATAATTTATAGTTACCGTGTGAAAGATGAACTGCTGTACAAGTTTACACTTTAAGAGAATAATTTAAATATTTTTCATTTTTCTTTACCAGTACATTTTATCCCACATTTTTGTTTATTTACCCGTTATGAAGGTTTGTATTTTCATTTAAGCTCTTCAAATATCAACATAGAAAATAAATAACGGGAAATGTGAATGAAATTAAATATATTTTTATACTTCACTGTAATTGAATTAATTATTAAATCAAATGCAGAATTATTCGTATTGTAACTTAATAACCTGGAAAAAAATTTGACAAGCAAATAAAATTTGCGAGTGCTCTTTGGAGCTATTTTAATCCCTTCGCATATAATAAAGAGTCTGAATCGTGAGTCGAATTAAAGAATTTTATGCTTCTATCTGTATCTAATTCAAGGCAACAATTACTTAAAAAGATAAAAATCGTTCTGACATGCTTAAATAACGGTACTCTTTATCTTCTTAAATGGATTGAAATAACAATAAATATTATTAATTAGGAGTTAACCCATTATATCCCAAAAATATATTATTTTACTTTTTAAAAAAATTACATTAATATGATAACATGAATGAAATATAAAAAAAAACAATTTCTGAATTTTTAAAATTAATCTGATTACTTAGCTTTTAATTAGAATTAATTATTTCTTAATTAGAAAAAGATTTTTATTACATTTGTACCTTTTTGTGCAGTTTAATATTCAAATTTAACAATCATAGCTGAAAAGTACATTGTTTAGGTGAAAACAAGCGTCCCCAAAAAGGGGCAATGGCAGATGATGGGCTAAATGAATTCGTAGGTCATAGGGTTAATATGATTGATTATGTTCATTATTACATGACTGCGGTTCTCTCTAAATTTATAAACAGCGCTGTCTTTCTTTGAGCTTAAACAAATTAGAGGAATTTTATTCCAAAACACCGCTTACCAAACACCGCTTTTTTATTCAGACTGGTTAAGTTTAGATTAATTTTTTACATCTAGCTTGTAAAAAATACTATTTCGGAATATCACAATACTAATTGCCTTGCAAGATCTGCTTTTTAGATGAAAACTCTGTTTTGGATTTCGTGAATTCCTCAATAGAAAAATCATCTGATACATCAAAATAAGATGTAATATTGAACTAAAAGTAGTTTTTCGGATTATTTCAAAACTTCCCATCAAACCCTTAAAACTAAGATGGTATACTAGATGGATACTATTTGTATTTAATTTCTACATACAATATGAATTTAAAAACTGCAACAAAGAATATAATATTTTAAAACAGATCTTTTTGTATGAAATATGATTGATACAATTAAAAAACCTGTCTTGTTAATTAACGCTTCACTTCCTAATATAAATAAATAGCTTAAATAAATATAAAATTTGCATTTCACGAGAACATTCGAACACGGAGAAAAAGTATATTAAAACAGTATTCCTAAATTAATTAAAGTTATTAATCTTTATCTTTAATCTATTCCTTCTGTTATTTTATGCTTTTCACTTTATCGGGTATTTTTATAATTCGTTTAAAAACAATTTTAGTTTGTAGTTCTCATTAAAAAAATTCTACAAACTTACCAATCCCTTTAAAGTTCAAATAACATTATCCTCATGTCAAAAATCATCATCGATACGTCTAAATAAGCCCAATGTCACTATTTTAAAAATATTTCTTTAATTCTTTTCTCTTCCTTATATCATTCAGGTCGTAATTCTAATTAGTTGAAACCAGAATTCATTTTTATCTCTTCTCTTTTCTACGTAGTGTTTTTAGAAATGATAAATTTTATACCCATCTTCTGTATAAAAGAAATTTGTAGGATTTATTAGAAAAAGGTAGCTAATTTCCTTGCTCCTGTAAATTGAGAAAAATTACTGATTATTAACATATTTATTTTACCGTTTTCTTTCATGATTAAACTCGAAGTAAAATTTTTATTTTTTCGAAAATAAAATCTTAGAACTTTTTTTTTAAAAAACTATACTTACTAATATATAATGAAAGAAAATAAGAATAAATAGTCAACGCAAGTTTACAGAATACTTCTCCAGAAGCAAATTATAGTAAAAAAACCCTTTAATGAATGCCAAGAAGATACATCATTTATAAAATTAAAATGTTTCTTGAAAGAAAAGTTTATTTGTTTATAAAATAATTTAAAATGTAAAAATGTTTATGAAGAACTCCTCTGTTTGATTTCTGTATGATTTCCAATTATTTTACAACTGAAAGCATCTGTAGGCTAAGTCATGCTTTCTTGACATGTCAAGATGTGAAAAAATCAAATTACTATGGAAAGCATTCAGACGAGTATCCTCAAAGGTATTTTTCTTTGATCCAAGTACATTAATGTATTTTAACAGTAATGATAGAAATAATACACATTCGGTAATAATTATTTTTATGTTAAACAACAGCTCTCCAAACCCAATTGCAGAAAAAAGGGACGCAGGTGAATTTTGAAAGTAAAAATTGAAAGTACAGGGTAAGCAAGAAATACGTTTCCCACTTCAGAGGGCTCTAGAATGCGTTCTATTGGTCCAAATGCGATAAAATTTGAACTACAGCTAATTCAAATGATGCTCTTGACATTTATTAAGGAAAAAAAATATTATTCCAAAAATCCGCCGATAGGTGGCGTTATTATGCACGGAAAAACATTTATTATGCTTTATAAGTGATAAATAATATAAAAAAGTAGCATTAAAACTGCTCAATATGTCCCCCTTCATGTTCAATAATGTGCTCTAATAACAGAACCATATTTTACACAGCTGACCGAAGTGGTTAGGTTAGGTTATACTAACGTCCCGTTTTGAAGCAACACAAGGGCTATGTAGGGACGGACCTCGTAATTTTGAACCGCGGTCAGATGACGAGGACGACACCTGAGCTGGCACCCCCCTCTCCAAACTTCCGCGCCACACCAACGGGAGGACGTTTGGCCACTACGTATGATTTAGCGTGCAGCAGGCCCCATACACGGCGGATCTTCAGTGGAATCGGGTTTCGAACCTGCGACCCTCCGGTCCCGAGGTCGGGACCTTACCACTAGGCCACCGCGGCCTCACTGACCGGAGTGATTCTGCAGGAATATCAAGAACATGGTGCCGAATGCTGTCCTTCAGATCTGGCAGAGATGCTGGCCTTTTACGGTAGATACTGTCTTTCAGGAAACCCCACAATCAAAAGTCGCAGGGGTGTACCCGGCGAACGAGGAGGCCATGCTGTTGGAAAATGACGGTTAGTCACCCGTGCATCTGTGAAATGCTGTCTTAGCAATTGCTTTACACGACGATCAATGCGAGGAGGTGCGCCATCCTGCATGAAAATGATATCCTGAAGACATCCACGCTGTTGAAGTTGTGGGATTACAAAATCCCTCAGCATATCACGATACCGTTGTCGTCCTGTGACGGAGAAGGTTTTGATTCCATTTTCAGTTATTTCTTCAAAAAAATACTGTCCAATGATAAAGGTAGCCGTAAAACCATACCATACTGTAACCTTGTCAGGATGTAAGGGTTGTTACTGGATAGCGTGAGGGTTTTCCGCTGCACAAATTCGACAGTTGTGGGTGTTAACGTGCCCATTGAGGCAAAAGTGGGCTTCGTCACTCCACAGAATGTTCCATGGCCAAGTGACGTCAACCACCATTCGAGCAAGGAACTCAAGTGCAAAAGTTGTACGAACCTCTGAGTCCGCGTTCCGCAATAGGCGCACAGGCTTGATTTTGTAGGGATAAAAATTCAAAATCCGCCGTAAGATTTTTCGTACAGTGGAATACGGCATATCCAATACACGGGAAACAACTGGCACACTCACACTAATATGCGGCGAGTTACTGCTAGCTTCAACGACCGCAGTAGCCACATCTTTGACGCTAGATTTGCTTTCGTCCTCTATCTGGGAGAATGCCAAGTTGCCCAATTGTTTCAAATTTCTGTATCATCTTGCTTAGGGCACATGGAGACATTGGACCTCTTAGTATCTGCTTCATACGACGGAATTCTTTTACAGCTGCAAGGGAGTTCTGCTGGTTCAGGTAGAACAATTTTACCAGTTGCTCTGTTTCTTCTAACGTCGGCATGATGTGCAGAGAAGTAACTCATGCTCGTGTAGAATCCGCCTTCTTTTTACCCAAAGAATAATACTAATAGGCATGCCCTGTAGAGCAAATGATGTTTCACATTTTATATATATGCAAACAAATACCATTTGTGTTATAGCGCCATCTATTGGTGAATTTTTGTACTAATATTTTTTCTTTAATAAATGTCAAGCGCATCGTTTGAATTATCCGCAGTTCAAATTTTATCACATTTGGACCAATAGAACGCATTCTAGAGCCCTCTGAAGTGGGAAACTTATTTCTTGCTAACCTTGTATTTAATACTCTAGTTCATTGTCAAAAATCTAAAATTTCAATTAAATGAAAAGTGGCTACCGATGGCGTTTGAATGCTGTGATCGTCTATTCTATTTAGACATTGAGTTTAATTCGAAGGGGGAATTTGTACAGCTGTGAGAGCTCTTGTTACCTTACTTTTTGAACCACCTACGTAAATTTATATGAAGTATCTAACAAGGGCAATGATCAAGAGGTGAAAAGCATAAAAAAAAGGTTTCTGTGATACAATTTAGAAAAGAGGGAGAAAAACATTTGTAATGCAGTTTTGGAAAAAGAAAAGGAAAAATGAAAAACCGATTTTTATAACACAATTTAAAAGAAGAAAAATAAAGTCAGGTGTGCAGTAGATACTGCTGGGGCAATCTGTTGTATATGGAAAAAAATTATTAGAAAAATCTCACGGAATGAAAAAAATTTCTTTTTTCATTAAAGAGTGAATTATTAAACAACTCTCTTAAAATTATATAAAAAAATTATTAAGATGATGTTTTTGGGGTGTTGATGCAGTCAAAAACATAATGATCTACGTCCCCTATTTTCCTGCAGATATGTAGTGGTGAATCAAAGATTCCCCACTATGTATCTGTAGGAAATTTCTGTTCTATTGTATCCTGTTACCGCTCGTAAATTTAGATCCCTTTAATTTCATTCTATTCAACTATCGTCTACCGACATGTCTCGCCAAGTACTTCACATTATCTGCTGTTTCAACGATTTTTCGAGATCTAATTTTTAAATATTCTAATGCCTATTCTTAAAAACATAAATGCTAATAATTTTTATGCGTTGTTCATAGTCGCATTTACATTGACTTCCTTTTTGCTAATTCCATCTATATATTTATTTGATTTTTTTTCTAATTTTTGAGTGATTCGTTATTATTTTCAGAATTATTGCCATGTTACACTATTCTATACAAGTTAGTCTTAAAATTTTAGTATACATTTATGAACATTGCGAAATTCTCTTAAGATTTAAGTTCTACAAATTCATCATGTCACATTTCACTATCAAGATCTAAAATTAAAACTAATTTCCCACTATATATTTTATTTGCATCATCAGTAGAAGCCTCATCCACCTTGCATTTTAATTAAGTAATTTAATTATGTTATCTGGGTACTATAAGTTAAAAAAAGCTGCAAGATTTCAGACATCACACAAAAATATATTGCCCACCTGAGAATTTCTAAAACATTCTTCTAATTTCCTCTTGTATTAGAATAGGAATATTATATTTCTGGTTCTTTGTTCTTTAAATAAAATCAGGTACTAGGCAGAAAGTTTCACGTAACATCAATATTTAGTACATATATGAGATTTTAATTATGCGATCTATTTTAATTCATTAATATTCAAATAATGTACAGTTATGACGACGGCTTAAATATGTTTCTTAACTCCTTAATAAAATAAATATCATACAATTTCCTCAATGATTCGAATAATTTATTCTCATTTATAAATTACAGTTCTCAATTCGGAAGATCTGTAAACATCATCTGAATGATTGATTGGATTTTCATAAACGAAGCAGCGAACGAATTCGAGTCAAAAAACGAATAACGAACTTCTGCGTCTTTCATCTGCACTAATACATTTCTCTTTTGCTTATCACTTCCGAAAATTGCGCCGATGAAAGGTAAGAATTTAAATAAGAATATCGTGGAGGAGAGCACCATAATTGTGTTTGTTTTGAATTAAAAATTAATTTCGCTTAGCACATGATTAAAATTGAATTGCTTATGGTAGTTTCTAATTTACTTACTGATAATTAATATCCAAACATATTTAGAAGCTGTAGATTAGACTAAATATAAAGATACAATCAAATAAAATATAATTTATTTATTATCCATAGTGTTGCATATCCCATACTAACCAAATTGAACATGAAATTTATTTATCTCAGCGAAGTAAATTTCGCGTTACTGTGAAGATCGTCTTAATACATTTTAAGTCTTAGATTAATATTTAAAAATGGCATTAAATAACATTTCTCCGCTAAGGTGCAGGAACATTAGAAAATAATTCATCAAAATGAAGTAAGGAAAATGTCACTACTATTATTTAAAAATTTGATGAAATTCACTTCATTTCACTGTAATATTTCCCTCTCTATACAAAAAAATAAAAAATGTTTTATTGGAAAAAAAGAATTTAACACAATCATATGCAAGTCTCCAAATTGATCGAAATAAGAAACTTTAAAATGATACATAAATTGCCATTTTCGGTTAAAGTCCTGCTCATTGGCCATAAAAAGGCGTAATTTTTACTTAGATCCAAATCTTTTACTTAATTTTAAAATAAATCTAGGCAGGAACTTCAAATCTAATTCAAAAGTAGACTTACTAATACAAACATCCAAACCAGCTATATCTTAACAAAAAAAGAGTGAAGTTACATTGAAGAAACAGTTTTTTTTTTATTTCTTTCAAAATTCGTATTGTTGCTCTTTGAGTCTCAAAGATTAAAGGTATATATGACATTTCACTCGTCTTAGGATGGGAGTCAAAAATTCTAACTCTATTTCCTCTCGAGGAGTAAGCACCTGACTGAGTTTTCGAAAATATCTCGAACATATTCAAAAACATACCCAACTTCCTTGGAAGATTTCCATAATATGATTGTCCTGGAAAATGGAACCTTTTCTGAAGCGTAACTTGCTAAGAGAGTTTCTCCAAGGACCCAATTTCATGCCGAAATATTCATAAAAATAAAGTGCCGAGGGATGGTTTTGCAATTTAAGAAACTGTTGGAAAATGATAGATAGCTCATAGGAATGCGAAGAGTTCACAAATAAGAATTTTTCTTGAGTTCTTTTTAACTAACCTACAGCTTAACTTTAGCTTTAGTTAACTAACAGCTTTGTGATATTAAGTATGGAATAGATATTTTTTAATTGTGTATTCATTAGCATTTAGATTTTTATATGATGTATATTTTATAATGAAATCTTTCATAACACCCTCATTTTTTAAAATCCATCTAATCTTTTACTTCTGCCTTCCAAAAAGGTTTTTTTCTGAAAAAACACGTAAAAAGGACTATTTCTAGGAATTCCTAATGCAGTTAAATCTAGTAATTACTGTAGTTTTAATCGCATTCTTAACTGTTTTTTTTTCTTACACTTTCGGAAACTTACGTACATCTCATGCATACTTTTTCTGAATAAACAAAAGGCTTTTAGGAGCTGAATTCTCAAGCACAGTTAAACTTTCTCAATTTTATTTGGCTTATTTTGTGCATTATTTGATGGTGCAAATGCGTTTCAAAATTGGGATTCTATTCCTTTTGACAGATGGTCATGCAAATGTGACGTTCAATTTTAATTTACATGCATATTGTTTTCACTGAATGGCTTGCTATAAAATAAAAAAAATTGAAAATTTTCAATAATTTAGAAATACTATAAATATTGTTAAATAATATTCTGAAGCATGTATTATTCACTGAGAACATTTCTTTCAACAAAGCCTTTTAAAAAATTACGATTTGTACGAATAGGGTTAAAGTGTATAATTTTTTTTTCATAACAAAAATATTGTAATTCCAGAGGCTACCAAAAGAGGACGCTGGTAACACAATAATAGAACAAATTTGCATTAAATCGATCTATTCTTATCACGAACGTATCCCTATTACCGCAACATGCTCTGCAATTATAACTATGATATTTTCTCGATATTGTGTTGCATTCAGAGTGTTGAAGAACATCGTGGAGATATTGTACAATATCTTGGCTAGTAGGGATAGTAATAAACGAAAAGTCACTTTTATACCGCCCGCTTTAGCCGTCATCCAAAAAGTTGAAGACATAAATATATGGTCAAGTTTTGTTAACTAAACGACTTTTGCAAGTTTCGATTCCGCATTATTTGTATTTGAATCTATGCTGAAGTATTTAGAAATTGTTCAACTAACTGAAAGATTGATAAAAATATTATAACGGGCGAAAAATTGTTTAGAAATATCAAAAGAAAATCGGGGATATCGGGGACAATGTAAAGAATTTCATACTCATAAGACAATATAGTTGAAGACGGTTAACATATCAGACGTTCTTCGAAGCTGTCCTAAAAGAATACATGTAAGGTTCTATTATTCTATTAGGGAGGCATCTCGTTTATGGCCATCCATGAACATGATATTTAGGGGGTACAACCTCAAACCTGACAGATACGTTATGAAATTTATTTCATATATTTCGAAGAAAGCTGAAGTAAAAACACATTATTTCAACTTTATCGTGTAACTAAAATTATTCTACATTCCTGAGAAAGCAAAGCCTTATATGTCTATGATAAGCATTATAATGTCGTTTATATTTTTTATATGTTTCTACTTATGACTAATGATAGATGTAATAAATTATTTGTCTAAGATCAGAGGAGACTTCAAACTCACTGGTTCCTTTTTTAATTGGCTTTCATTATTTTGAATAAAAATATCATTAGTTCCTTCTAAAATTTATCCTACTGATATCAGAAAGAGAGACTTTTCGAGTTTTCCTGCTTTTCTGAGTTCTGCCAAAAGCTAAACTGGGGAAAAGAAGTTATTATGCTAATTGAAGTAACCTTTATAGTGACCTGACCAACAAGATAAATTTGTATTTCTCTATTTGTTACGACTGTTTAAAGTTAATGATGAATTCTGTGTGGATCTTCTGGGTACATAGAAGGCATGAGTGTAACAAACAAATCAAGTACGTTGAGGCTTGATGTATAGAATAACACTATAACTTCTTAAAGGATGCAGGAATAATGAATTACCAGAGTAACCAGAAAGATTCTTTAATTTTCGTTATAAAGTCTTCTCACATACATGCATATTTATAACAAGAAATTCATGTCATGTCTATTTCTTAGTGGCATAATCAGAAAAAGGACTTTTGAAAGTATTCTGTAAAATAAACACGACATACAACTTTTATTTAAAATAAATCTTTCTTAGTCGCTTCATTTAATATGAACATGCTTAATTACAATATTATTCATGGTAATTTCGTCCTTTTTTAACGAAGAATTTATCGCTGTATTCTCACTCATAAGTAAAAAGAAGTATGATATCAACGTTATTTCTGAAGGGACATAATGTTTAGCATTAGATAACAACTCACCGACTTGGAAGTTTCAAAAACGTAATGTTTAACATGCACTCCAGATTTAAAAGCCATGAAAAAAAATTCTGGACTAATCCACTGTAAGATCTTCAAGGAAAACTTAAATCTCAAATTTGAAAACTTTTCCGTGGATTCACGGATAAAACTGAAAATAGAAGCCAGACAAAAATATTCAAATAAAAATGTGAAGTTTGTTTGTTTGTGAAAATATGAGGGTCACTCACTTATTACTGAGAAGGAACTTATATCTCTTTCAAGTTCAGAATCAAGTTTTTCTCAGCACATTTGTAAATTAATGAAAAAGAATTTTAAAGATTCGTTTTCTTAAAGATCTATTTCATTTTATTCGCGCTATGGCTTGTAAGATAGCGTTTCACAGGAAAGAAATCTGTCCGACAACTATCTTTTATGAAATATTATTGTTGAATTGATTTGTTGAATTTTGTACCTGATATTTAAAATTTAATTTAATATTAACATTAGAATTTTATTTTGTCATATGAAAACTCACTGTGGCGTAGACAAAATCTCCAAATAACTTTCATTTAATGTATTTTAAAGGAAAAATAAATGTACATGTCATTATGTTCTTTATTATAGTTTCAGATGCATTGAAACCCATGAAATTATTATATGATCATACCGTGCATTTCACTAATTTTTTCTGATAAATAATTCGTTCAATGAGGGCACAACCAGCATGTATCACTCATTAAGTGTGTACTAGGCACACATGCAAGACAATCTTTAGAAACTTGGGTCTTGGAACTCGCTCAGGCCGCCAAATCCGCCGTTTTTTGTTGTTGATATGAATGAATGGAATAAAAATTATATGAGGTCACTTTCAGAATATTGATTTTATGATTTTAATATGATACGAAATACTACCTCACCAAAACCTAATAAAGGAAAATCTCAAGTTATCCAATGTTATTTAAAATAGAGTACTTTCTTATGTAGTACTAAGTAATTGTACTGGGAGTGATTGAAAACATTATTCTAAAATTATTTGTAAAATGTTGAATTTTGGATTATTATTCGTTAAAGTTGTACTTTAACATGTTCAGGATGGCTCTGGAAATTGCGTTTCTTCCCACCGGGCGGCAGCCCTGAGAGTTCTTTGCTGTATCGCATGACACTGGAGAACTAATGAGCAATATGAAAACTTATGTGGTACCAACCGATGGGATATCCAAGTGTGAGCCACCGGTGGGACACGTCGCCCGATGGGTATCCAAGTGCTAGCCACCGGTGGTACACGCCGGCGTGAACGTGTTAATGAAAATATTCTGAATTATACGTCTTCGTGATTCATTTGTGCTCAAAGATAGATAAAATACAATGCGCCGGACTTTGTTAACATTTCTCTCCACCTAACAACAGATATTCTTCAACTAGGCTCTTTATTAAGTCTGGGGAGGAAGAATGCAAAAAATCAGACTTATGGTAAATTGTTTTGAAAAAATAAAGGTTTATGTTCCGGAACTTCATATTTACGATTAATGTATTGAATCTGAAAATTACCATGCATTTGAATTTCGCTATCTGGAAATTTTCATATGTGTATAGAGTTATGAAATCAACTAACGATAGCACTTTTGAAAAAAGCGCATATCTCACTAATGGGAAGTTATAAGTTGACGCCTACATGTTGTTTATATTCGGATATTACTGCAGATGCAAGCTTTTATTAAAAAAACAACATTTTAGTGAAAAAGGCATTTAAAATTTACTTAAGAAGAAATAAATATTTTTTATTATTCACATTAAAAGTTACAAGGTACGTCTTGGCTTTGTAAAAATATGCCATTGATTATGATTATGTATTTCGCACGTAAACAATAACTGAAATGAGACAAATGAACACAGATTTTAATTTTTATAAACTTCTTTAAGACTAAAATAGAAGTAATACCTGTTGTTCATTGTTTTTTAAGTGTTTCTTAAGTTCTCAAGATGCTTTTGATACTTATTAATATCTCTAACAAAGCTTAAATTAGAAATAAATCGCAGAGGGCATGTGGGGACATTGATATAATTTTTTTGGAAAGCTAAAAAATGATTTTACCAACGATAATAATTAGAACAAGTACACTAAATTTATACATTTGTTGATCTAATATAGGATTTTAGACGAGTTTTGGGCATAAATGGCATAATAAGATACTTATTACACTTTTTTCCAAAAATTGAATTTGTATCAATCTTCCTCATACTAGGGGTTCATTAAAACACACGGAAATATCGAAAATAATGATAGTTAATATGTGTGGGATAAAAACAAAATTTGTTTTTTGTTCAATAAACTTTGTATTTTCAATCAAGGTTTAAAAGTTTAACAAAGTAACAAACTTTTATTTTAACCAAAATTCAACATTTTAAATAAGACTGGAAAAATGAAACAATAATGCCTCAGAAAATAATTTATCTCTACAAATAATAAAGTATAATGTGTGTAAAAATACTTCGGAGGGAGGGAATATGTGTACCTCGAAGCCATTTTTGGAAATTTTAATTAATTAAAAATTAAGGGAAATTTTTGCGTTCTTCCTTGTTGACTTACGAAAATAATATAGCATAAAAATAATTTTTCCCCCATCTTAAAATTCAAAAAATTATCTTTTGGATGATATTAATTAAGTTTCTGTACAATTTTTTTCTCCAATTTTAATAAATTCGTAAAAAATATTTTAAACTTAATTTACAACAATACTTTTCATTTTTGCAATTATATTCAAACCGTTTTCATTGTTTAAACAAATACTTATTTGAATGTTTCTCTTAGATAGTTCATTTTCACGTTTCTTTCATTTCTGAAGAAGATTTTGCAAACTAGTTGCTGTTAAGGCACATTGATACATACAGAAGATTTGTATTAATATGCCCCGGAGTCAACTGTATCAATCTGCCCCAAGAGCCTTTTTTACTTAAAACAAGTGGTTATTCAAAAACAATGCTAAACAACCTCAGAAATTAATATAGTTCAGAAAAATAAATGATTTTTTTTACCTTTGGAGTAGACTCCCTGGCAGGAAAACGTAAATAGTTAAAGAAATCACACAATGCATACTTAAGAGTAAAATTCGCTTAGACTAGAAGATTGGCGGTTTGATTCATTTGTAAATTAACTTTTGACTTAACATGGCCGAAAAATATACCGTGTGCTAAGGGTTACAGTGGCATATATATGAGGGGATGTGAACATCTTGAGTCATTCCAATCATCAAAATTTATGGAATATATCAATGTTCCAGCGTATCAATCTACCCCAACTTCCCCTACCTGATTTTAAACATTTGAGCTTTAAATCAATAATTTCAAATTTTGTGTTCGATGACACCTAGCACAATGACTATTCAAATGCTTTGCATACCTTGGTGACTCCAGTCATGATTCGAGTCATAATCCATTAATAACATATTCAACGGAGTCGCCATCAAAGTAAAAGAGCATTATTTCCTAGTAGCAAATTAAATAATAACTTCCTTTGCTTTTCATGCTTCGATTAACTAATTAATGCTTTATTTTCCGTAATTTAATTGCTTCTATCTGTGGGTTAGGTTTCTGTTAAAAAACTTTCTTCCTCTCTTATACTAGTACTTTTATTTCTATTAATTATCTCTAATGTCGGTGTTAACTGTGACTCGACGAAGGTGAAAGAGGTTTTAGACATCTTATATTCCAGATTCCATTCACTCTCTCATACGATTGCAGAAAACAAGAACAAAAAAATAATATGTGCTTTATACATATAAATATATGGTTTATGTGAGATTTTACTATTAAAAACCGTGTATCCATTCTAATCCTTTCAGTGTTTTGTTGTTGTTGTCGACTGATTTTACAATTTAAACTTTTTCACAGATTTCAAATTATTTCCCAAAAGCATAAAAAACGTCAACTAAAATATTATATTAGTGTCCTAGCATAAAATGTTACAACTATAGAGTTTTATTATTTAGGGAAAAAACTGTCACTGAACTCGAAGTGAAATATTAATGAAAGGGAGGGTCGAAAGAGACACGCAGCATGCAATAACACAATTAAACTCCTGGTGCTCAGAGAATGAACTTGCCATTTCAAAAGATAAAACAAACTATATTTTATTCAAAAAATAGCAAAAAGTCCCAAGATCACACGGAACGGGCGCAACATCAATAGAGTTAATTCCTTTAAGTACCTAGGCATCGACGTCGATGATCGACTCAACTGGCTTGAGCATATTAATAAGCAAGGAAAGAAAGACATCAAAATGCAGAAAAGCCTCAAAAGAATTATTTTAAGAAGGCAATTAGGGAATCTCTAAAATACAAAGAAGGACTCTCTATAAAATGGTGTCTGAGAGAATACTGGCTCATGGATCTTCAACTTGGTGTCTCAATCCAACACACAGAATGAAGAGGAAACCTTCTTCCATTCAAAGGCCGCTCCTACTCTACATATCGGGAGCATATCGCACCACCCCAACGGTAGGTTTACAAAAGATACTTGGCATTCCACCCCTAAACATGCAATTACAGTTCGAAGAAAGAGTCACATCAATTTATTGCCTAAGAATCTCTCTTCCCTCCCACATTACAGATATCCAACCCCAATATCTGAAGATGAAGGCAACAGGCTGGTCTCTTCACCCTTCAGAGAATCTCCAACCGAAACAAATCTCGTTGGAAGACGGAGAAGCAAGTATAGCCCGAAAGGACATTATAAATATTTTCACATATGGCTCGAAAACCGAACACGGAGTTGGAACTGCCTTCTGCGTCCTGACCAATGACATCTGGTCCTACCAGTGGTCTTCTAAACTCAACTACAGCAACGCCGTATTTTAAGCTGAGCTCCCTGCACTTCATGAAGCAGTCTGAATACGCATCTTATCTACCAAACCATAACACCTGTAAAATATACGTAGAAAATAGAGAAAGTATCATGGCATCTTCAAATTCAAAGAGAACAAACCAAATATCAAGACAAATGTTTAAAATCCTTCTAGAAAATCCAAGTATAAAAGTATCGTGTGTTAAAACGCATGCAGGCAATATAGATAATGAGAGAGCAAACCATCTGGTAAAATACGCAACGCAATATGAGCAACTCTAGCCTACTTAAACCGCACATAAAAGGCCTTCTCCGGAAGAGCATGCTTGAGGAGTCGGAAACTTCGTGGAACAATGGTGATACAGGCAAGAAAATCTATAACAGTATGCCCTCAGTTAGTCCTCGTCCCACTAACTGGATTAGAGAAGATGTTATCTTCTTTTCTGAACATGGCCCTTTCGCCTCCTACCTCAAAAATTTTCATCTCTCTGACAGCGATCATTTCAGCTGTGGTGAAAGTGGCACGGCATTTCACTGAGGCACGCAATGTGCCCTCATATTGTTTTGACATATGAGGAGGCCAGCGCCAAACTTCGAACAAGAATGGCTGAAAAGAGTCGCCAATAACTCCGTCTCTAGGCAAACAATTCGTAGGAGAGTGAAATTCATTAGTTAAAACAGAGATCTCTTCCTACCTCCCTAGCCTTCAGCTTTCCAGCGAGCTCACAATGACCAGACATTCCCCCAATCCCACTCCCCAAAAAAGAAAGGAAAAACAACATCTAAAGGAAAGAACACTATACGAAATAATAGTTAATTAGTGCAAATTTATGCGCTGTATATAATGTAAATCTGGTTTTTTTTCTGTATTTTTTGTATTGTTTTTGTCTTAAATAATATACACGTGTCTTGACCATCAAACCGTTTAGTGCCCGGATTGGTCACGGGTACGTGGGTAACAGACGGCGTTCTGTTCAATGGAAGGGAGGGAGAGTGGAAGGCACGAAGGGTAACGTAAGAGTGGCATATGCGTACGAATTCATTTTGATGTAGTCAGGTTAGCGAACAATGAATAAGAGAGGAATAAAATGTGAAGCACCTGCATCTGTTAGGGTAATGCAACATTTTTGCGCATATACAGGATTAGTGCAGGATACACAAAATGTACAGCACAGGTTTAATGTAATATAAATTTGCTGTAGAACAACAACACAGTTGCATGAATAACAACTTGCGAAGCGTGTACAGCTTCGAATTGTAAGTTCCTTGAACACTTACTTTACGTACTCCAGGTTTGTTGTTGATACTGCATCCATGTTTGCCATTGTATCTGCCATGCTGGGTACAATTAGCAATTGTGCTATTTATGCAACTGTGTTTTTGTGCTTTTGTAAATTTGTAGTTTATTCAACCGGTGTTGTACACTTTATCTGGTGTACTCCTTTACCTAATTCGCTGACAAAGAGTCCCCCTGTAGCGGTTGCCCTTTACGTTGCGATCCCATGTTCACGATTTGAAAAAAATTACTTATTTCTGTATGCCTGACCGACCTTTGAAGTTTGTTCCATGATCTTAAAATCACACTGTATAAAACTTCATGATACGTTTTTTTATTGCTTTAAGATAATTTCCGAATTATTCTGTTGAAAAAGTCTATGGCTCTTCTTGATTACGCAATTAGAGTATGACTATGAAGAGAACGTATAATTTTTGGTTTCTCAAATACAAAGATAATAAAAATTTTAAACAGGTTTTTCAAACTAATTAAAAAGCAAAATAAATAAGGTTTTGCATTCCTTTTTCTGTTTATATTAATGATTGTCCTTGTTATCGGAATTTATAATGAAACCTGAGATTTTTCCACGTCTTCAATCTATGTGTTCATGTCTAGAGCGTCTTTATACTTCATAAAAACATAGTAAATGCTCACTTCTGAAGGCACCACAACACTGAAATTTCAAACCTCGAATTAAAATGTCAATTCAATTCCTTTCTGGTTCATTTGAGAGAAATCTTTCAGGTTTTAACTTTTTTGAATTTTAGAGTAGAATTTTTATCCTTGTTTGCAGTTCAAATTAGCTTACTAAATAGAAATTTCGGATCTGCGTGTACGAAAATTTATTTTCGGATAAGTCAGAAAGTAAATCAGGAAAAAAATAATTCTAAAAATCTATTTGTTTACTTATCTTTTTTATTGTGCATCAATTTCGAAGAATTGTTAAAGTAAAACTCCATATGTCAGTGAATTAAGAGAATCAAGCAAAGAACACAGCGACGGTTAGTGAAACTTTACTTTTGTCAAAAAAGACAACGATTTCTTGTTGCATAATAATTTATTCTCATAGGGTTATCTTTTTCCTCTTCCCGGAAATGAGATACTGTAAGAGACAGATTTCGTTACTGACTTTGACTGATAAATAGCATCCGAAGACTTTTTTCCTTTTCACAAAGCTTGATGAAACTAAATAATTAAATCTGATATATAAAATGAAAGGAATCTTATCGTACTCGGGCTTTCAGGATGAAACATTTTATTTCGAAGTTCTGGGGGAATGCCTTACAAAAACATTTTTTAGTTTACGTTGCTGGCAGTTTTCCAAAAAGAAAGGACATTCCGGAAGAAACATTTATAGATTTAAAGGCTGATGATTTTGAAATGGCTCATAACAAAAGAACATAGATCATGTGCCTTGCAATAAACTTCGTTGAACAGAAAAATAAAAGATAAAAAACTTTTAATTTTTTTCACTGCCGCCTTAAAATTAAGTGCACAGTTCTGATGCAAGATTAACTGCATCAACTCTTCAAACATGGTCTTTTGAATGAAAGCTTTTTGTTGCAAAATCATTTATCAAAATGGTATGCAGTCGTAAATTTTGTGTTGTACTGGACCTGTTTAGTGCTACTCAAGATCCAATAAACATTTCTGTTTTGGAAGTTACATCCAAAAAGGCCAAATATTGTAAATAGTTATACAAAATATCATGCTGATAAAAAATCAACGTCTTGTAATTCCTAAAGGAAAGTTTACAATTCCTGCCCGATTTCATTTGAAGGCTCCATCAAGATGATGCATCTTTCATTGTGTTAGAATTACTTAGTTTGCAATATCTTAAAACTTTTGAATCATTTTTTGATTATCGGCATAGAGCTCTTTCTTATCGTGAATGAAATATCACCCTCTGCTTCTAATATCGCCAGATGGACGCCTTTCTTTTGAAACAAATTTATGATTATTCTTTAACTTCCCAATGTGCGATAACCACATAAACGGTGCCTAACAACACTTTGAATTTAATGTGGTTAGATATTCTATGAAACCTGTGTAAGGAATAAGAAATAATACGAACCAAATACTCCCACTGTGTTAATTGGGAATATGTATTATATAATTATTAAGTATGTCTATGAATTTTAATACAATCTATTTAAATCATGGGAAGGCCTCATTTGAACATCTCTGGTAAAATCGAAATTGCATACTAATTGTAATGCAAATACTACTTTGAAATAGTTTAGGCAGCCATATCCCAAAACATTTTAGTTTATAATATCGGCAGAAACTATACAAATAGAGAAATTGTACAATTATCCGCATAGGAGGAAAGGCATGATAGACTCTATCTATTTTTATTCGAATACTCCAGAGCAATTTCATTGTCAGCGGAGAAAATTTATTACAGACAAATTTGTTACTTAGACAGTTATTCCAACTCTATTTTTTTTCTTGATTTACAAATAATTTGAAATCAGACAACTGATTAATAATTAGTTTCAAGTTCAATGATTTATTTTAATAAAGTTTAATTTTTGTCAGTAAAAATATTTAGGTAAAAATCAGATGAATGAATTCTTGAATTTATCGAAAATTTCACGTATCGTGACGTAAATGTCTCCCTAGTGATTGCCTGAATGCCTAATACCTAGAGTTCATGCTTATTATTGCAAAGGAAATGGTGCATAATTTAAAGTATGATTTATAAAAAAAAGATCTCCAATAGGTTTTTATTATATAAATCGTAGTAATTATGCTACATTTAATAAAGACTTCTTACATTTATAAACGATAAAAAATTGGGAATTTGTGGGATTTCTATCGAATGTAATATAGTCAAATAAGGCGATAAATACATTTTCATCTCTTTAGTAGTGACAAACAATCATTAACCGAAAATTGGCTTAATTTCTATTCTAAGCATGTTTACATTTCATTGTTGTGTCTTTTCACTGAGTCAAGACTGGTACTTTTTCTTAATAAAAATTGGAAAAAAAAGATTTAGAAAACGCGGGCACTGGTAAACTCTGAACAAATGTTTACTATAAAACAAAAACTTAAAGAAAAGATTTTAAGCGAAAACAGCGTAATGTGCATTTACGTCATAAAGAAGCAAATAAACAAAAAAGCTAAGCAATTTTGTAGGAAACACTAGAGCTTTAAACGGAATAAAAATTTCATGATAGGGTAAAATATGGAATTTCAAGCCAATTTTGAGATAGTTGATGGTTTAAAAAAAGTATTATCAGAAATATACCTTTTCTGATGCAATTCTTTGAGGCTCTGTTTAAGGTAATTGCATTTTAAAAGATTGAAAAAATGCGTGCTTAAGTGTTTTAAGCTTTACATTGTAAAATGTTATTGATAGCAATATCCATTTTGTCAGTTTAAAGCGACGTTATAACATGAATATTCTGTTATTCATTGAACTTTCAACAGGGATTCGAATGGGTAATATAATTTCTGCTAGGAGGCAATAAAGGAATGTCTGGGTAATGTTTTTTAGGTGAAAAAACACTGAAAATCCTCTAAGTATTCTAAATTTCACTCCTCGATTATTTAATAATTTTATGGCAATGCAACTCTACATTACAAATATTTAATGATACGTTGTAAATGCTTTAAGGTTTTATAACATTTTTCATTAAAGTTTAGAATTTTTAATGGCAGTATTTTTTACATGAAATCATAAAAAGAAAACTATGATATAAATATATTGGTGTCATTTAAAAATAAGAACATATTTTGATTCAAAAATAATTATAAACCGTGTTTTAGAACGTATTTTTAATTTTTAGTTTTGATACAAAGAATATTTTCGAAAATTTTGTTAACCTTCTTATTTTCGTATATAATGTAATTAAGTTTCATGTTTGAAAAATATCTTTCATTGTCGGTGTGGTTTATTTTATCACACTGATATAAAGCTTTTTATGTTTCTAGGAACCATGGATTAACCACAAAAGTAAGATAAAACTAGAGAACATGAGCAGTTAAATTATAGTAATTAAGATTCCCCAAATAACGAAGCTATATTTACCGGACGGTGTGGTTTAATGGCACAACAGCAATGCTGGACTAAATAGTTTATTAAAATTGACAAAATTCGAGTTTTCCTTCTCTACATGGATATTCTAATTCATTCTATATAAAGAGTAAAAAATGAAATCATAGTATCTGAAAGCAAAAAGCCAAAATTATTATATTGTTTCCATAGCGCGCAAAATTCTGCTGCAAACGAAAAAAAAAATAGACAAAATATTTTATAAGAGTAGAAAAACAAAGCAACTTAATTTGAAAAAAATTATTGTAAAAAGAATAACCTTGAAAATGTATGCTTGGCTGGATTCTTTTATTCTTTTTACAATAGTTTTTTCAAATTAAGTAGCTTTGTTTTTCTGCTCCTATAAAATTTTCTGATTCCTTCTATATTGTTAATGACCTCGCGCAAGGAAACTACTTGTATGCATCTCTAAAAATGTCTTTCAGCGTTCTCCAGCAAATAAATGCGATTATGCAATCTAAGTTCAAAACCGTTTATTTCGGTGTGTTATAGCTTTCCTGAAATATTTGGAATTAGTTCTGAAACACCCTGTACATTTCTGGTTCGCAAAAAACCTTTAGGATTTTTGGTCTTTAGAAATAAATTCTCGAGACTGATTTCTTTCGCCTTAACAAAATTTACTTGGAATTGACAAGTAGTAAGTACGGAAAGTAGTTCTGTTGTAGTAAGTACGGAAAATTCTTGATTATTCGTACAGGGCTTATCAGGTTAGCTAGTTATTTGTGTAAGATATTTTTTATTATTATTTTACCCAGACAAAGATGTCCGAAAAATTCAAAGGACAAAAAAATTCCAAATATGCGTGAAGCTCGATCGTAAAATACAGTATGACATTCGGTACTTTGCTTATACTATAAAATTGTTACTCCACTGAATAAACGTATATACATTTTATGATTTTCTTATGAGAAACTATAACGTAGCAAATCAAGAAAATTTTTAGATTTTTCATTATTTAGTCTTGCCCGTGCCATATAATACAAAGCAATAACATTCGGGAATTTTCAATCTTATAAAATGAACAGAAAGGAACACAAATAAATTACGCATGACTTTTCTTCCTTTCGGCAACTTAGTGTCTTTAAATTTCGAGAAGTCAAACGGATATGTTAATCACTCAGATTTAAAAAAATACATTCTCTGTAGTTTTATTTTATATAAAAATTTAAAGACGGTTTTTCGAAAACTTTGTTATGCAATTACAAGCTCTTAAAAAAACAAATCAAACCTCTCAACTTTCCCTTGAGTGCATCCGAGCACTTCGGAAGGAATCAGCAATAATTTTCTTTCGAACTCTTTCTATTTGCAGATTCTTCAATTAACACCCATAAGAGAATTCCTCTTTTAATAATTAAAATATTTGTTTACACTGCAGATTCAGGATTCCTGGAATGTTATCGGCTAACGAGGTGTCCAGTCATTAAAATTAATAAGAAAATCCGCAGTTTTTTTTCTGATATGCAAATCAGGCATTGATATTCATTTATGAGCAGCATATTTGTCTTAATCTCAGAGTAATTTTAATTCTTGAGGTAAGAGTTCAATTTCTTTATTTTTCTACCTTTTCGGTATAATCATCTCTTAATTAGTAAAATAGGATTATAATTGTGCAAGCAGTAATAAGTTTGTGGATGTAATGAAATACCTTTGTTTGTAAGTTTTTATAAGCAATTTTTTTTAGATTTTGAATGGCTATTTAGAAAATGGAAATTATTTCCGATGTGAAAAAGGATTTTTTTTAAAAATCTGCTAATAAAAAAATTGTTTACTGATTAAGGGGTAATGTAGTTCTCTCTTTTTTTCTTTCAAAGTATTTTTTAATAAATATCTGCATATTTAATCAAATAAAAGGTGAAAGCGTAGGGAGATGATTAATTTGCAATATTTTTTTCTGGTAATAGGTAACTCAAAATAGAACTTCTAGACTAATTAGAAAAAAAGTAAACTACGGACGGAAAATAAGCATTTAGATATGTGTAGTCTCTATCACACTTATAAGAATGGTCTTGCTTTGAGATATGTATGTCTCTCTTTAAATTCTAATTTAAAACAAAATTAAGCCATTTAGTACAGAACAATATGAAGAAATAAATTAAAATTTTTTCTCTTAATGTTAGGAAAGCTGGAAAAAATATACATCGAAAAGAAAAATTCATTCTTGTCACAAAACTGCAATCTGTAGCCTTTTTGTGTATTGATCTCAGTTCTGATATTTGTTCAATATACTATTATATTAGCAGGCATCTTATTTCTTCTTCGGCACATTAGAAATGACTATGTCTGACAGACTTGTCATTACAGTGATATCATTCTGTCTATTTTCACGAGGTCACTATGATACGAGTATGGATTAAACGTTAGAAATTTTAACTTATATGACGGAAGATAATAAAAAATGAGCTAGCACAGTAATAACGATATAACTTCTTTTGGTAGCAAAATAGAATTCAAACAATTAAAATTTAAAATAAAGTCAGTGGCCAATTCTCTCTTAGATAAATAAAAAGGGCGTTGTATTTATTTTTCTATTAATATAAACGAATTAAAATTTAGAGTGGAAAAATAAAGTTTATAAAAACTCGAGCCTCTATATGTACAATGGGACGAAAGATTGTTCGAATGCTTGTGATTTCTAAACGTTAAAATTAAGCAAAATATATCATTCAAATTTGAAATGTGTCCTCTTTGATGTTTGTGAATTCATATATGCCCTTTCAAATATATGTGAAATTCATATGAGTTTCGGATAGTTTACATACTTTCTATTCTTATTCTTTAAATTGTTAATAGTATTTTCTAATAGTAACCCACATTCTTTGGATTTTTATTACATTTTGTTTTTAAACATTTGGATACGGAATTTTTGATATTTAGGTTTATATAATCTGAAGATACACAAGAAAAAAGACTATATGAATAGATAAAACTTATATATATATATATATATATATATATATATAGAGAGAGAGAGAGAGAGAGAGAGAGAGAGAGAGAGAGTATAAATCGCAAAATGAACTTTAAATCAAATGGAACTCTAATATCCCATATAAAATCTACAAAAACACAATTATCAATCAACTTATAAGAATAAAAAAAATTGCAATAACACTAATAATTCTGCCAAAAAGCAAATCTTGCACTTAAGAAATAGCCTCAACATCAATAAAATTCCCTCCTCATTTTACGAACCTCTGATTAAAGGATTTAAGATGCAAGTAAAGGATTTCTTATCAGAGAGATGTCGACGAGAAGTATAATCTTCGCAGCAGGGTCACTCAAGTCGATAATGTCTGATATTTTACCTCTAAAACGCATCTTTTAGACATTTTTCACTGGCTTTTCATACTTTAGTGATTTCTTTCACTATTTCTCTACGCTTTCTATCGTTATCGCTCTCCCCTGGCAACAGACAAAGTTAAGCGCAAGTTAAGTTGTAACTCGATACCCTGTTCACACGCCTTCAACGCCAGTCTGTACTGTGACCCTCCGCAAACACTGCCACGTCAACATCCGTCCTTCTGGTACGAAGAATATTTATTCTTACTTTTCTTTAATGTTATCACATCGTACTTTTCTTTTAATTATTCAAAACTCCTCTCTCTGTTTGTGGTTTGGCATTAGGGATGAAAATCAGTGTTTTAGGCCTTGCGGCATAACTGATTGCAAGAAAATGTCAAACTGTTATTTTTAGCAATTCACAATAACTTCATCCCCTGAAGAAACGTTATTGTGCTTTTATTGCGTTTTTATTTCACTTTTTATACTCTTTCATTTTCGATTTATTCTCTCTCTTTCTATATATATATATATATTAGGGTGTCCCAAAAAATGAAAGTCGTTTATTTTCTACGCATACACTCTTATTTTTTTCCTTTTATGTCAAAACAATTGTAAATAAATTTCATGTAATTTTAACCATGGGTACCCGTGCCGACTTGCATCTAAACGTGTCAGTCAATACTTGTGTACTGAAACAAGCGAACGCTAACACGTGTCTGTTGCGGAGCACACACAGCAGCTGAAAATGGTAAAGATAAAACAAAACAGAAAAAAAGGTTTTAGAAAGCCTCGACAGCGGCAATGCGCAACCCGTGAAACGTACCAGTACCAGTTTACTCAGCACAGCGCACATCCACGTGCCAATGTGCTTATAATTCCAAGTTGTTTTGTTACTGAATGTTTGTATAATTTTTAATCAGAGAAGAGAACATGGTAGAGAAATTGCGTAGTTCTAAAAAAGTGATATTTTTAATAGGAGACGTATAACATCAAATAACGTGTTGAAAACTTCCCTCTAATGGACAAGTTCTCGCAGTTTTGTTTTACAATATTCGAGAAGTGAATTTAACTGTTAATGAAAGTGCAAATCTCGTTATTCGCAAATGCATTATCTTTTGGGAAAAGGCATGCATATCTACCAAATTGTGTGAGGAAACTTGTTAACGTGCATCAAGTTTGGACAGACTTACAAAAAAACGCAAAAAAATTATAAGACGTGTTAAAGCGGCGACAACAAGAATTTATAAGTGATTTAGACAATTTGTTAGACATTGCACAGGCTTATGCACTTCAGTTAATGAAAATAGAGGAAGATAGAATGTCCTTGCAGCGCCAAAGAGAGCCTGGCCTACCCAGTCACTCTGGTGGAGTGGATAAAAAACTTACCGACAAACAGGAAAGGGCGCGATTTCGAGCTGTCAGAGAAGAAAATCGGGGAATCAAATATGTTTCCGCTTCAACATCCTCGGCGTCATACGAACCATTGCAAGAAGATTCCTCTTCGAATTCTAGTGAAAATATGGATTAAGAAGATTTCACAACACTGATCGAAAGCTAAGAACCTGGGACAAGTAAAATCAGTAATGAGGAAAGATTTTATTACTCCAAAGTTAGTTGCTGCATTAGACAGGTGTCAGTTAAATATGCGAGATTCTGTGTTTATTCTTGAAACTATTATTGATGTACATGGATGTAACATTGACGAATTTCCGATAAGCAAATCTTCAATTTAAAGAATCCGAACAGGAAAACGGAAGGAACGCGCGGAAAACATAAAAATTGATTTCCGAAACGAGGTGCCGGCTGAAGTGACCTTACATTGGAATGACAAACTATTGGCTGCTTTGAGTGCTCGAAAATCGAAAGAAGAACGCTTGCCTATAGTTATTTCATATGGATTTAAAAAACAACTCATTGCTGAACCGGGACTGGATAATTCTACAGACAAAGAACAGGCACAGGCTGTTTGGAAGGCGATCTGAGATTGGAATCTCGAAGACAAAGTCCAAATTCTGTGTTGTGATAATACGGCTTCGAATACAGGTCGTTTTAATGGTGCTTGTGCGCTCTTCGAGCAAACAATTTACAGGGAAATGCTTTTTTTCGCTTGCCGCCATCGTGTATACTAACTGGTATTAAAGGCTGTATTCGAAGTGAAAATTAAACAAGTGACAGCAAGTCCCGATATTCCACTCTTTAAAAAGTTCAAAGATAATTGGAAAAACATCGAATCCCACTAAAATACAATGCTATAGAGAAACAGTGGAATTGTTCCGAACCGAACCGAACTTGGAAATTTGCTTGACTTTTACCGCGCTGAACTTAAAAATGTTATGGTCACAGATGACTATCGTATTTTTAGGTGGAGATGCAGAAAAAAATTTAAAATCAGACCTCCGGGTGCCGTGCACCAAGCTAGTTGGATGGCCAGGGCGTTTACTCCCTTAAAATTATCGTTATTTAGTTCTTAGCTGAAATTAAACACCAAGGATAAGGAAGCATTGTTAGACGTCTGCTTGCTTATCGTGATAATCTACGTTAAACCATGGCTGCAATGCACTTTGGTAGTTAAAGAACCCTACAAAGATTTGTGCTTTTTGAAATCTTTGGAAGCTTACGAAAAAGTGAATGAAAGTATCTTGAAAGCTGCTTTACAGAAATTTAGCCATTATTTATGGTACTTTGACGAAATAGCAGTATTGGCACTTTTTGATGATGATGTGGACGAAGAAACAAAATTAAAAATGGTGGCAACTTTACATAGAGAAAATTTCTCGACCCATGAGAAAAGATACATTCCATCGAAGGAAGAACTTTGTGGTTCATTTTATGGTGAATTTGATATATTGATTTTGTAATTTTTTATTTAGTTATTTATTTATATCACGCAATTGTTACCTCTTATTTTATTTTTTTCAGAGAAAAGCAGCGATGTTTTCATATGAGTCAAAAGCCAGTCATTGTTTCTAGACTCAAAATTGATGATAGTTTTCACAACGAGAGTCCCTTTTCATGGGCGAATAACGCTTCGTTTCCAGACGCGAAAAAGACAGCCTCAATGCTTAGAGCAGTGAACGATACAGCTGAAAGAGCGGAAAAATGATGCAGGACTTTCATGGTTTAACAACTGTTGAGGAGGAACAAAAACAAATTTTGTTACGTTGCAAACAAGAACACATGAAGATCTATCCTGACTGAAAAAGCAAACATTGAAATAAGAATATGTACAGTAATGTTTCTTTAACTGTAATATGGTAATAAATATCTGCTTTGAATAAATTTGTGTCTTATGTACCAAAGAAACATACATTTTTCAATCTTTCCATAGTATTCCCAGTACAAGATTTCACGTTCAAGTTTGACCTAAAGTCGGCACGGGTTACCGTTATCTTATTGAAATAATACGTTTTATTTAAGTAAATGAGGTGAAATAGAAAAAAATAGAGGGTATGCGTATTCGATTTTGCAAAAAAGAAAATTCCATTGTATCTTGGGACACACTAGTATATATGTAATAAATTAACACTTTCCTAAATTTAAAAATGCTACTCAAAATTTAATCCGTAAACTTATTTCTACTTAAACTGTAACACACCATTAACTGTCACTTTAACTAGCTGAGAGATCCAGTTTCAACCGCTCTCTAACGAACGGGAATTCCCCTCTTTTCCGATACTACTTAATCTCGCTGTGATGGTGCAACTTCCTTTTTCAAAAACCATGTAGCCACATTCCTACCAGACACCTGTTTTCGGCGTAGCTTTTCTTGGTCGCCGGTGACCGCGCTTTGCGTCTATTTATACTTTAACAATGGCTTGATATTTTTCCGAATTATTTAAAATTACCTGAAACCTATCGATTAAAGCATGATTGAATAAAATAAACTCATCTTCATTCGCCAAAGTCTGCCTCTTCATTGAATTAACCAACACTAGTTGAAATGATGTTTCATTGAGTCGACAGGGATAAATGCTCCTGCTTCGTGTAGACCCCGTGGATAGTGAAATATGACTATTTCATGATCAAAGTTTCCTACTGCTAAAAAGTTCTCCATGAAAAGAATTTACCTATAAAATCAATTGTATCGGCCACATCCAGGAAGTTTAAAGTTCTGCAATTTTAGTTGCAATGTTGAAAAATTTCCATAGTGCCTTCTTCAAGCATCGAGTTCATTTCTAATATGTGTCTGCAATATTTTAAATGTGCAAGAAGAATTCAACATGTGTTCTCCTCGATCGATTCCATTTTCTAATGTGTGATTTATTCTTCAAAAGTGTTTTCGGATTTATTTTTTCATCAAAAATTAATGTTTTCGAGACTCGTGGATTATCATTGTGTTATTGGTTTCAAAATACTGCACGTTTCAAACTCGCATGCGTAAAAAGTAAAAACTGCAGCTGATTCAAATAAATTCTACAAATAAATTCTAAAATTCCTCGACGTGGCCAAAAAATATAACTTTTAATCGCTAATTGTTTGATTATTTACTTTTGATTATTAATTGATTTTATGTTTTGTATTTGAAAAAAAAAATTATTTGGTGTTTTTATGTATTGATTTTCAGTTGTGCTTAAAAAAAATGATTCAGTAATTTTTGAAAAGTGCAGTTAATTAAGTATTGATTTATATTTTGTGACTGATCATAAATTGATATGAAATTTCATTTGAAAAAGAAAAATTTTTAAAGTGGTTTTGATTTAAAACTAATGTTACAGTGTCCATATTAAATTTTGAAATTTAAGGTATACATGTTGAATATAAGATATTTTACAAAAAAATATTGATTTTAAAAGTTAGGTTTTATTATGTTTTTAATCATATGTTTCATTTCATATATTAATTTTTGACATTAATTTAAAAAGTGAAATTTTTGTTTTGATTGATTTTGAAATTTATTTTGCTGATAGCAGTGCTGTAATAAATGTTGAGGTAGGTATAAGGTTTTATTGAGAACAGCAAATAATAATATTAAAAAATGTGGTGAATTACTATACAAAGTTGAATATATTATTTTCAATTTTGTTGTTACTAAAAAGTGCTTATTAAAAAAATGCGTATTAAAAAAATGGCTTAAATATTTATAAATCAAAATGTCTAAAATGATGAAAATAATACTCATAAATTTTAATTGATTCATAAATTAATTTTGTTAAAATTAGGTTTAAATGTGTTGTTGGAGTATGGCAAATAATTTATATTACATGACTTAAAAGAAAAGTAAATAAAACGAATTTAACTCTACTCAGAGAAATTAAATAATGCATAAAAAAACAACTCCCTCCATTCTGAGGCCTCGGTAGATCAGCTTTTGTACTTTCGACTGCTATAACAGATTGAGAGTGTAGTTAGGTTGTTAAAAAAATAAAAAGAAAAAATTTTTTCAGGAGATTTTGCGATGTGGATTAGCACAGACTTGACCATCAAAAATAAAAAATGCTCATCTCTGAAGGCTATAATATCTCATCGTATCTTTCTTCCTAAACAGAAAATTCTTCACTTTATCAAAAATAAATTAAGTCATATTTTTATTGCCATACCTACTTATCACGACACTTGTCAATATTTAATTTTTTTTTATTTCAGAAAAACAAATATTTTATCAAGATATCTTGTTCATGAAGAATTTAATTATACCAAAATTGGAAAATCTAATCATTGATATTCAACATTTTATCTCTTAAGCTTAAAATATTATTCTTGAAACAATTTGTATTTTGTATTCACGTATAGCTGTTCAAGTGTTTACATTCAGAATGTTTTAGATGTACCAAAATCCTTCAAGAACTGTATCCAAGAAGTAACTTGTTTTCATTGAAATTATTCTCATATCTTGCTGCATATTTAATGTCTATAAATATCAAGCCATGATAAGCAGTTAAACAAATCTTTCAAAGTTTTAAGAAAATTTTCTCAACTTTTCCAGCTTTGCAGTGTCTGCGATAGCAAGGGCCCTGCTGTCGTACGAACCTTGCGGAAGGGGGAAATTCTAATAAATTAACACTTTCCTAAATTTAAAAAATGCTACTCAAAATTTAATCTGTAAAATTATTTCTACTTAAAACTCTAACACACCATTAACTGTCACTTTAACTAGCTGAGAGATCCAATTTCAACCGCTCTCTAACGAACGGGAATTCCCCTCTTTTCCGATACTACTTAATCTCGCTGTGATGGTGCAACTTCCTTTTTCCAAAACCATGTAGCCACATTCCTACCAGACGCCTGTTTGCGGCGTGGCTTTTCTTGGTCGCCGGTGACCGCGCTTTGCGTCTATTTATACTTGAACAATGACTTGATATTTTTCCGAATTTTTTAAAATTACCTGAAAACGATCGATTAAAGCATGATTGAATAAGATAAACTCATCTTCATTCGCCAAAGACTGCCTCTTCATTGAATTAACAAACACTAGTTGAAATGATGTTTCATATATATATATTAGGGTGTCCCAAAAAAATTAAAGTCTTTCGTTTTCTTCATACCCTCTTATTTTTACCTTTTAAGTCAAAACAATTATAAATAAAGTTTCATGTAATTTGAACCATAGCAACCCGTGCCGACTTGCATCTAAACGTGTCAATCAGTACTTGTGTACTTAAGACTGTAGAGGAGCACAAAGCAGCTGCAAATGGTAAAGTGTTGTAGTAGTAAGAGTTTGTATAATTTTTAATCAGTGAACAGAACATGGCAGTGGAATTGCTTAGTTCTAAAAAAGTGATATTTTTAATAGGGGACATAAAACATCAAATAAAGGGGTTCAAAACTTTCCTCTAATGGACAAGTTCTCGCAGTTTTGTTTTACAATATTCGAGAA